>CM061548.1:128772163-129372163 GCA_030864215.1 Capsicum pubescens | reverse complement strand
CCTGAGATATCAATGGAATTTATAGTTCAATAATAGATGAATAAACTTGTGAGGGAGATCGGAGAAGATGTTGTTTGTTGGGTGACTAATAATAGGAGGATTCTTTCAACTTCGGGGTTAGCTTTCAACTTTTTGCTTAGTTTTATTGTTTTTGTCGAACACTTAATGATGTGTTTGTTTTTTATATGACCACATTATCTTCTATATTACTATTAAATTTGTATTTGGATTATATATATTCTGTTGTTAATTTTGAATATATTTTCTCTTCTTTTTTTCCTTTTAGGTATTTTGTCTGCTCGAGGTATCAATGAAATCTACAGTTGAATAATAGATGAATAAATTTTGTGATGCATCTCTCTGAGCCTCTAGCAGCAAAGAAAAGAGGTACTGCATGACATACAAAAGTGACGATCCATTAAAGAAGTTTAATTTAAAGATTTAGTTTTTGTCTTGGAAAAGATTATCTATGTGTATAATTAAATTCTAAACAACTAATGATTTAGGACTTCAATTCCCAAACTAGCAACTCAATTGAAGAGTATAAGCTACCACGTTTAAATCAGCCTACCTATTACTTCTTGGAAACAATTAAACTAAAGTAAGGACATGCTATATGGTTAATCGAGGTGTAGCAATCAGAAGGTCAATAAAACATGACTCAAGGGTAAGATTGTTGATAATTGTAAGAGTTGTATATAAGCAATAAGCACCATAGCCTCATTGCTTAGCTTAGTTCTCTCTTTGTCAGTTGCGTAATGTGTAGTATAATTTCTTTATAATGAGAAAACCATTTTGATGTCTAGAGATAAAACTCACTCATAAAGTTTTTAACATTATACAATTATGTTAAATTTACATATGACGTAACCACATGCAATTAGTAAAATGTATTGAGCTATCATAATCATTATAATAACTGATAAAGAATATCCGTGCAACGCACGGACGTAACAACTATGTATGTATGTATGTATATATGTATGTGTGTATGTATCTATAATCTATAATCTATTAAAAGTGTGAAGATTTTTAGAAAAGTGATTTGAACTTTTAGCCCTTCATTAAAAGACTCCACAATAGACAAAACTATCATTTATCATTCTACTAAATTATTATTTAATTATTTTGTAATTCTTTAGGTGTCTCATTAAAATTTGGTAATTAATCTTTCTCTATTTAAACATAATTAAAAATGCTATTGATTTTCGATTATTAATTCACCTTCCTTATTTAAACATAATTTAAAATACTATTGCTTTTCAATTATTAATTCACCTTCGAGGAACTAATCAAATATGAACTTTAATACTAACAAAATACTACTTTAATAGTTATTTGTTGATTGAATTTGTGAGTCCCTTTTTAACAATAATTTAACAAAAATAGGTAGGTTATTTTGACAAGAATTTTACTTAAAATAGAAAATAAATTAAGTAAATTTTATTTATTAATGTTAGCATCCAAGTAATTGTATGAATCTTTGTCTCTTTACTTTTCTATTTAATTTGTATTTATATTTTTTTTGCACTTTGAAATTCTTTTTATCAGCTATTGGTCGTTCGTTGCTTTTAAATGTTGGTTCGATTGCCTAATTATATGATTTTTTACATGTGCTTTGTCATATTTTGAAATTCTATCATAATTTATGTTTGATAGGTTGTGACCTCACCTGGAAGAATGAGATAAGGATAAAAATTTCAATTCAAATTCAAAGCTTCAAAAGAACACAGATGATTGAGGTATAACTTCAATTAATTTAATTAACATATGATTTATTATTTTTGAAAGTTAGATGATCTATCTACATTTATTATTTAAGGAAAAATAATTCTCACAATAATTTTTTTGATCGATCATATGTGGGTGAATCGATTTTGATTTCGAAGATATATACAATATTAATTTTGAGTAATTGAAGAAAGTAAAAAGTTTGTCCATGTACGATCATTAGCTGTAGCAAGGTAAAGGAGTGATGTTGGACAAAATTGAAAGATAATAATATATTCTTACAAAGTATTTTTTTAATTTGTGTTTTCTTAATTTTATGATTTTTCTCCCTTTCTCTTATATTTTATATTATGAATATTAGTCTCAACCCTAAATTGGATCATAGAGTACTAACTATATTTATATTTTAATTTAATATGGCGTATATGTACAACAAATGCTCCTTTGTGGTTTAATTTTTCTTTAAATCTTTTTGATGAGCAAAATTTTTTTAATTCATTAAATTTTTCATCTTATCTATAGATTTATTGCTTAAAATGAAACACTTTTCGTGTCATATTATAGCTTTTAAATAGATACAACATTTATTGCAATTTCATTATTATTTTTTAATAATTTTATTTCTTTATATATAATTATATTTATCAACACGAGGCACACGTGCAAAGCACGTACACTTGACTAGTTAGTAATACACACCTCAATACACAATAGAGTGTATTAGTTATACATAGGGTAAAAAGGTATACCAAATAAGGTACTACCAATACACATTAAACTAATGCATGCATTAACATTTCAATACACTCTACCAAACGACCCCTTAGTGGAGAAAGTTCAACTTTTAACATGCCAACAACAGTCTTGTTGTTAGATGCATTGTCAAAAGATATACATAATACTTTTCTTTCAATACCATAATATTTTGCAACTTTAGAAATAGATTCAGAAATAAATCTTTCAGTGTGTCTACGATCTTCATCATATAAAAATGCTAAAATACGTTTTTGCATAACAAAATTACTATCTATCCAATGACAAGTAATTGTTAAATAATTATTTTTATTAACAGCACGACCAAGATCAGAAGTTAGAGCAGCTCTACATGAAATATCTTTTAATAATGCAGATAAATAATAAATATATTGTGCATGGAGTCTAAAAATACCGGATTGACAAGTACTTTTAGGAATACCCGTAAACATAGGATTGTAAACTGCTTAAATATCTATCTATCTATCTATAGTATATTAAAAGTGTTAAGGGTCTTAGAAATATTGTTTGAACTTTTTATCCTTCATTAAAAGTCTTTGTTTTAGATAAAATTGACTTTTTACTATTTTCTTCCTAATATTTAAGAGTTAAAAATTAATTAAATATATTTATGACAAATCTTTTTCTTATTAGAAGTCATTCGAATTAATGACAGCTAATACTTTATTCAGTAGTTTAAGAATTCTAAATCAATTAAATTTGATTTTAAGAGGATTTGAAAAATCTAGAAATAAATATAAAAGCATTAGAATAAGAAAAAATTAAGAAGTACCAAATTTGAAAGTTTTAAGTACGCAATAAGTATGCAATCAAGGATTTTGTAAAGATTTGACTTTAAAAACAAAAAAAAATAATTAAAATACAGAAAAAAATAATCGTACCATAAATATGGTTCAAATTGAAACTTTTGGTGGTAAAATATATGCTCGTTTACATTAAAATATATGTTTGTGTTTATGTTTTCGTTATTATATTATTTCATGTTTTATTATGACTTTGTTTACTACCATTTGTCTTGAGCCGGGGGTCTACCGGAAATAACCTTTCTACTTCTTCGGAGGTAGTGGTATGGACTGCGTATATTTTATCCTCCCCAGACCCACTATGTGGAAATACACTGGGTTTGTTGTTGTTGTTTTGTTTACATTATTATATTAAAGTGTGAAAGATCTTTGAAAATTGATTTGAATTTTTTACGGTTCATAAAAAATCTCCGCAATAGGCAAAATTATTTCATTTGAAATAATCAAACATTACGTGCGCGAGTCACGTGCGGTTATACTAGTAATGAATAAAAGTATCAGAAGAAGCAAAAGAAAAAGACAAACAACCCACAACTATCATTTTGGCTAATTCTTCCCGATCCTTCATCTATAATCTATATCTATGTCTATAATAATAATATAATATAATAATAATAATATATTAAAAGTGTGAAAGGCCTTAAAAATATTGTTTGAACTTTTTGTCCTTTATTAAAAATCTTTGTTTTAGACAAAATCATCTTTTCACTATTTTTTTCTAATATTTAAGAGTTAAAAATAAATTAAATATATTTATGGTAAAACATTTCCTTATTTGTAATCTTAAAACACTCCTTTCATATGTGGGAATCTTATTGATACTTTTTTTTTTTGTAAAAAAAAAAAAGAGGCATATTTACTGTGGAAATATATGAAAAAAATTTCAAGAAAAAAAATCAAATAAGTTATATTTACAGTGAAAATATATGGAAAGTTTTCCTTGAAACACTCCTTTCATATGTGGGAGTTTTATTAATACATTTTTTTTCTAAAAAAAAAACAAATAAGTCATATTTACGGTGGAAATATATGGAAATTTTTTCAAGAAAAAAATCAAATAAGTCATATTTACGGTGAAAATATATGGAAATTTTTCCTTGAAATACTCCTTTCATATGTGGGAGTTTTATTAATACATTTTTTTATAAAAAAAATAAAAAACCCAAATAAGTCATATTTACGGTGGAAATATATGAAAATGTTTTCTTGAAACGCTTCTTTCATATGTAGGAGTCTCATTAATAGAACTAGTATATGTACCCGCGCGATATGCAGATAATACTAAAATGTTAATCGTTTTATATCTGTTTGTTCATCCGAGCATATTAAATCATATTACCTTAGAAAAAAATTCAACTATCATACCATTTTTTAAATGAAATGCAAAAAAAAATAAAAAATTACCCTTACCCCTACCCACTTCCACCTCCATCCCCCAACCCCACCCCACCCCTCTCAATTTTTTATAATAAAAAGAAAAAAGATTTTATCACCCTCCCCCCCCCCAACACACACCACGCCGCCATCATCTCCCACCCTACCTAGAACCAAATTCATATGAAAAAATTTGTGTAACTGTAAAAATAATATATATGTTTCGTATTTTTTTAATAATATTATTCACATTTTAAAGGTATTAGATTGTTAATATTTTTCCTCCACCATCACCACTACATCCCATCTCTAATCAAATCTATATGAGAAAACAAAAATTTAATTGCAAAATAAGTTTTAATGTTTCAGATTTTTCTTTATTATATTGTTTACGATAATTTAAAGATTTCAGATTGTCAAAAACAACTTATATTTTTATTCTACCATCTCCTCATCTCTTTCGATTAAAACTTATAAATAGTTATATGTGTATTATCTAATTTAAATTCTCAAAAACATTCTTCCCCCCGCCCTTCCCCAATCAAAACATTGTTCTACGATTTTTTTTTATTCAATTATTTTACTTTTCTCTAATTTAACTTTGAATTAAATTATTTTTTAGGTTATGTGCATAAGCAATTAAGTTTTCTTTTCTCTTATCTCAAAATATAAAAATTAGAATAGATAAGTCTTGTTATGCCAAAATAAATAAAAAATAGATTAGAAGAATACTCTAAAATAATATATTAAAAATAATTATAATCTAAAATTAAAGTTAAACACTTTCACATCTAGAGATATATAATTTTTTTCTCATATTCTTATTTTATTACTCAAGATTCAAAAAAAATATTAATTTGTCCTAAAAATTAAAAGAAATTTCATAATGCATGTAAAATTCTGGAATATTATTTTGGATATGAATTTTAAAAGAAAAAAGTAAAATCATAATTTATTCGATGAATTTATTTTTTAATATGTAACTGTGTAGATTATATTTAACTATATTCTAGGCTACAATATTTAAAAAAATATTTTTTAGACTATGATTTAATATTTTATTTTTTTAATAAAAAATTTAAGTGAAAAATTATTTTCATAAGAAACTATCATTGTAAAAATTTTAAGTTGTTGCTTGTGTTTTAGTCATCATAACTTTTTTTTTTTAAAATACTCTATCTATTAGAAATTTAAATATATATGTAATGTTAACTATAGCATTACCTTTCTTAGCATCAGAAGATTATCATCTTGCATTCAAATAGAAATAGATAAGCTATCACAACTTAAGTTTTATCTAGTATTTAAAATTATTTAAATATGATTTAGATTTTTAGATGAAAAAATTATTAAAAAAAAATAAAAATATTCGACAATAATATAATTATGCAATATTGACTTAATTTGTGTACATATGTTAAATAATTCGTTAAATATTTAAAAACAATAAATGTAAACCTAATAAATTGAATGATTGATGTAGAATTTCAAACTTGAACTCATATTATTTAAGTTATGAATTTACCTCTATTCAATATTTTAAAAGATGTGGTAAATAACCTATTATAATAGAGAAAAGTTATATTTATATAAAAAGTTTTTGCAATAACAACGTGTATATGTAATATATAGGTTAAGCTAAAAGTGCATGAAAGCAATAATTGCTAAGATAATCATATGTTTCTCCAAAATAAATAAGAATAATTAAATCATATATATTATCAAATCAACAATTATGACATTTAAGAAAAAAATGTCAACTCTTGATTTGTTTGTAATTTGCATGAATTAATCAAGAGCTAGCAAATAATGCATTATCTTTGCAATATAGATTATCATTTTAATTAATTTCGAACTTACGGCAAATAAAATGTCATAAGTTATCCTTATTGAAATTAAATATGCGAATAACATTAAATTTGATTGGTGCTTTAGTACATTTTGTTGTTAATCTTGAAATATGTAAAAAATCTCATGACATTATATTAAAAATTATCACATAAAATAGAAACACACAAAATACTATGAGCATTTTTTTAAAAATAATTATATAAAGTAACAAAAGTTAATGTATAAAAAGAGTCAACTTAATTTCTCAATTAAAGGTAGTTTTATTTTTTATCGACGTAGTAAAGTTTATTTTTATCAAAAATCAAACAAACGGAAAAATATTACTTACTTGTATTCAAGCTTGGATATAGTGAAAATAAATTAAACCGTAATAGCACCATCAACCATCTGCATAAAAATAATAAAAATGTAAAATTTCTAAAACAAAAAATAAAGAATATGAAGAATGCAATAAATAAATTTACGAAAAAATTTAATGATCAATAACAAAGAAGGAGAAGAAGATTTAATATTATATGTCATTGCAGGAGAAGGTGTGTGTAAATATTATAAAATAGAGTTTAAGGAGTTAGAAATTTATTCCAACTCAAATTCATTTAAATTCAAATTCAGTATCATATCAGTTTGTTATAAGAATATTAGGATATTGATTGGATAAATATAGATATAAAATAAAAAAAAGAGCAAATTTTTTTTTTTCCATCCGGTGTCCGGTGCTCGCGTTGGAGCCCCGACTAATTTAGATTGTGCATTGCAGGGCCCATTAAGGTGGCAGCGCTCCCAACAAAGTTTTCTCCATACTAAGAGTCGAACCCTCGACCTCTGGTTAAGGATGGAGTAGTCTCATCCACCGCACCACAACCCATATTGGTAAGAACAAAAAATTTTAGTTCTATCAAGGTGGAGGATATGCTATTAAAAAGGAACCTTCACACCAAGTAAACAACTTATTTTTAATTCAAATTTCAAAGTAATTTTTATCAGCTAATTAGGGATAAGGGACGTCTAGGTTAGTTGTTGTTGTTATTATTATTATTATTATTATTATTATTATTATTATTGAGGTTACTACTACGTACTTTTTTGTTTGTTAGTATATTGCCACTACTACTGTTTTAATACTTATCAATTTATTATTATTATTATTAATATTATTATGATTAATATTACTACTAAACAGAATCCGTACTACTATTGCTACTATTTTTGTACTATTTATTCTAATATATATAGAAGATTACTACCCACTACTACTACTAATTTTACTGCTATTGTTTATTATTAATATTATTATTATATTTTTAACTTTTATTTAATATTTATATAAATTATATTTAGATAGTTTTACAATATTTATTTGAATTTATAAAGAGATAAACATGAAAGAGTAAAAATTCATTCAAAATTCTTTGACCATGAATTTCTATTTTTAAGCTAATGAAATCTTTTTTTCAAATAAAGAATAATATATTTTCAAATTCAAATATTTTAAATTTTTTAATACATTATTATTACAACGTTATTAAGTTATGTCCTAAAAATTGTCACGTGGCTTCTTGTCTTGCTTTTAGTTTTGCTTTTATATATACTAGTCAAGTGTACGTGCGTTGCACGTGTACTTCATGTGAAATCATTAATCGATATAAAGATCAAATATAGGCAGCTTTATGCATCCAGACATGCGTGACGTATCAGTATTTTGATCGTCTCCTATGACATGTATTATCAAGTAATAAATAATAATAATAAAATAGATAGTAATAGATCAGAAACTATAATAAAATAATTTGATTAAACCAAACATTTACATAAAAATTCTTCAAAGACCGATCAAACATTCATCTATCACCTATAAACTACAACAATATAATACGATAATCGCGGTATCTGGACAATACGATTAAATTCTAACCTTTACGAACAAAATTCCTCAAAGCTCGACCAAGGCGAACGTTACTATTAAATCTAACCTTAACACAAAAAATTCCTCAAAGTCTAATCAAACATTTATTAACAATAATATAGACTTGAATAGAATATAAAGTACAACAAAATAATATGATAATCGAGATATTAGAATAATATGATTAATTCTAACCTTTTTGCGATTATAAACACACACCCCGAGCTCATCAAAAAAATAGTTATAAGAATATCTCTGCCATCTAAATTTATGTTGTAGATGTTATTATAAGAACGTAGGTGTTCCTATCCCTAATAGAATAGAAGTTGTTGAAAATTGATTTCTAATATAATAGAATTTTCCTCTTATTATATGTTTTAAATTTTATAATAAGTTAAAAAGTGGAGGGTTCCTAGCACTGAAGGGTTCCTAGAATTTATAGGAATTAAAAGTGTCCTTTAATAATATGTCGTTTGTTTTTTCAAATTAATTAAATATCTAAATATAGAAAAATAATTAAATATTTATACTTATGTATTTGAAAACCATAGTTCAATTAGGAGTTGTTACCTTTTATAAATAGGTAAAAAAATATTAGGCTTATAATTAAATAATAATTAATTAAAAAAATAGCAAAAAGACGATTTTGTCTATTGCACAGTCTTATAATGAAAGGCAAAAAGTCCAAATCACTTTTCTAATGGTCTTCACACTTTTAATATATTATAGATATAGATATAGATAAAGATTATAGATATAGATATAGATATAGATATAGATATAGATATAGATATAGATATAGATATAGATATAGATATAGATATAGATATAGATATAGATATAGATATAGATATAGATATAGATATAGATATAGATATAGATATAGATATAGATATAGATATAGATATAGATATAGATATAGATATAGATATAGATATAGATACTATTTCAAGTAGAATTTTATTAATAGAATGTGCCATCATCTTAATAAATAATAAAAAGTTGAAAGTATATAGGAGAATGTTTTATTGTATGCAACAGCTTTACCCTGGATCTTTGTGGTCTGGCCATCCTCGAACCCCCGTACATTGTGGAAGTTTTAGTGCACCGATTTGCTATTGTAAAATATTTAATCTCGTATTTCAGAATTGCAAAAAGGTTACGCTCCACCTGATATAACTCTTCAATATATTACTATTGAAATTTAGACACATTAACCCAAGTTGAAAACAATAAGGTAATTAATATTTGGTTAATTAATAAATTTGTCATATTTTTTTGAATATGTAAATTTTTTTATTCATTTTGCAGTAATCTTACCAAGGCCAATTCACAAACAAACGTGAAAAAACATCAAACTTTACATTGACCCTAATTCAAAAAGCTACCAAATTCAAACTACAAAGAGCTAGTGAACGTAGTAACAAAACAACATGCTTTGCCAGTTCACCATGCAAAACAAGTCTCACTGTAGTATGAATTTTCGTAGATGTAAATGTAATAGTTGGCTTCTTGTTGATTCTAGTCAATCTAGAAGATTTCTGAGTAAACTTCTCAAAATATCATTAATGAAACTATTTATTATATCCATTGACTCACTGAAAATATCGATATTTGGATGAACCCGCTTTAGCACCTTCGAGGTATAGTTTTGTAGGTTTGAACGCTCTTCTTTGCCTTCTTCTTCTTGTAAAGATTCATTCTTTAGGTAATTAATCACATCTAACTATACGAAAACATCAATAATTTTTTTCCTAGCTTCAAACAGAATTTCTATAAGAGCTTACTTTAAACAATTTCTCAATATAATCCTCGTAGACTAAAATTATAAACATACAAACGCAGCAAATAGTAACAGAACAGGAATTCATTGTTAAAACATACTAGATTTTATTGTTCAGAAAATTGTGACACCAGAGTATACGAATTTGACCTTAACTTGGAACATGACCGAACATTATAAATCTAGTTAAAGATAAATTTAATTCTACATATAAATATAAGATTCTGGTATACCAATCTAATATTAAGCAATGTAAACTAACCTCCCCTGCTCCAGGTTTCTAAGTTCGTGTAACGCTCCGAAAATGGGTCCCGAGACGTCACACGGTACTTAGGGTTGTGACCCCAAGCTAACCCTTCTACTGGCATAACTCATAAACAACTGAATAAAATGCTTAAATTTGTATAAAATCGACGAGAACATAAAACTTTTCTGAACTTTACAAGATTACAACTCTGTTTTTACCAAAATAAAACTGAAACTGAATACATTAACTCTACTGACTGTCTATGAAGCCTCTACTAGTACTGACTTTAGATAGTCGGGTCATGACTCCCAACTATCCCAACTCAATACGACTGATATAGGAAAATAAAGAACTACTCAAACTGTCTATCTGGCTTAAACCCTTGAATTAAAAGGATTCATCACCTGCTGACTGGAAGCTGCGAGCTGACTGAATCTGAATGTGCATACTAAGTCTTGTACCTACATTATGAGACAATGTAGCACATAGATGTATATGTGGATCAGCACTTTGGGAATGTACTGAATATATGGGGGTGCAATTCAATAAGTAAACAATATCTCAATATCATCATAGTTTATAAAATTATACATGTTGACATAAATAGCTCACCTAGCTTGGATGATATCTGAAATATAAATCTCATAAATCATGAATAATGAAACATGTATAAATCTCGTAAGTCATTTAACTTTCTTCTAAAATCTGTATTCTCCACTTATTCTCAAAACTTGTAGGCTAGATGAAATTTGCAACTCATTCTGTATAGTAAACTCTTTATCTCAATACTTTAAATCAATAAAACTATTTCAAGAGTGGGGGACATCTTTGGGAGTTTCTTCTAACCGACATAAACCATGTGAGCTACATGGTGTCCAACGTCTTACCCACATTGGGGAGAGCTGTTCTATCCTTGCCATCGGATAGAACCTTAACTTTAGTGATTACTATCTTAACCCACTTGGGGTAAATCAAGAACCTACGGGGGCACGTAGTTCTGGGGCATGAGACCTCGGAATCAAGACCAACTCGGTGCTAAATACTACTCCCTTACTTAGCTCAGAACTTTAGAAAATCCACTTTAAAATACTTCAATAATATGAGATGGGAGCCAAAATGCATTCCCTTTATCTCAAAATCAAGAATGTAGATTTCTTTCTTACCTTAGGGTCAAAACTCACTTCTTTCTTGAAATCTTGATAGACTTATCATTAAAGCTTTAAAGATCTCATAATAATGGAAATATGAATATACTTCTTGCAATTCTTTAAAAGTTATCAACAACTCATTCTCAAAACTCATAATTCAACAATAAGGTTCAACTCATAACAACAAGTCTTGGGAATACTTGAAAATATGAAATCAATATAGGAATGTGCAATGTATACCATGAACTCTCAATTTATATCATAATTAAATAGGATAATCATGAAATTCAAGACTTGAACAATTCCATAATCTCATAAACTTGACATAAAGCAAAATAATATGAATTCATCTTGAAAATACGAAATTCTTTAAGAAAAATAAATAAATTTTGGGCACAAGAACGAAAGGGTGTTCTTGTTCAAAACCCACATACCTTATTTAGCTTGATTTGGTAGAACAAGATGACTTTTGAAGCCCTGAGAGTTTTTCTTGAAAGTTCTAGGATGGTGGTGCTTGATTCTTGAGTGTTCTTGGAGAAGTTCTTGAATTTTTGGTCTTGGGGCTTGATCTTGAAAGAAACCCTAACCTTGTGGTTGAAGGTGTGTAGAGAATTTTGAGATGTTTAACTAAAGAGAATAGAAGAAAAATACGTTCTTTAAGGGTTATAAGTCGTGGAAGTGAAGGAAAAAGACCAAAATACCCTTACTAAACCGCTTTCCAATTGCTGAAAATCTCGGCAGATGACCAAGGCTGATAAGCCGTCAGACTTGTAATAAGTCATCAGAAATGTCGTCACTTGGGAGTTGGATTTTATGGGTTTCTGCCTAAGGCTGACGACATTTGTGATAAGCCGTCAGACTTGTGATAAGTCGTCACAAATGTCGTCACTTAGGGCTGGAATTTATGGGTTTCTGCCTAAGGCTGACGACATTTATTGATAAGTCATCAGAAACGTGATAAGTTATCAGAAATGTTGTCAGGAATGTGATAAGGCGTCAGAAATATCGTCACTCAGTTTTTCAGGCTGACATATTGGAGTAAAATGGGCATAACTTTTTGCTCCGCTATTGGATTTAGGCAAAATTGATATCGTTGGAAAGATAATTCGAAGAGGTTTCATTTGATATATAATAGGCCACCCAGTTCTTCATATACAAGGAGATATGATCGATTGAAGTCGACTCAAGTTTCGACACTCACTAAAACTCGAACGATAGGAAAGCTCTCAAATAGGTTCCCAACCTACATAATTGATTAACATACCAAATTTGCATAGAATTTATGGCTTTTGGAACATCTACACGTAGAAATGACGATTTTCGTTCTAGGCCGAAATGCGGGGTGTTACATTTCGTAGGTTTGCATTGATAGGTTGTGCAATAACAAGAACTACGACAAATATTTCAAGCTTACCGTGGAGGAAGCTAAAACTGATCATACCGCGGAGTTCGGCTATAACAAAGAGAAAGCTCTTCTTAGTGAATAATTATATATATATATATATATATATATATATATATATATATTCTCACGAAAATTTAAAAAAAAACCAACGAGATCTAACATTAAAAATTAAAAAAAAAAAAAAAAAAGAGAAATTGACAACATATAATCAACATAAATTTGAATTTATGCACACAAATTAAAATAAATAAAATAATTAGTAGTAGTACTGACATAGATAAAAAGAAAAGAAAACCAATGTTGTTTTGCACGGGCAGTATATTCTTCTCATTTAGATTTATTACTAATTTACTACCATGTTATGTAACTAGATTTTTGTACGGTTTAACATAAATATACAGGTAAAATTAGATAACTAAACATACAAATTATAAAATAAAAGTTACCTCTTATCATATATTTTAGGACTCCTTATTTAAAAAAGAATTGTTACCATATATTTTAAGAGAATGATCCCATATATTATAGGAGTCAATAATATAAAATTATTAAATAATAATTCACAAAAAATAGTGAAAAGACAAAATCACTACAATAATAATTTATCATCAATTTTTTTGTATTTATTTATTTATTTCTTTTAGTTAATAGTTTTAAAGATTATATATAAACTATACATAATCAACTGATAATAATTCTCCGATTTTAATAACTTTTTCTTATTTTTCTTTCAAAATGTTGTTGTTGAATGAAGTAGCCAAAAATTCAAGGTTTATATCTACCTTTTTAAAAAAAAAAATCACTGTGACTTAGTTTTAATTATGTTATTTAACTTTATTTTGGTATATATTTATTAGCAATTATAATTGAATAAATTTTGGGTTATATTCACTGTTACATGACTTTTTCTTATTTTGAGTAACTTAACCAATTAATTTATCTTGCCTTTTAGATTTAACACTTATATATATTGAAAGAGGAGAAAGAGCTTCTCCAATAGCACAAAATTTCCTCCGACGTATAAGTTATGAAGTTATTTTGAATTTCAAAATTGGTCGAGGTTGAGGATGCGTATATTTTCATTGCTTTGACGTTTGTTCACTCTAATAATTTTGATGAACAAGGAAAAGAATACTTATTTTGAGGCATATCCCCCATTTTCTTCGTTTTGGGTGATAGTCGTCAATATAATAACAACGAGTTATCTTTGGTGAGGTCCATTGAGGCAGGGCAATAAAGTTTACCTAATCATTCTTTATCATTGAGAGGATGTAGTTGTAATACAGGTATACCATTCATATAGACTTAGTTCGAGTGACATGATTAATTTGTGTCTATAATTTGAGTTTAGGAGACAATGTATTGCTTTTTGGCATTGCTGATGTTAACTTGGTGGGTGGATTTCTCTTTTGAGAAATCATGACATCTTACATTGCACTTTGATCACATTTTGGTTGTGATGTGGAACTGAATTTAGTTTTAAAAAAATTTAAAATTTTAAAATAAATATTAAAGCATTAGAATATTTTTTTTAAAAGAAATATCAATTTTTTAAAAGTTTTAAGTACGTAATAAGAATGTAACTAATTATTTTGTAAAGATTTGATTTTGAAAACAAGAAAAGATTTTAAATATAAAAAAAAAAGGAAAATAATTGTACCTTGACTTTAAAAACAAGAAAAGATTTTAAATGTAGAAAAAAAAAGAAAAATAATTGTACCTTGACTTTAAAAATAACGAAAGATTTTAAATTAAAAATAATAATTATACCATAAATATGGTTCAAATTGATGTGAAGGTACTGCATGTCATGCAAAAGTGATAATATATGTTTATGTTTACATTAATATATTAAAGTGTGAAAAATCTTTGAAAAGTGATTTAAACTTTTTACATTTCATTAAATATCTCCGCAATAGAAAAAATTATTTAATTTTAAATAATCAAACGTTAAACGTGCGAGGCGCGTGCAGTTAAACTAGTTTTATTATAATTCTGAACTAATTGACCGATTCTTGGATTCATTTTACTTTGAGTTGACCCCCTAATAGTCCCTCGACCTTGTGCCTTAGCTAGCCCTATTTGGTGTTTTTTTTGTAAATGTTTCGTTAATGCACCCGTACTCCCTATATTACCTCCGGTCTTATTCTCATATATCATTTCACAAATATTGTATTGGATCTTAGTGGCTCCTTCTATTCCCGTAAAAGATTGATATACAATACTAGTTCTTCTACGAGATCTCACAGGGGGACGGGGAGGAAGATTAACCGATTCAGATCTAATATCAGCATTACCGACTTCGAGTGTATCACCAATATCATCATCATCTACATTTAAATCAACTGCATCTACTTCATTCTTTTCTTCTATACCATAATTTTCTTGAGCTTTTAAAAAATTCATATCCTGAGTACCTACACCTATTTTATTCTCAAATGATTCGCTAATTGGTGCCGGAGGCGCACGAGTATATGTAGTATTTGAACTACCTTTACCTAAACCGGCATCAATTTATTTTTTACTACCACTACCACTTTCGAGACAAAAATTTCTAACACTTTTACCAACTTTTTTTTTTTCATATTACAAATTAAACTAATAAATATTAAAAAACACAAAAGTAATAAAAATAAATATTCAACAAAACATACACTGATTAAAAATTAAAAGTAAGAGATGAAACGACAATATCAAATTTTTGAAGTATTAGAAAGTTGAGACTTTAGAAAACTTCCACTTGATATTTGTAATTATAAAATAATAAAATAAAATCAAACACTTTAGGAGATAATTAGAATGATTCAGAGAGATTCAGAGAATGAGATTATAAGTTGTGAAAAAAAGTTTTTGAATTGGAGTATTTATAGAAAAAAATTTGAAATATTATTTTAAAAAAAAATTAAGGTGCCTTTTCAGGTCTGGTTTCTCAACTGGGTCGGTTCACCGAGCTACTTGAACCAAATGACCCAGCCCTGGACCATGGCCCAGGAGACCGATCCAGTAGCCGGTGCCGAGGCAGAATAGTTTAGTCTACTTAATGGGCCGGTCTAATCGGGCCGGACAGGCCTAGACCAGCCCACATGTCAAGGTTTTCCCCTTAATCTTTCTACCTTTTTACATGGAAAATTTTCAATAATATATCGTTAACATAAAATTAAATGTTATGTAACTCGAGGCTTTGGGCTCTAGGTGACAAAAGAGTTTTAAAATGAGGTGTGGGTGACACAAGTCTTAATAATTGAGTGAAGGTGACAATTACTTTATTAAGGATTAAGAAACTAAGAAAAGTTCAAAAATAACCCACAATTTTTTTAATTTACACTTTGATCCAATGTAAAACCTAATATAACTAGAAATGGAGGGAACAAAAGGCACGTTTCTCTCTCTTCTCATTTATTAGAGTTTTCTCTCTCTTCATGATTTTTGTTGTTCATTGTTGTTGCTTTATTCATCATCTTCTTCTTCATTATCATCATCTTGTTCTTCATTATCATCTCTTCTTGTTCATCATCATCATCTTGTTGTTGTTGAACATTGTTGTTACCGTTAC
Source organism: Capsicum pubescens (assembly GCA_030864215.1). Taxonomy (NCBI): domain Eukaryota; kingdom Viridiplantae; phylum Streptophyta; class Magnoliopsida; order Solanales; family Solanaceae; genus Capsicum; species Capsicum pubescens. Next base: position 129,355,591 of record CM061548.1, on the reverse strand, counting down.
TATTGCTACTTGATCAAATTTTTTTAGGTCAAATTTTATTCGTATATCACTTGGTAATTACTTATAGGTGATTTTAGTAAGTAAAATTATAATTTTTAGTTGAATTTCTCATAGGGTATATCTGCTACTGCTATTTTTTCAACAATAGATAAAACATGTAACGTGAATCCAACAAATGAGTAATCTGTTGCAACATATATGACTAATCTGTTGCACAGATGAGTAATCTGTTGCAACATATTGACTAATCTGTTGCAACATATTGACTAATCTGTTGCAACAGATGAGTAATTTGTTGCAACAGATGAGTAATTTGTTGCAACATATATGACTAATCTGTTGCAACAAATTACTTATCTGTTGGATTTGGATTATAGTGTTATAACATGAATCCAACATATGGGTCATCTGTTGCAACAGATTAGTCATATGTTGCAATAGATTACTCACTTGTTGCAACAAATGACTCATATGCTAGATTCATGTTGCAGGTTCTTTCAATTATAGCAGTAGTAGATATACCAAATAAAAAATTCAACAAAAATCATAATTATACTTACAAAATCACCTATAAAGTAATGTCCAAGTGATATACGAATAAAATTTGACCTAAAAAAATTACAAAAATTTCAACAAGGGAACAACGAATAAGTGAAACACATGAAAAATTTCATGAAACAGGTAAAGAAGATAAAAATAGTGTATCATACATCAAATGCAAAAAGATCAAGGGCACAAAAGTTTGAGTTCTCCTAAAAATATTTAAGTTTCCTAGTATTTTAATTGCTTTCTAATGGATGACCCATCTATTATAACAGATTTTCTATCTGTTTGATAATTTCTAACAGATGAATCATCTGTTGCAACATGTTAGTCGTCTATTGATTCAAATTAAGCAATTATTAGTAATAACTAAATTGATTTAGCTAAATTTAAAGACAAGTCTTTAAGACAGTGACACAAACATTTGAGTTATCCTAAAAATGTTTGAGTTCCTTAGTATTTTAATTATTTTTCAACAGATCACCTATTTGTTGCAACAAGTTAGTTATCTATTACAATAAATGCTTATAACAGGTTAGTCATTTGTTGATTTTAATTAAGCAATTATTAATAATAATTAAATTGATTTAACTAAAATTGAAGACAAGACCTTAGACAAGGGGGGAAACGTTTGAGTTCTCCTAAAAAATATTTGAGCGTTAGTATTTTAAATTACTTTTCAACGCATATTTTGTCTATTTAGTAATTTCCAACGGATGAGTCATATGTTGCAACAACTTAGTCATCTGTTGCAACAAGTGTCTATATTTGTTTGATAATTTTCAATAGATGAATTAGTTGTTGCAACAAGTGAGTCATTTGTTGCAATAGATGTCTATATCTGTTTGGTTATTTTCAACAAATATTTTTATTTGTTTGGTCATTTCCAATAGATTACTCATCTGTTGTAACATGTTAGTCATCTATTGATTCACATTAAGTCATTATTAGTAATAACTAAATTGATTACTAAAATAAATATGAATTAATAAGTTCAATTACAGTTTTAATTAATTTCGTGGTAATTACACGATCAACTAAGTATGTTCGTCCTGAGTAGAGTGATCAATTGACCAATTTTATTTAAAATGATTCAAACTAAGTCATCATTAGAAATAACTATATTGATTTAACTAAAATTAAAGATGAATTAGTAAGTTCAATTACGATTTCAATTAATCTCATAGTAATTACATGATCAATTAAGTATTTCGTACCGAGTAGGATGATTAATTGACTAATTTTATGTGAAATAATTCAAATTAAACCATTATTAGAAATAACTATATTGATTTAACTAAAATTAAAGATGAATTAGTAAGTTCAATTATGATTTTAATTAATCTCAGTAATTACATGATCAATTAAGTGCTTCATCCTTAGTAGAATAATTAATTGACCAATTTTATTTTAAATGATTCAAATTAAGCCATTATTAGTAATAACTATGTTGATTTAACTAAAATTAAACATGAATTAATGAGTCCACTTACAATTTCAATTAATCTCATCGTAATTACATGATTAACTAAGTGTATTCGTCCCGGGTAGAGTGATCAATCAATCAATTTTATTTGAAATAATTCAAATTAAGTCATTATTAGTAATAACTAAATTGATAAAATTAAAGATAGACTTATAATTTCAATTAATCTCATAGTAATTAAATGATCAACTAAGTGTATTCGTCATGAGTAGAGTGATAAATTGACCAATTTTATTTGAAATGAATCAAATTAAGCCATTATTCGTAATAACTAAATTGATATAACTAAAATTAAAGATGAATTGATAAGTTCACTTACAATTTCAATTAATCTCATAGTAATTACATGATCAACTGTGTGTATTTGTTTCGAGGAGAGTGATCAATCGACCAGTTTTATTTGAAATGATTCAAATTAAGTCATTATTAGTAATAACTAAATTGATTTTTACTAAATTAAAGATGAATTGATAAGTCCACTTACAATTTCAATTAATGTACTCGTCCTTAATAGAATGATCAATTGATAAATTTTATTTAAAATGATTCAAATTAAGCAATTAATAGTAATAACTAAATTGATTTAACTAAAACTAAAGACAAGACCTTAGATAAGGGTACAAACATTTGAGTTCTCTTAAAAACATATGAGCTTTAGTATTTTAAATTATTTTTCAACATATATCCTATATGTTTGATAATTTTCAACAGATGAGTCATCTGTTGCAACAACTTAGTAATCTGTTGCAACAGATGTCTATATTTGTTTGATAATTTTCAATAGATGAGCCATTTATTGCAACAGGTTAGTCATCTGTTGCAACATATGTCTATATTTGTTTGGTCATTTCCAACAGATATTTTTATCTGTTTGGTCATTTCCAATAGATGTCTTTATCTGTTTAGTCATTTTCAATAGATTACTCATCTTTTGCAACATGTTAGTCATCTATTGATTCATATTAAACCATTATATTAGTAATAACTAAATTTATTTAACTAGAATTAAACATGAATTAATAAGTTCAATTACTGTTTCAATTAATCTCATGGTAATTACATTATCAACTAATGTGTTCGTCCTGAGTAGAGTGATCAATTGACCAATTTTATTTGAAATGATTAAAATCAAACCATAATTAGAAATAACTATATTGATTTAACTAAAATTAACGATGAATTAGGAAGTTGACTTACAATTTCAATTAATTTTATAGTAATTATATGATCAACTAAGTGTTTCGTCTTAAGTAGAATGATCAATTGACCAATTTTATTTGAAATAATTAAAATCAAGAAATTATTAGTAATAATTAAATTAGTTTAACTAAAATTAAAGATGAATTGATAATTTTAATTACGATTTCAATTAATCTCATAGTAATTACATGATCATCTAAGTGTATTCGTCTTGAGTAAAGTGTTAATTGGCCAATTTTATTTGAAATGATTCAAATTAAGATATTATTAGTAATAACTATATTGATTTAACTAAAATTAAAGATGAATTGATAAGTTCAAATTTGATTTCAATTATTCTCATATTAATTACACGATCATCTTAGTGTGTTCGTTCTGAGTAGAGTGATCAATTGACTAATTCTATTTGAAATGATTCAAATTAATCCATTATTAGTAATAGCTAAATTGATTTAATAATTATAATTTTAATTAATCTCATAGTAATTACATGATCATTTAAGTGTATAACCTATTGCAACAGATTTAATCTGTAACTACAGATGAATCATCTGTTGAAAATTATCAAATAGATAGACACATATGTTGCAATAGATTAGTCATCTGTTGTAACAAATTTCTTTATCTGTTAGTCATTTCCAATAGATGGCCAATCTGTTGCGGCATATGACTTTATCTGTTTGTTATTTCCAACAGATTACTAATCTGTTGCAATAGATGACTAATCTGTTGCAACAGATGTCTTTATCTGGTTGCTAATTTTCAATAGATTACTCATCTTTTGCAACATCTTAGTCATCTATTGATTCATATTAAGTCATTATATCAGTAATAACTAAATTAATTTAACTAGTATTAATAAGTTCAATAACTGTTTCAATTAATCTCATGGTAATTACACGATTAACTAAGTGTGTTCATCCTGAGTCGAGTGATCAATTGACCAATTTTATTTGAAATGATTCAAACCAAGCCATAATTAGAAATAATTATATTGATTTAACTAAAATTAATGATGAATTAGTAAGTTCACTTACAATTTCAATTAATTTTATAGTAATTACACGATCAACTAAGTGTTTCGTCTTAAGTAGAATGATCAATTGACCAATTTGATTTGAAATAATTAAAATTAAGCAATTATTAGTAATAACTAAATTGATTTAACTAAAATTAAAGATGAATTGATAATTTAATTACGATTTCAATTAATCTCATAGTAATTACATGATCATCTAAGTGTATTCGTCTTGAGTAAAGTGTTAATTGACCAATTTTATTTTAAATGATTCAAATTAAGACATTATTAGTAATAACAATATTGATTTAACTAAAATTAAAGATGAATTGATAAGTTCAATTACGATTTCAATTATTCTCATATTAATTACATGATCATCTTAGTGTGTTCGTTTTGAGTAGAGTGATCAATTGACTAATTTTATTTGAAATGGTTCAAATTATGCCATTATTAGTAATAGCTAAATTGATTTAATAATTATAATTTCAATTAATCTCATAGTAATTACATGATCATTTAAGTGTATAACCTATTGCAACAGATTTAACATGTTGCAACAGATGAGTCAACTGTTGAAAATTATCAAACAAATATACACATATGTTGCATTAGATTGGTCATCTGTTGTAACAAATGTCTTTATCTTTTGGTCATTTCCAACAGATGACCAATCTGTTGCAACATATGACTTTATCTGTTTGTCATTTCCAACAGATTACTAATTTATTGCAATAGATGGATAATCTATTGCAATAGATGTCTTTATCTGTCTGGTCATTTTCAACATATTACTAATTTGTTGCGACAGACGATCAATCTGTTGCAATAGATGTCTTTATCTACTTGGTCATTTCCAATAGATTACCCATCTGTTGCAATTGATGGGCCATCTGTTATCAATCTATCTTTAATTTTGTTGTAATAGTAAATAATCTTGTGTTGTTATTTAATTTTAGTCTATGACCTTGCTCTCAACCAAACACTTTCTTTCTTGTAATTGAATTTTTCCACTCCCGAATGCTCAAAAACCTACACCTCTCAGTATCTTAAAAAAATAGCCAGAATGAAAAAAAATAAAAATAAACTCAGTCAATCAAATAAAGATTTTCTCATTCATTACATAAAAAATATTTACAACATTAGGTAGATCCGATAAAATAAATTATAAATGATAAAAAAATATATAACCTAATAATAATAATTATTATTATTATTATTGTCAACCAGAAATTTATTGGGCAGCAGACCCCTCAGCTTTCGTGTGATGCCTCGGAAAAAAAAATTTCGTTAAGATCTCAGACGAAAATGTGTTGAATTATGTTCTTTATCGTGATTAATAATTTTTCTGTGTAGAACTTCTAGATATGCAATCCGTCATCGCGTAGAGCATCGAATAAGCTTTCCAACGATATGTGGATCATCCAAAACAGACACTCGAGCGATGAGTTATGATCATTCCGATCTAACCGTGAATAGTGGTGAACAGTAAATGTGCAAGAAAAAAAATATTGAGGCCAGACGAATTTTAGGGTCAACTTCAAACGATCATAACTCCTTGTACATAATGATCTGGGTGAGCTACTATATATCAACAGAAAACTCTGAAAATCCTCTTTTCAATGAAATTGGTTTCATCCAATTTGTCCATCGAAGAAAAATATTATGGTCGATCTACTTCAGCCTATCAAAACAGTCCACCAAAGGACAGATTTGATATTATTTGATTTTTAAGGGTATTTTGGTCATTCCCACTCCAATCCATCTGGGTAAACCATGGATTTAAGTCCATTAAGAGCATTCAATAGCTCATTTTTCTCCAAAATTTCCTAAGGCTCAAACCCCAACCCTACTACTCCAAATTTCATCCTTCTATGTCTCTTGATTGAACCGTAGAAATTTCAAATTGATTTGGGATTCGAGTTGATCATGTTAAGGACTTTGAGAAACACCCTTTATTTTCGTAAATAAAGTTTCAGAGTCGGAAGTTCATATTCATTTTCCATTTTTAGGTATGTGGAGCTTTGAACAAGATTATCCTTTCGATCTTGTGCCTGGTATTTTTGTTGAATTACATTGACATGAGATTTTACATGTTTTACCATGAATTGGAAATATGGTTTTATATCTTATATTACTGTCCATGAGCTATGGGATTATGTCATCCGATATGTGTATGATGTTGAGATGGAATTATGTCCAAAAAGTATTTGATTATGAGAGTATGGTGATTTAATTTGTTAAGCCTTGATTTATACTATCATTCCACTATTTTCTTATTATGAATTTATAATTGATATTGGAAATTCTATATTCCTACTATGGGTTGATGTCTCAAGTACCTTTAAATGAGAGTTGGATGGCAAATTGAGAAATGTTGATATTGAAGTTGCAATGAGTCTTGGTATTTTCCGGATGGTTTTGATGAGTTAAATTGTTGAAAATATTATGTATTGAGTCTTCATATCCTTGTCCAAATGTCGAGTCGGTTATGGTTCAATGCATTGATACCTTGTTGATGTTGAGAAAGATTAAAATGTTTTGAGCTAAAATGTGTTGAGTTAGGAATCCACAAATTGATATGATTTGATAAATGAGAAAGAGATTTGATTTGGTCTTTATGATAGACCCTTGTGATGTTGTGTTGGATTTCCTAACGCGTTCTGAGCTTGTCGGGGAGTAGTACTTTGCACCGAGAGGGAAATTTGGTATTTCCCCAAACCTATGTGCCACTGTAGGGTTGTTTTATGATGATATTATTGGCCAGAGAGCCCGATTGTGATTATTGCAGTTTTAAGGTCGTACTCCCTGGCAAAGAGTATGACGCTCCCGCCAACGGGGGTTTCAAACGTTGGTATTCCACGTAGCTCACGTGGGGTTGTCGGTTATAGGAAACTCCCCTGTCCATAAGAGTCATGTTTATTGAAATACCGAGTCACTCCGAGTTTTGATGTGGTAAGTCAAGTTGCCTATGATGAGCTATAATGATTTATGAGTTTTTTCTCCTACATTTCCTATCCAAGATGTTATGAGTTGCATGATTCAATGTCATTCAAGCCAGGTGTGTCATTATGGTCGGTATGTACGTTTTTACGAAATTTATGATATTATTTATATTTTGCATGCGCCCCCACATACTCAGTACGTATCTTATGCTGACCCACATATTTCTCTATGGGCTACATTCTTACCATGATGTAGGTTCAGGTACTCAGCCGCAGCCGCGACAGTGATATCCGAGTGCCGCATCTACGTTCCTTCAGTGGTGAGTCCTCATGGTTCGAGGACCAAGTTGCTAGTTTTGGTGTTGTTGTTTTATGATCCCTTTGGTCTGTTGAGTCAGTTGGGGGTTTGTCCCAATGGCTCGTTGATTTTACTGTTTAGAGGCTATGTCAGACTAGTGTATTGTTGGGTTGGTTTGTGTATATACATTCCATATATGTACAGTCTAATGATATTCTGTGCCATGTGCGAGGTGATATGATATGTACTTATATATATCCTTAGTGTAGCGTGTATGTTGTTGTGTTGGAACCCAAGGGTAGTGTTTTGGCTTAAAGGGTTAGCTTGAGGCTACTTGTAACCTTGGGCACCGTGTGGCATCTCGGGATGATATTTCGGGGCGTTACAAACTTGGTATCAAAGCCTAAGGTTGTGAAGAGTCCTAGGCAGTCTGACAAGCCGCGTTACGTAGAGTCTTGAGCATCGGTGTGTAGTGCGCCACACCTATGATCAATAGGCTGTGGGGCGTTCTAGGAAAAGTCTTTTCTTTCTTTCTACAAGAGTCTATCATGCTTACAACTTTTTCCTTCTGTTGTTAATTCGTGCGTTCTTACGACAGAAAATGCCTCCACGTCGAGCTCGCGAAAACAACAACCAACCTCAACCCGTTGATCTGTTACATAAGACGGTATCCCATGCCGAATTTCGGGCAGTTTTTTAGACGCTAGCCCAGGCAGTTACCGCTAATACTCAGGCCAATGCTCTACCTCCACAGGAAAATGATTCGGCAGCAGCACAAATTCATGACTTTATGCGGATGAATCCGCCAGAGTTTCATGGGTCAAGAGTAGGTGAGGACCCGCAGATGTATGTTGATGAAATGAAGAAAATTACACAGATTATGCACGTGATTGAGAAAGAAAGTGTGGAGCTGGCTTCTTATCGGTTGAAGAATATTGCCTATGACTGGGTGCAGATGTGAAATAAGGGTAGAGAGGAAGATACCGCTCCGGTGACTTGGCAATTATTCCAAGATCCTTTCTTGGATAGATTTTTTCCTCTTGAGTTACGGGAAGCTAAGATAGAGGAGTTTATGAATTTGAGACAAGGCTCCATGTCAGCTAAGGAGTATTGTCTTAAGTTTAATCAGCTATCGAAGTACGCTCCCAATATGATAGCTGACTCGAGGACTAGTATGAGTAAGTTTCTAACTGGGGGGTCGAGTTATGTGGTGAAAGAATGTAGATCTGCTATGATCAACAGGGAGATTGATCTTCCTAGGTTAATGATTCACGCCCAACAGATTGAGTCAGACAAGATAAAGGAAAGAGAAAGAGTAAGAGGGATTAAGAGAGTCAGATCGGAGCAACAGGGGTCTGGTCAGACTAGATTCTCCGGAGGGAGTCGCCCTCAGTTTCAGAGTCGTCCATTTATACCTGCACCTTCCTCAGCTAGTGCTCCCGTATATCGAGGCAGGTAAGATCTCGGGAATAGGTTGGTACCTTCCAGGTCTCAGGACAGTATAAGCAACCGGCCTCATCCTTCTTCGTGTGCTAAGTGTGGTAAAGACCATTTTGGGGAGTGTTATATGGGGCAGCGGGGCTGTTTTGGTTGTGGCAAGTTGGGCCACATACTTAGAGACTGCCTGTATGCCAGACAACGGAGTCGTGATACCCGTCCCCAGAGTTAGGCTACCAGTTCCCCCTCTCCCGCAGCCCATCCAGTTCCTCCTCAGGGTGCTTCACCTAGTACTGCTGGCGGTCAACACCAGAATCGTTTCTATGCTATACCATCTCGTCAGGAGCAGGAAGACTCTCCCGATGTTGTCACTGGTATGCTCCGTGTTTTCTATTTTGATGTCTATGTGTTGATGGACCCCGGTTCGAGTTTTTCTTATGTGATACCTTTGGTTGCTGTAAATTTTAAAATGGATCCTGAACTAATTTCTGAGCCTATTTTGGTTTCTACTCCGGTAGGAGAGTCATTCATTGCTAAGCGGGTGTATAAGAAATGTCCCATTACTGTCTTTCATCGGGTTTTGTATGCTGATTTGATTGAGCTAGATATGGTTGACTTTGATATCATTCTGTGTATGGATTGGCTTTACTCATGCTATGCGTCTATTGATTGTCGTGCCCATGTGGTCAAGTTTTAGTTTCCTGATGAACCTATCCTCGAATGGTCTGGGAGTTCTGTGATTGCTAAGGGTCGTTTCATATCCTATCTTAAAGCTAGGAAGTTGATTTTCAAGGGTCGCATCCACCATTTGGTTCGGGTTAAAGACACTAGATCTGAAACCCTAACCATTCAGTCAATTAATGTTGTTAATGAGTTTCTTGATATCTTTTCAGAAGATCTCCCTGGAGTACCTCTTGATAGAGAGATAGAGTTCGGGATTGACCTTCTTCCCGATACTCAGCCTATTTTTATTCCTCTGTATCGCATGGCTCCCGCGGAACTTAAAGAGTTGAAGGAGCAATTGAAAGATCTTTTAGACAAAAGCTTTATCAGACCTAGTGTGTCCCCGTGGGGTGCACCTGTCCTGTTTGTGCGTAAGAAAGATGGTTCTTTGTGGATGTGTATTGATTACCGACAGCTTAATAGGGTTACTATCAAGAATAAATATCCGCTTCCCTGAATTGATGATTTATTTGATCAATTGCAAGGTGCGAGCTACTTTTCGAAGATAGACCTCAGATCCGGTTATCACCAACTTAAGGTTAGGGAATGTGATATCCCCAAGACAGCCTTCCGAACCCGTTACGGTCATTTTGAATTTCTAGTGATGTCTTTCGGGTTAACTAATGCTCCAGCATCTTTCATGGATCTTATGAACTGTGTATTCCTGCCATATCTGGATTTATTTGTAATAGTGTTCCTTGATGATATTCTTATTTACTCCCGAAGTGAGGGTGATCATGCGGATCATCTCCAAATCATGTTGGAAACTCTTCGAACTCATCGGTTGTATGCTAAGTTCAGTAAGTGTGAGTTCTGGCTGAACTCTGTAGCCTTCTTGGGTCATGTTGTTTCTTCCGAAGGTATTAGAGTTGATCCTCAAAAGATAGAGTCTATAAAGAGTTGGCCTAGACCTATTTATCCTTCTGATATCCGAAGTTTCTTGGGTCTAGCTGGTTATTATCGTCGTTTTGTTGAAGGGTTTTCATCTATTGCGTCTCCTATGACCCGTTTGACCCAAAAGAAAGTGAAATTCCTGTGGTCCGAATCTTGCGAGAAGAGTTTTCAGGAGTTGAAGACTCGACTCACTTCAGCCCATGTGTTGACTTTGCCTAACGGTGTTGATGGTTTTGTGGTGTATTGCGATGCTTCCAGAGTCGGTTTGGGTTGTGTATTGATGCAAAAGAGCAAGGTTATAGCTTATGCTTCCAGGCAGCTAAAGCCTCACGAGAAGAATTATCCTACCCATGACCTTGAATTAGCTGCCGTGATTTTTGCTTTGAAAGCCTGGAGACATTATTTGTATGGTGTCCATGTCGACGTCTTCACGGACCATAAGAGCTTGCAGTATGTATTCACCCAAAAGGAGTTGAATCTTAGGCAGAGACGATGGTTAGAACTATTGAAAGATTATGATATGAGCATGCTATATCATCCGGGAAAGGCCAATGTAGTAGCAGATGCCCTTAGTCGGAAGTCCATGGGTAGCGTAGCACATGTGGAGATTGGTAAGAAGGAGTTGGCCCGTGAGGTACATCATTTGGCTAGATTAGGGGTTAGGTTGTTTGGTGATACTAAGGGTAATATAGGAGTGCAAAGCGGTTCCGAATCCTCTTTAGTTTCGGAAGTGAAGGAGAAGCAAGACAGGGATCCTACCTTGGTCAGGTTAAAAGAGTCAGTTAAAGACCAAAAGGTGGAGGTTTTCTCCCAGGGAGGAGATGACGTTTTGAGACTTCGAGAAAGATTATGTGTTCCTGATGTTGATAACTTGAAGCAGAGGATTATGGTGGAAGCACATGGTACGCGATACTCCATCCATCCTGGTGCTACCAAGATGTACCATGATTTGTGGGAAATCTATTGGTGGAACGGTATGAAGAGGAACATAGCAGAATTTGTGGCGAAGTGTTCCACGTGTCAATAGGTTAAAATAGAGCATCAAAGGCCCAGTAGCGTGATGCAAGAGTTTAGCATTCCTACTTGGAAGTGGGAAGAAGTGAATATGGACTTCATAGTTGGTTTGCCTCCTTCTCGTCGCCATCATGATTCGATTTGGGTTGTCGTAGATCGGCTGACAAAATCACCTCATTTTTTGCCTGTGCATTCATCGTATACAACTGAATATTATGCTAGAATATATATTCGGGAACTCGTCAGACTTCATGGAATCCCTTTGGCTATTATTTCTGACAGAGGTACTCAGTTTACCTCTCAGTTTTGGAAATCTTTCCAGAAGGGTCTCGGTACCCAAATTTGTTTAAGTTCTGCTTTCCATCCGCAAACAGATGGTCAGGCCGAGCGGACCATTCAGACTTTAGAAGATATGTTGAGGGCTTTTGTGCTTGATTTTAAAGGTAGTTGGGATGAGCACTTAGCATTAATCGAGTTTGCTTACAATAACAGTTTTCATGCTACTATTGGAATGGCCCCGTTTGAAGCTTTGTATGGTAGAAGGTGTAGATCACCCATTGGTTGGTTTGAAGTTGGTGAGGCTGCCGCGACTCGACCGAATGCGGTGTTCGAGGCCATGGAGAAGGTTAAGTTAATTCGGGAAAGGTTGAAAACCGCCCAAAGTCGTCAAAAATCATACACAGATGTAAGGAGGAAAGACCTTGAATTTGATGTTGGTGATTTAGTGTACTTGAAAGTTTCACCCATGAAAGGGGTGAGGAGATTTGGGAAGAAAAGGAAACTAAGTCCCCGTTACATTGGTCCCTATAAGATTGTGGATCGCATTGGGAAGGTAGCGTATAAGGTTGAATTGCCCGCGGAGTTATCTAACGTCCATCCGGTTTTCCATGTTTCTATGCTTAAGAAATCTATTGGTGATTCTATTGTGATTGATCCTTCCGAAAGCTCGGGTATTCAAGATAGTCTTTCATATGAAGAGATTCCGGTTGAGGATTTTGACTTTCAAGTTCGTAGGCTAAGAAACAAGGAAGTTCCTTTGGTTAAAGTGCTTTGGCGAAATCAATTCGTGGAGAGTGCTACTTGGGAAGCCGAAGTGGATATGCGCGCCAAATATCCCCTCCTCTTTCCTATGAATCCTGATCAAGTCAAAGGTATCGTTCTCTTTTCATTTAATCCTTATTGCTATGCTTATCTTGGCTTGTGTGTTTTCTACGATATCCAAAAAAAAAAAATCTAGAATGGAGTATAAGCTTGGGCAAGATGATTTTTCTGTATATACTCATTTTCATAGTATTCTTGACCTACCTATCAATATTCGAGGACGAATGTTTCCAAGGGGGAGATGATGTGATACCTCGGAAAAAAAATTTCCGTTAAGATCTCGGACGAAAATATGTTGAATTCTGTTCTTTATCGTGATTAATAATTTTTCTGTGTGGAACTTCTGGATATGCGACCGGTCATCGCGTAGAGCATCGAATAAGCTTTCCAACGATATGTGGATCATCCAAAACGGACACTCGAGCCTTGAGTTATGATCAATCCGATCTAACCGTGAATAGTGGTGAACAGTAAATGTGCAGGAAAAAAAATACTGAGGCCAGACGAATTTTAGGGTCAACTTCAAACGATCATAACTCCTTGTACATAATGATCTGGGTGAGCTACTATATATCAACAAAAATCTCTGAAAGTCCTCTTTCCAATGAAATTGGTTTCATCCGATTTGGCCATCGGAATAAAAAGTTATGGTCGATCTACTTCAACCTATCAAAACAGTCCACCAAAGGACAGATTTGACATTATTTGATTTTTAAGGGTATTTTGGTCATTTCCACTCCAATCCATCCGGGTAAACCATGGATTTAAGTCCATTAAGAGCATTCAATAGCTCATTTTTCTTCAAATTTTCCTAAGGCTCAAACCCCAACCCTACTACTCCAAATTTCATCCTTCTATGTCTCTTGATTGAACCGTAGAAATTTCAAATTGATTTGGGATTCGAGTTGATCATGTTAAGGGCTTCGAGAAACACCCTTTATTTTCGTGAATAAAGTTCCGGAGTTGGAAGTTCATATTCATTTTCCATTTTTAGGTATGTGGAGCTTTGAACAAGATTATCCTTTCGATCTTATGCCCGATATTTTTGTTGAGTTACATTGACATGAGATTTTACATGTTTTACCATGAATTGGAAATATAGTTTTATATCTTATATTATTGTCCATGAGCTATGAGATTATGTCATCCGATATGTGTATGATGTTGAGATGGAATTATGTCTAAAAAGTATTTGATTATGAGAGTATGGTGATTTAATTTATTAAGCCTTGATTTATATTATCATTCCACTATTTTCTTATTATGAATTTATAATTGATATTGGAAATTCTATATTCCTACTATGGGTTGATGTCTCAAGTACCTTTAAATGAGAGTTGGATGGCAAATTGAGAAATGTTGATATTAAAGTTGCAATGAGTCTTGGTATTTTCCGGATGGTTTGATGAGTTAAATTATTGAAAATATTATGTATTGAGTCTTCATATCCTTGTCCAAATGTCGAGTCGGTTATGGTTCAATGCATCAACCTTGTTGATGTTGAGGAAGATTAAAATGTTTTGAGCTAAAATGTGTTGAGTTAGGAATCCACAAATTGATATGATTTGATAAATGAGAAAGAGATTTGATTTGGTCTTTATGATAGACCCTTGTGATGTTGTGGTGGATTTCCTAACGCGTTCTGAGCTTGTCGGGGAGTAGTACTTTGCACCGAGAGGGAAATTTGGTATTTCCCCAAACCTATGTGCCACTGTAGGGTTGTTTGATGATGATATTATTGGCCAGAGAGCCCGATTGTGATTATTGCAGTTTTAAGGTCGTACTCCCTGGCAAAGAGTATGACGCTCCCGCCAACGGGGGTTTCAAACGTTGGTATTCCACGTAGCTCACGTGGGGTTGTCGGTTATAGGAAACTCCCTTGTCCATAAGAGTCATGTTTATTGAAATACCGAGTCACTCCGAGTTTTGATGTGGTAAGTCAAGTTGCCTATGATGAGCTATAATGATTTATGAGTTTTTTCTCCTACATTTCCTATCTAAGATGTTATGAGTTTCATGATTCAATGTCATTCAAGCCAGGTGTGTCATTATGGTCGGTATGTACGTTTTTACAAAATTTATGATATTATTTATATTTTGCATGCGCCCCCACATACTCAGTACGTATCTTGTGCTGACCCACATATTTCTCTATGGGCTACATTCTTACCATAATGTAGGTTCAGGTACTCAGCCGCAACTGCAACAGTGATATCCGAGTGCCGCATCTACATTCCTTCAGTGGTGAGTCCTCATGGTTCGAGGACCAAGTTGCTAGTTTTGGTGTTGTTGTTTTGTGATCCCTTTGGTTTGTTGAGTCAGTTGGGGGTTTGTCCCAATGGCTCGTTGATTTTGCTGTATAGAGGCTATGTCAGACTAGTGTATTGTTGGGTTGGTTTGTGTATAGACATTCCATATATGTACAGTCTAACGATATTCCGTGTCATGTGCGAGGTGATATGTACTTATATATATATCCTTAGTGTAGGGTGTATGTTGTTGTGTTGGAACCCAAGGGTAGTGTTTTGGCTTAAAGGGTTAGCTTGAGGCTATGTGTAGCCTTGGGCACCGTGTGGCATCTTGGGATGATATTTCGGGGCGTTACACTTCGAATCCCACGAAGCACCCTTGCTGTCGCGACGCTCAACTCGCACTCGAATTCATGAATCAGCCTTTCAAGTTCCTACACGGTGTTAAGAAAAATCGCCATGTACCAAATCTGATCAGTCATATCTAGGACATGCATGCACAAATAACGTAAAATACTAAACGACATATAGTACCAACTGGTAATTTAACAAAAAAATGTGAAACTTAACTAGAAAATAGATGCATGTTAATAATTTTCATATTAGAACAAGAAAATAAAACATACCTCAACGGACGAACATGGAATTTATTTTTGAAAGAGAAGTGATTGAAGATATAATGACGGTTTTATGCAAGACAAGATGCAAGAGATAGAGCTGAGGAGACCTATTTATAAAAGATTGAATGAGTGAGTAGTGCAGTGTGTTTGGCAAAAAATCACGACCGTTAACCTCTTTTTTAATAATTATATCTCTTAATTAAATCGAACTTAGTGACTTTTTGATTATTTAAATTAAAAAAAATAGATTTAAATACAAAAAAGGTGAAAAGTCATAACTTTTCATTTTTTTGGTATTTTAGTTATTTAAATTAAATAGCTACAAAATTGTGTTTATCATATTTTTTTCATATTATTTATTTACGAATTATTTTTTAATTAAATGATCGAAAAGTCATGACCCTTGAGTTCTTCCAACAGATGATCTGTTTGTTGCAACATATAGTCCATCTGTTACAACAGATGACCCTTCTGTTGCAACATATGACTCATTTGTTGGAGTAATTGATTCATTTTTGCAACATATGGTTCATCTACTGCAATAGATTGTTCATTTGTTGCAACAAATTATTTATTTGTTAAAAAAATAAATCAATAGCAAGATTTATTCAATAGAAATAATAATGAATCATCATTTATCAATACACCATTTTTACCATGAGATTAATTGAGATCGTAATTGAACTTACTAATTCATCTTTATTTTTAGTTAAATCAATATAGTTATTTCTAATGATGGATTAGTTTGAATCATTTCAAATAAAATTGATCAATTGATCACTCTACTCAGGACGAACATAGTTAGCTGATCGTGTAATTACCATGAGATTAATTGAAACTGTAATTGAACTTATTAATTTATATTTTATTTTAGTTAAATCAATTAGTTATTACTAATAATGGCTTATAGATGAATAACATGTTGCAATAGATGAGTAATCTGTTGGAAAAGACCAAATAGTTAAAGACATTTGTTGAAAATGACCAAACAGATATAGACATCTGTTGCAACAGATGACTTACCTGTTGCAATAACTAACTCATCTATTGAAAATTATCAAACAAATATAGACATTTGTTGCAACAAATGACTAAATTGTTGCAACACATGACTCATATATTGAAAATTATTAAATAGACAAAATATATGTTGAAAAGCAATTTAAAATACTAAAGCTCAAATGTTTTTAGGAGAACTCAAACATTTGTCCCCTTGTCTAAGGTCTTGTATTAAAGACTTGTCTTCAATTTTAATTAAATTAATTTAGTTATTATTAATAATTGTTTAATTTGAATAAACAAATGACTAACCTGTTATAAACATCTGTTGCAATAGATGACTAACTTGTTGCAACAAATAGATAATATGTTGGAAAATAATTAAAATACTAGGAAACTCAAATATTTTTAGGAGAACACAAATGTTTGTCCCATTGTGTAGAGAAGTCTTTAATTTTAGCTAAATCAATTTAGTTATTACTAATAATTGCTTAATTTGAATCAACAGATGACTAACATGTTGCATCAGATGATTCATCTGTTGGAAATTATCAAATAAATAAAAAATCTGTTGTAACAGATGGGTCAACTATTAGAAAATAATTAAAATACTAGGGAACTTAAACATTTTTAAACGTTTGTCCCCTTGATCCTTTTGCATTTGATGTATGGTATATTATTTTTGTCTTCTTTACCTGTTTCATGAATTTTTTCATGTGTTTTACTTATTCGTTGTGCCCCTGTTGAAATTTTTGAAAAATTTTTTAGGTCAAATTTTGTTCGTATATCACTTGGACATTACTTCATACCTTATTTTGTAAGTAAAATTATGATTTTTGTTGAATTTCTTATTTGGTGCATCTGCTACTGCTACAATGGATAGAACCTGCAACATGAATCCAACATATGAGTCATCTATTGCAACAAGTGAGTAATCTGTTGCAATATATGTCTAATCTGTTGCAACAGATGACCCATATGTTGGATTCATCTTACAACACTATAAAACGAATCCAACAAATGAGTAATCTATTGCAACAAATTAGTTATATATGTTGCAACAGATTACTCATTTGTTGCAACAAATTAGTCAAATATGTAGCAACAGATTACTCATCTGTTGCAATAAATTAGTCATATATGTTGCAACAGATTAGTCATATATGTTGCAACAAATTACTCATTTGTTGTAACAAATTAGTCATATATATTGCAACAGATTAGTCATATATGTTGCAACAGATTAGTCATATATGTTGCAACATATTACTAATCTGCGCAACAGATTAGTCATATATGTTGCAACAGATTACTAATCTGCGCAACATATTAGTCATATATGTTGTAACAGATTACTCATTTGTTGGATTCACGTTACATGTGTGTTATCCATTGTTAAAAAACAACAGTAGCAGATACATCCAGATGAGAAATTCAACTAAAAATAACAAACATTAAGAAAAATAACAAAAAACATAAAAAAAATAACAAACACCAACAAATCAAGTTCCTCGTTTTCGTCATAACTTAAAAGCCCTAATTTTTTACCTGTGAAAATCGAAAAGAAACGATGAAGAACTCGAAGTTGTTGTCGCCGGAGAATGTTGTCACGTCGACTGACGATTGAAATTAAAAAAGGAACGGGCAAGAACTCAAAACTATTTGTTGCCAGAGGTTAAAGTTGCACAAGATTGAAGGGAGAAATTTGGAAAGTTGTTGGTTGGGAGAAGTTAGAGAGAGAAACTATCGAGAGAAAGAAAGAAGAGAGATTGATTTGCAGAGAGAGGGAAGTTTTGTGGGTGTGGGTTAATTTGTATTTTTGAAAAGATTTAAAAGTTTGGAAAATATTAATCAAGTTCACAATTAACCTAATCAAGTTTTTTAATCATGTTTGACCCTTTAAGTTGATCAATGTCACCAATCCTTCATTCAAGACTTAAAATACACTTTTCCTTCAATTTTCTCATGTAGCTCAATATACAATATTATATGTATGAGAAAGTATTTATACATAATGTATCAATCTTATTTAAAAGTATATAATAATATAATAAAAAAGGAATAATATATGAACGTGCTATTTAACTTGACTTCAATTGACATCTATATCCTCCTACTTTGGATGTACACAAGTAGGCACTTAAACTTGTATGAAGTTGAAAAAGTAGACATATACGTTCTACATTATATAATACAAATCAATTGTCACTTGTGCATATATAGGACGTGTGTGTCTAATCGTTCAATTTTATATATATTTAAGTGTCTAATTGTGCACACCCATAATTGGAGAACAAAAATAGTAAATATTAATCGAGGCCTAAATTGAAAGACATATTTATGTTTATGTGTTTATACACATATATAGACCAAATCGAGTTACAAACTAAAAATATAAACTATATGACATAAATATTTGGCATAATACATAAACGTCCCTGTAACTTGGCCTCAGCTAACATTTATCTCCAACTCTGAATGTGTACAAGTAGACACTTAATCTTGTATAAAGTTGAACAAGTAGACACGCACGTCCTATGTGACATGCTACGTGACAATTCGGGTCTGACGTGGCGTCTTGCGTGTATTAAACCACGTAGAATGCATCTGTCTAGTTATTCAACTTTATACAAGTTTAAACTACGTATTTGTGTGTCCAAAATTGAAGGTCATAGATACTAGCTAAGGCCAAGTTCAAAAGTACGCTAGGTGATTTTTCTCGTATGTCTTGATCTTGATAGACAAAGTTACCTGATGTATATCTATTGTTGGTGAAAGATGACAAGTATTGCGTCGGTGTAAGATGCGAAAAAATTGACCGGAACACCAGGATTATGTATTATGCCTAAATATTTTCTCCAGCATACATCTTAATTTTTTTTTTTTTATAAATCTATTCTGAATGAACAAATTTTAGTTAGTGGATTTTTCATCAAAAAGGGAATATACCACTAGGGTTTCTTGAAGTAACCCCATATATAAATTCCACTATTTTCCTCCCTTTATGTCCCTTCTCTTTCGCCAACCCAATAAAGCTTACAGCCTCTCACACTGCTCAAATATCAAAAATCCCTAACAATGGCTGTAACTTTCTCAAATCTCCACACTGAATCTGGTCTCAAATCTGTTAATGACCATCTTTCTGGAAAAACTTATATCTCTGGGTAAGTATGATTTTTTTTTTTTCAAGATTCACACAATTTTGTTATTTTCTTGATTTTTTCTTTTGATTTTGTTGATGGGGTTTTTGTTTTTTGCAGAGATCAATTGACAAAGGATGATATTAAGGTGTATGGGGCAATCTTGGAGCAACCCAGTTCAGATCTTTATCCCAATGCTAGTAAATGGTACCAAGCTGTTTCTGCTAAACTTGCATCAAGGTATATTTTGTATTTTTTTTGCTGTTTTTGTGTTGTTTTTTGAATTTTCTTGTTGTTTTTGCTTTGAAAGTTGGACTTTTTAGTGCTTTGATTGTGGATTTTGGAGCTCAATTTGTATGGGAGTGGATATTGTTCCTTTTAGGGCTATTGGTTGTGTTGTTCTTTGTTTTTTCAATCTTGTATGCTTTTTTTGTATTATTATTTGAGTTCTCTAGTTGTTTTTCCTTTGAAATTTAGGATTTTATTGAGTTTTTGTGGTTTTTGTGATTGATGATGAGTTTTGGAGCTGAAATTTTGATGGGAAAGCTTGTGGGTGTGTGAGGGTTGGCAGTTGATTATACCTGTTAATGCTATTGATTGTATTGTTCTTTGAGCTTCTTAAGTGATTGTGATTTGAAAGTTAGTTGCTTTAGTGTGTCTTTGTTATTGATGTTGAATTTTGGAGTTGAATTTTTGCTGTAAAAGCTTGTGGGTGTGTGAGAGTTGGCAGTTGATTATACCTTTTAATGCTACTGATTGTATTGCTCTTTGATTTTGCAATGTTTTTCCCTTTGGAAGTTAGATTCTTTATTGTTTTTTTTTGTTGGTATTGATGAACTTTAGATCTCGTTTTTTCCTGGGAATGATGTCAGTGTGAAGTTGAGAGTCACATTTTTTCATTGATTGTTCTTTTTAATGTAAATTTTTATATTATTTTTTGACCTTTTCAATTGTTTTTCCTTTGGAAGTTCGAATCTTTACTGGGTCTTTTGTTGCTTTTTATTAATATTAAATCTTGGAGCTCAATTTCCCAGGGAAGATGTGGGTTTGAGAGTTGCCAGCCACAACTTTTCATTGATTATTCTTTGAGTTTTGAAGTGTTTTCGCTTTGATAGTTAGAATCTTTCGTGTGTTTTGTCGTCTTTGTGGTGGGTGTGAAGTTGGCAGCCGAATCTTTTTGCTGATTGTTCTTCTTAATGTAAATGTTTATAGTATTTGTTGACTTTTTCAACAGTTTTGGCTTTGAAAGTTGGTATCTTTACTGTGTTTGTGTCATCTTTGTGATTGAAGATGAATTTTGGAGCTTAGTTTTTCTGGGAAATCTGTGGGTGTGCGAGTTGGCAGTGGTAGGCTTTCTTTGATTATACTTTTTAATGTTATTGTTTATGTCTTCTTGTTATCTTTCTAAGTGTTTTTGCTTTGAAAGTTACATATATTTAGTGTTTTTGGGTCTTATGTGAGTAATTTTGAATTTTAGCGTTTTTAACTTTCATGGGGAAGCTGTTGGTCTAAGAGTTGGCAGCCGTAGCTTTTCTTTGATGCTATTGTTTAAGTTGTTTTTTTGATTTTTCAATCTCTTTTTGCTTTGGAAGTTGTAATGTTTAGTATTTTCTTTTGTTGTTGTTGTGATTAATGACGAATCTTTGGTGTTCAGTTTTCCCGGGAAAGCTGTCGGTGTGAGATTTGGAAGCCAAGCTGCTCCTGCTGCAGCCGCACCAACTAAGGAAGCTGCTAAGGTAATTGCTATGCTGTTGAGGTGTTTATTTTTTGGCATTGATCACTTTTGTTTTGCTTATAACTATCTTGAACAGATGTTTAATAGTTGAGTTCATCTGATAAGATGTTTGCAGTTATTTTTATCCCTAGGATATATTGTCACTAAATTGTGTTGGAGAAATAGGTTTTGATGTTAAATATCAACACACAAATTTGTTTTACTACTCTATAGGGATATAGCTGACATCTTTTTTGTGCTCGAGGAGTAAATTTTGTTGTACTTACGTTTGAGGTGAATCGCTGTTTGTTATTAATGTGGGTTCTGAATTTGTATAGGTGTATTTTGTGCCCAATTATTTACAAAATCTTCTTCATTTTTTTAATAAAATGTTGTCTATGTAAAATCTCACCCTTGTTGTGGCAATAAAACTCCGTTAATTGACATTGTTTTTGTTATTCTGTTTAAGTTGTCGATCAATTGGCATTTTAGAAAACCAGTTGTTTTAGCTTAAATCTCTCTCTCTCTCTTCTCTCTCTCTCTCTCTCTCTCACACACACACACACACACACACCCCTCTTTTTTTCTTTTATTTGGACAAAAACTCTTAAGATTTGTGAAGCAAAAGAAGTATAATAAAAAGAAGAAAGGGATAAAGATTGAGGAGGCAGTGAGCTGACTTATATTACACACCAAGTGAATGAATGCTGCAGTGAGGATTATGTCGAAGGCTGCCTAAATTTGAATGCAATTGTTCATCAATGAAAATCACAATATAATTTAAAACTAGATTGACTACATTTTTCTGAAAACTATCCCGTATAATCCTACATACCGTGCATTTGATTAGATTTTACTGGATCTTTTTTTGCAAGTGCTCTTCTCTCTCTGAAAACCTTCTTGTCCTTCGTCTGCATATTTCAAAAATCTCAAAATTCATACAAATTATTGATTGGTGCTCACGATTCACATTCCAAGAGCTTGACCTGCCACTTTTACTCGATGATGCTCAACCGATTTACTTTATCGCCCAGCATAATGATGCTGGCTACTGCTCATTCATTTAGTAGGAAACTTTTGATTATGTTGATTATCCCTATAACCACCTGTAGTGTAACAAATTGGATGGTTGCAGCCTGCCGATGATGACGATGATGACATTGATCTCTTTGGAGAAGAGACGGAGGAGGAAAAGAAGGCAGCAGAAGCAAGGGAGGCTGCTAAGGCATCTACCAAGAAGAAAGAGAGTGAGCATTGACATTCCTTCTCAGTTGCTTTCGTATACAATGCACAACAACCTTCATATGTGAAAGACATCTCCCGTATCAAGTTATTTTCATAGTAAATAAGTGAAGAAAATGTGTTCCTTTGCTCAAGTACGTCTTTAATCTGCTTCAATCTGTGCTATCTTTACTTTTGTAGGTGGAAAGTCATCTGTTCTTATGGACGTTAAGCCTTGGGATGACGAAACTGACATGAAGAAACTTGAGGAGGCTGTTCGCAGTGTTGAGATGGAAGGTCTTCTCTGGGGAGCATGTATGACTTATTATTTCTATTACACTCTTTAACCATGCTCTTGACTGTTTTATTGTCTTTACTTGGTTACTGACGAGCTGTTCTTGCGTCTATGTGACAGCTAAATTGGTCCCAGTTGGCTACGGGATTAAGAAAATGCAGATCATGCTTACCATCATTGACGAACTTGTCTCGGTGGATTCTCTCATTGAGGAATGTCTAACAGTAGAGCCTATCAACGAATACGTGCAGAGCTGTGATATTGTTGCCTTCAACAAAATTTAAGGTCAACATACCAGGGAATTTTCAAAGTCTTGAGCCTTGTCAGGCTGTAATTTTGCTAGTTTTCGAGTTGTGATACTTTATTACTAGTGTTTTGTCTTTCCATCTTCTGTTCAAGTATGGGTTTACTCGTGAAAATGGGCATTTAACTGTGAAAGCATATGTGGAGCTCAGAATTAAGTTAATCCATTATACCATTTGTTTTCTTGCTTGTTTCTGTGTGTACCATTTGGAGCTTTCAATTTTCTTTCCTGGTTATGTGCTGTTCTGAAGGATCTGCAGGTGTATGAACTTAATTCATATATGGAATAAAACATACCCAGTATACTCCCACCAAGTGAGGTCTGGGGATGGTATAAAGTGTACGCAGACCATACCAACACCTCTGAGGGTGAGATAGAGAGGCTATTTTTGATAGACCTCCGGCTCAAAGATAAAACAATCAAGAAAGGAATAGTAAATGCACAAGCTATAATAGAAATTACCTCACTCAATAATACCATAAATAAGATTCTCCAAGTAATGCAACATTCTGAAAAGTATTAGTACTATAGCTACTAATATGAATAACAAAATCCAGTACTAATGTGAATAACAAAATCCTTGTACCTGCTAGCACTGCTCCGCTTGTTCTTACTATCCTTCTACCTTAATCTACCTCTTACTATCCTTCTACCTTAATCTACCTCTTGTACTCGTTCCTATTTAGTGTCTTTGGTAAGTTGAAGCCTCTTGCACACCTTTCTATTTAGGATCATGTTCTTGGTAAGTTGAAGCTGCTCAATGTCATATCTAATCACCTTCCTTCAATATTTATTCGGCCTATTTTTACTTAGCCTGAATTCATTCGTAGTCAGTCTCTCATACCTCTGCTCAAGGGCATTCGTGCCCCTCTTCATCTCATATCCGAACCATTTCAACCTCATCTTGGCTTCCACAGAAGCACTCCCACCTTGTCTCGAATAACCTCATTTTTAACCCTACCTTTCCTAATATACCCATACATCCATCGTAACATTGTCATCTCCGTCACCTTCATATTTTGGAGTTGAATGATTGAAATAATATTAATTCAATCATTGGAGAAATGGCACAGAGTATATGGGTGGGGATGATTGAAAGGTTAACTATTCGATAACAATGGTAGAGTAAAGAAGCAGTAGGAGTAGGTAGAAGCAGTGGGAGTAGGGATATGAGTCTCTTAAGTTTTGGTGGATAAAGTTACCTCTAGTACTTGTGCTGGTAGCCGGTAGGTACCTTGTGAAATTGATTGATGTTCAAGTCTTATTTAAACTCCATGTCCAATCAAGCAATCACCACAGAGGGAGTACTGGTTATTGATCCCGCATCAAGCAATCACCACAAAGGGAGTACTGGTTATTGATCCCGGCTTGTGAGATTTTATACTGGATATGAAGGAGAGAACCTTGGAGAAACTGATAAAGATGTTGTCGTGTGATCAAGAGGTCACTATGCGCACAATAGATCCATAGTGTTTCGAGCAAAATTGGTTGTGGTTTAAGGGCTCGTTATTTACAAGGAACAAGAGATAATTGATTTCGAGATTAATTTTAGGATGAACTTATCTAATATTTGATTGGAATAATATAAATGGAATAACTCATTACGAGAGTAGTTATTTCAGAATTATATGTGTTATTTTTATTCTATCTTGATGGTGGGATAATTGATTCCCAAATCCCGAATAATTAATTCGGGAATTACTTGTTTCCAATAAAACGACTTCCTCGATGATTTGAAGCACGGATAATTGATTCCCAAATCTCGAATAATTAATTCGGGAATTACTTGTTTTCAATAAAACGAATTCCTCAATCCCAAGGTATGTGAGATGATTTGAAGCATGGTTGAAATATCTCTTTTTTGGTACGAATTTGGACAGAAAACGTTTGATTTATTTGAAAGATGCACAAAAAATAAGTTGTACTAAATTTAAGGAATCAAAACATAAGAAATTATTTTAAATTCTAAAATACACAAAGAAGTGTTTTGAACCTAAAAGAAAATGGATCAGTCGTCCGTAGTAAAATAAAACGTGTCGTTCTAGAAAATTTCGTTGTGAAAACTTTCTAAAAAAGAAAATACAATAGCAAGCCGTTTGTTTTCTCTAATTAGCCGTCACCGTTTTCCCCTCATTTTTAATCGTGACTTTCTGCCTAAATCTCCTAGCGCGGTTATGGCTAGCTCGGCTGCCGCTATTGTTAATGGTAGGATCTAATTCCGAGATAGATAATCTCGAAATAATTAATTGGAAAATAATTTATTTTCAATCAAACAACTCTTAACTTAATAATAATAAGGAGCCACACGACGATAAGATTTACAAGTTATGTCAAAGACGAGGGCATTTCAATAAAATTAATAACCTAAAACAAAATTTTAACAAAAAGCCTTAGGTACATATAAAAATAATTTACAGTTGTCTTTTTTTTTAATTTTTTTTTTTTTTTTACATTGTTGTTTTTAATATAGTGTTTCTAATGACATAAAGATCGTAGTTAAACATAGTTATATAGAACTAACGAGTTATTTTAGTTAATAAGATGTTAAAAAAGTGTTTGCAGTACAATACCTTAGATTATGTTGTAAAAGCTTTATTTATTAATACGAAGATTTAGGCTATTTAATTGAAAGTTCTAAAACACTTTTAGTAAAAGATAACTAGTATTTTTTTTCTTTTATACAAATTTTGAACCTTTTTTTTTTTACAATCTTCAATATTGTTGTAAGTGAAAATAAAATAATTAAATCACCATTAAAGAAAATATTTTACTCAAACGCTTTACACTTTGTTTGAATGATGGTTTGTCATGGTTTTATAGTGTACGGTACTGTATGGTATGATATAGTATTGTACAGTATAGTACAATACAATGTATGGATTGATTGTATCGTTCACTGCTATTTAATAACAATTTTATTATTTGGTTTGACGGTATGTAATATATTGTAACTGGCAAGTTAACTAAAATGCCCTTAATTATTATTAATATTAAATTTATCAATAATTGTTAATGCAATAATTTTCTTTCTGCTAATTTGTCACAAATTATATCATGTAAATATATTAAGTTATTAAATTCATGTAAATTTTAACAAAATCAATACAAGAGTAGATCAAAATAAATGTAATCGGATTCATTTTTTATAGTAACAAATTTTATTTCCTTTTGGTGTTTGAAGTACAAAGTTTGAATGCATTTTTTGTGTATGCTACCTATTGACACCCAATTTTTGCTTTCCGTGCTTAAAATTAACGTCTTCAGGTTTCCTGATCGTTAAATGGCACAAAATATAATTTTCACATCTTTTTTATAATTATTAACAAATTATCGATAATCATCCTCACTTAGGATTTTATCAATTTGTTGTGGTATTTTTACTTTTCATAATTTATTAATAATTTTTCTTATATTAGAATTTTTATCAATTTGTTGTCGTTTTAAATAGTTTCACAATCATCTGCACACGTACACGACGTGACATCACATTTTTACAATATTTTAAAATTAATTACATTTTCAATATTTTCAATATTCTTTATATTTTTCTGTAGTTACACATCGATACCTACACTTTGCACTTTATTTACAGTCCATAAATGTCAAGTCAGATCAATTATTATCACAGTATAATAATTTAGTGTCTTGTCACATCTGACAATGACCACACAATAATGTCTTGTCACATCCGAAAACAACCACATAATGATGTCTTGTCACATCTAACAACGACCTCTCAATAACACTACCCTTTGAACAAAAATTTTGCCCATTGGTTAAAGGATGAAAAATTCTTTGATCAATAACTTAAGGACCAAAGGGTGTGCTATTATAAAAATGGGGACATCTTTTTATTTTTTGGGTAATAGAGGGAACCAATTCTTAATATAAATAAGAAGGGGAGTTAATTATTTTACACACACAAATACAGACAGAAAAATCTAATTCTTTTTTCTCCCTTCTCTGATGTGTCGCCTCTTTTTCTTTCTCTCAAAATACGTAAAACATACAATTCACACACAAACACACTTTAACACAAAACACACACACTTCCTCCACAATTTCACTGATTTTTCACCACCAGACCACCATTTTGCTCCATTTTTTCTTTTCTTCCACCATGGACCATTAACAACAATGCCAAAAATAACACTAAACCAAATAATTCCACATAAAAACACACCACTAATTCTCCTTCTCCGATTTTTCAGCAACTAAGAATACCCCTCGACTCCATTTTTTATTTTGTTTGGTTACAAAGAAATCTAACAACCGGTTCAACATCACTAATTTCGGTCGACCAAATTACCTTTCCGATGAACATCCATCAACGATCTCCTCTCCCCACTAATCTCTCCTTTTCTCCCTTACCACTATCGATCGTCGAAGCTCTGGTGAACGAACTCCGGCCATTACCAAACGCCTTTCCTCCCCTCTTTCTTCTTCTCTTTTTCCTTATTTTGCCACTGCCAAGTCGAAATTAATCAGCGGTTGGCAGGCCTCCTTTTCCCGTGACCGTACCACCATGCGCCGCCCCTTTCTCTCTTTTCTTTGCTGCGCCACGCGGAAGTTGACCACCGGCGGGCTTCGACCGAACTCACCACCACACGCCGTCGTCGTATTTAATCACCGAAAGATTGACGAGCTCAGACCACCAAGCCGCAGCCACTGCCCATCAGAAATGGGCCAGATCTGGTCGTACTCTTATTTTTTTGGCGTTGCTCCGGCGATTGTCGTTGAAGCAACAGCAACACCATCACTGTTTATGATTTTTCCTTCATCTCCGATTACTATAATTGTATATTGTTATCATTTTCTTCTCTTGTTGGATCTTGCGCTGTTGTTTCATCATTATACTATGACTTTGCTCTTTGATGTGTTGCTAATATATGTTGTTGCTGTTTGTTAATCTCGATCGGGTTTGCACTCGAAAAATTCACTGAATAGATGAGTTTGTTTTGCTATGTTTTGACTGATTTTTGGGACTGTTTTCGAACATTTTGTTCCTTTATTGCTTTGCAATTTACTACACTGATAATGAAAAAATACTACAATATTCGAACGATGAAAATATCCTTCCGTCGGATTTTTGAGGTCAGCCATTACAAAAGACACTTTATTTTCTCAAAATTACGTATTTTATGTCAAATATCAATACATGGCCGATGAAGAGATTCTCTGTCGATTTTTGAGGCCTTTCCAAAAAAAAGCCGGACATTACGTATACAAATATGTAACAAAAATAAATAAATATAGGCGACAACGAAATCTTTATAATATCATGACAACACAAAAGGTTTTACGATTCGTATCTTGGTGCTATGAGCAGTTCCTCCCTGATCGCCTTTGATAATGCTCAACTCACTGTCTGCAAAGAGTGGATATTAGTGCATTTTATCACCAATATGTCTCATTCATTTATTCAAAAGAAGGTAATGTGCACAAATATTTAGTGAGAATGAGTGGAAAAATCACCTCTCATCAACACCCCCAACTTAAGACCTTGCTTGTACTCAAGCAATACTACCCCTTATTATGAGACAATTTCATATGTATGCCATCATTCTATCACCCAATGATCATGATGACTTAAACTTGATTGCTACCACCAAAAGCTTTTCACACTTGGGCAAATAGGCTCTTGACGACTCCCCTCATCATAAAATGGAATATTGAATGATGCAATAGACTTCTGGGAGCGGTATGTAACAACTATTAACAATCTAGAAATGACTCACATGTTGACTACAATCATGATATACTTTCGTTTATCTCATTGTACGGAAGATGACAAAATCATCCATCCCAACTAGTTCACATGCCTCCTCACAAGAAAGAAAAAATTCACACACCTAGTTACTAATCATGCAACAAAGAATTTTAAGTGCAAACACTCACTCTCTCAAGAAATTCTCCATGTTAACAAGTACCATGCCATAGGCTTGCCCCTATTTTCAATCACCACTACAATGACCACACTTGGTTGGGAATCACAAAAGAAATTTTTGAGCTTGTAATGTAGGTTTAGGGTAGGGTAGGACATTAACATGGGACGGTAAGGCTAAACCCTCCTTTAACTTCTACATCATAATCCTTTCATGCATTGCTATTTGAGCCACTAATTTGCCTACTTTTCCCTTTTTGCTTTACTCACATGCTCTTCGCCTTTTTTTCTTCACTCTTTTTGCATTATTTAAAATCTATGCGTTTTATTCTCTTAGTGGATTTTCTCTTTCTTCAAAGCAAAATGCTTACTTGTTTAAGCTTGTAGGCATCTTCTTACAACTTCGTGGCTCAACTATACTTCTTTCTCTTTCCACCACCCCCAACTTAGTTTTTTAGCCTCAATTTATATTCTTAAGTTCAAGGAGGATGGGGTTCAAGAGGGGATGAATAGAAGGGTCACAACTTGTAATACATTTGCCAAAGAAAAGTCCAAAGGCTCAAAGAGGGTGACTAGGGGTAACTCCTATATATTGGTAGGCTTTTTAGGTTAAAGTGGGCTTCCAAAATCACAAGATGGCCTATGATCATTTTACCAACAAAGCACAATCAAAATTTAGCTTTGAAAGACTAATGGGGCAAGTTCTAGATGGTACAGGTACACATGGGATGAAGACAATTAACCTCACACACATGGCATGTGAATGTTGTCAAGGGGGTTCAATTATTCTTTCCGCTTGAGACAAAGATGAAGTATTCAATATTTTTTCAAAGTAAACTTTATGAGTCATAGAAAGAGGAAAAAATTTCATCACAAAGTTGCTCACGCCCATGCCTTCAAATTTTGCAAAATTTTTGGACGGAGGGGGTTGTTTGCTTTTGTATCCCCACCATACATAATTTGCTAATCATGGCAACCATCCAATCTATCATATCACATTGCAAATCATAGTACGAGTGACCCACCATATGGTTACTCAGACTTCACCAACGGATATTAATGCAATCCCAGATCATCAATGCTACAAGTACTCAGACTTTCCTTGAATTTTATGTCCTCGATGCCACGGGTACTCAGACTTCCCCTGCACTTATAGTTGGAAACCCAACCACGATAGAAAGGATCGTCTATTAAAATTAAACTAAAATAGCAAACTAAGAACAAAGTAACTAATCCATGCAAATGTAGAAACCATCAGAGTGCCCTAATATTACAACACAAGTAAAACTAAGAATCATCCAAACGAATAGAAAAGTATGCAGAAATATCAATAATACAGGCCCAAATTAAATGACTATGGAGATACCCTGATACAAGAATGACCAATAACATACAAAAACACACACCAAAAACAGTCCACAAGTTCAAGAACCGAGGACCCTTTTGATGACCACACTCGGATTCACAAACAACAACAATAATACATGAGGTAGGGGTATGTTTCAATACCTAAATAGTCACCACAAACTAATATATCAACAAAATATGAAGAACACGAAGAACAATAACAATATTATAACAACAACTCACGGGTTCCACAAATAAGACACACAACGGTTACAAGATTACAATGAAAAAAAGGATAGATAGTTAGACAAGTGAGGGTATAATCTTAAGAACCCAAGAACATGTTATATTCTTGGACCCTTAAAACTACACACAACAAACACCTAACTCCTACGTTGACACAAGAGGGATTTTTAGCTCCTCTAAACACCAACGCATCAAGCCAACATTACAACACAAGTGATATCCACACATATTGCCCTTATTTTGATTTGGTGGCTATTCCAATCCCTACAAATAAAGGTGTTACCATGTTTCAAGTCTTACATCCATAAACAACTAATGAGAAAAAAAACCGAAAATATTCTATTTATATTCTATTACAAGACAAGACAAAAAGACAACAATGCCCTTAAAGGAAGGGGCAACCTTAGAGTGCATTTGGACCAAATGAAGTGACCAAAATTCCCTTAATGAAGATGACCAAACCATGACCCATTAAGTGTTGTCCAAAACAGTGAGTCCTCAATTCTTCGATGCTCCACGCAATCTTCTACACACGGCCTTGTTTGTGCTCAAAATAGGTCTTCCTTTCATATTCTTATGCCCTTGGGGTGATCAAGTCTTGAACCTTTAGGTGATGGACTCCAATCATGTCTTCAAAAATTAGGGTAGCCATTTGACTTGTATCATCCTTCCCTTTTTGAAAAAAATTCGACCTCGAATCCAAACCTTGCAAAAATAAAGAGAAGAAAAACAAGCACCACATCCTCATGACATGAGGGTTAGAGTTAGTATAATAAACAACATCAACATGCCAAGGAGGTACACACTTGAGATATAACCACACATCCTTTGTTGTAATCACGAGGGACTTAGCAAAAATATTACAAAGAAGCTGGAGAAAGAAATCACCATCAAGGGGTGGTGCCCTAATTGAAAGTAAAGTCCACCCAACACATATATCAATATCACTCAAATAAGTGGACCGACCAACAACTATCCGTACTTCCCACCCTAAGAAGTTACCGGGGTTAAATGGAAGATGTAACCAAGGACTTAGTCCTCGAACACTCTCACTCTCCCCTAGGGTGCCATCCTCAAAGCTAAGCATACCCTCTTTATCACTATTAGAAATATCATGATAAAAAAATGGTTGAGAAAGATTTTCCACAAGTCAACTTCAAATAAAGGGTTCTCATGTATGCACTTACTACTAGCTTTAAAATCTCTACTAGGAATATGCCCAACATAAGAAACACATAAAGAAGAAGTAGATGGAATTCCTAAGCACATATCACCTTTTCTTTCACAAGAGTAGTCCTGGCAGACATACAAACCATCACGGTAGCCAAAGGACCACAATCTAAGCCGTCTTCACAAGGACAATCACAACTCGAGTTTTCTAAACATTTAAGAAAATCAAGATCATCTACACCCGGTTGATCATTTTGCTCACCCTCACCAGTTGTTGGCAATTCACATACCAACATAAACTCACCTTGATTTTCACAAGCGTCAACTAGTGTGTGAATACTCTCGTCACTTAGTAAGAAAACCTTAGTCAAGTTATAAGTGCAAGCACTATATGGACACAAATCATTCTCACGAGGAGAATCAATTTCGTTATCTAAAGAATCAACTAGTACTTGCGTACCTATAACAAGTGTTTGGTCCTCATTCCACTTAACAATACCGAGAGTATAACAACAAGGAGACTCGAGCACCTCTACCCTTGACAAAGCCGCAACTACACCTACTTGGATCCTACTAGCCACAACAAATATTCTAAGTTCATAGGAGTGTAGGGGATAGTATTTTTACCTTGTATCTCACATTAGCTACAACCTTCCTCTTGACGTATGTCCGGGCAACCCACTTGCTCCCTTTGACCTACCATACGATCCAACCTTTCATTTGCCATAGCTAGGTCTCAGGACATAGTGTCAAGGTAGGCCAAAATGACATTGGGCACATTGCTTTTCATGGGTTGAGAGGTTGAAGCCGCGGGTTCCCTTGTAATTGTACCTAAAAGAAAAGAAAAGAACAAGTGTAATAGCCTATACTTTTCCTAGCTTAAATTCATTCCTAGAACATTAAGGGATAACTTAAAAAATGAATAATATTTATTTCATGTGGAATTTTCAAGATTTCAATTTTCCATTGTGTGAGAAATTGAATAATCTTTCCATCGATACCAAATTAGCCCAAATCCGACACTCAATTGGGAAGTTAGAGCATTTTTAAGTTGATAGTGTACCACCTGGACTCTCAGCGCATCTCAGAGAAGGAAAAAATAGCAATTATTGATTCCAGTGGACCTCCGCGATATTGGCGCGCTGTGAAATGGTCCGTTTTCCCATTTTTCAAAATCCAATAGCCCAATGCAATCTTACCGCATCGCGTTGGTGGTCAAAATGACATTTTAAAAGGGCACCACGATTCCTCTGCATCGAGCCAAGCCCTCAATTCCCAGTTGTATATTTCTAGTGGCTCGACGCGATCACGGTGCATCGCGCCAGGTGCCTATTTCAGAAAATTTTGACGAAAATTAAAAGCTTCATACAGGGTTAAATTGGCTTTTTCCCATAATTTTATTTTATCCAAATAGGGGATTTAATCCCTAAATTCATTCTCAAGTCATTCTTTATTGAATTTTCCCCAAATCAAGGCATTCTCTCTCAAGAAAAAAAGAAACCCTAGATCATCAACTTCCTCCCCAAGAAATCCAAATTTCCTCCATTAATTCCCCCAAGAAATTCAAGATTAAGGATTCTCAATATAAGAACTCAAAGAATTCATCTTCAAAGCATCAATAGAGATCCAAGATTCAAGTTTTAGCATCTAAGATCATCAATTGAGGAATGTGGGGTTTTTGAACAAGGATAAACCTTGCATTCTTGTGCCCAAAAACTTAATTTTGATTTCAATTTTATTGAATATTCTATAATTTTCCATGAAATTTAAGTTAGGGTTGATACCCAAATCCTCATTACTTTAGTTTATGACATTATTATGATATTTAAGGCTCCAATTGCAAGAAATTTACATATATTCATGTTTGCAATTATAAGATTCGTATTATGAGTTATATACCATTATCTTGACTGAGATTGTTGAAAGATTTTAAGATGGTTATTGAGCATGAAGTTTAAATCTGATTATTGATGTAATTATTGATACATTAAAGATTTATACTTTAATTCCTAAGTACTATCGATGATTTTATAAGGAGATTATGATCTCAAGTCCTATTGACAAGTTTTGATTAGTGCTTTCAAAAGAAAAGATTGATATTTTGATCCTAAGCTAAGATAGGAATCCACATTATTCATACGGTTTATGATTTAAAACAAAGAGAAGCATAATTAGTTTTAATTACGAACCCTTGTGCTATTTTAAGATGGATTTCCTAAAAGTTCTGAGCAATAAGTATGGGAGTAGTATTTAACACCTAGTTGGGCATGATTCCAAGGTCTCATGCCCCAGAACTACGAGCCACCGTAGGTTTTAAATGCCCATAGTGGGCTAAGATAGTGATCACTTAAGATAAGAAGTTCTATTCCAATGGAAAGGGTAGAGCAACTCTCCCCAACGTGGGTAAGACGTTGGACTCCATGAATGCGCACATGGTTTATGTCTGTTAGAAGAACCTCCTAAAAAGATGTCTCCTACTCTTAAAACAGTCTATTGGCTTAAAGCCTTAAGATAAAAGCATATGTTTTGAAAGCTATGGTTGTAAGATTCTTAAAGTCTTGAGATGAAGTATTTCCTTTTTCAGAATGATTTTTAAAGAGTTTTCTTTCAGACTACAGATCTTAGAACAAAAAGAGTAACATAAAAGCTTTTAGAAAACTAAGTGTAAAGGCTCACTAGTTTTACTCAGATTATGTTTTAAAGAAAGATAGTAATTTCAGATTTTAGCTTTTAGAATTCAGACTTTAGAGCGAGTCCTTTCTACACTTAGACAGTATAATTTAAAGAGAGAATACAAGCTCAGCCTTTAGAACTAAATGTTATTGCTCACAGAATTTGTAAAGTATGTTTTGCTTCCTATTGCTACATATTTCAGTATTTCAGATACTCCAGCTTATGTGAGTCATTTACATTGAGCATGCATCGTTTTACAAATTATGATGATTGATATTATGTTTTACTTATGCATTCACCCCCATATACTCGGTACATCCTCAATGTACTGATCCACGTATATGTCTATATGCTCCATTGTCTCATAATATAGGTACGAGTTATAGCACGCATACCATATTCAAGTAGCTTGCAGATTCCAGCCAGCAGATGACGAGTCCTCCTACTTTGGGGACTTTAGTTAGATGCTATTTATACACTTTACTTCCTTACTCTCATGTATTGATTAGTGATAGTTGGGGTCGCGTCCTAGCTATCTATAGTCGGTATAGTAGAGGCTTCACAGACTTCAGTTAAAGTTAGGTATGTATTTTCAGTTCCTCTTTCAAACCTTATCAGAATGTAAAAGTTGTATCAGTATTGTATTTTCATAGATTCCATCATTATTATGTTTCCGCACTGTAAACTCAGTCATTTTATACATATTATTCAGTTGCTTATGAGTTATGCCAGTAGAAGGGTTAGCTTGGGATCACTTATGTTTCTAAGAGCCGTGTGACGTCTCAGGACAAATTTTTGAGGCGTTACAAATTTGGTATCAGAGCACAAGGTTCAAGTGTCCTAGGGTGTCTGTGAAGCCGTGTCTAGTAGAGTCTTGCGGAATGGTATAGAGACGTCTGCACTTTTCTTCGAGAGGCTACAAGGCATTTAAGAAAAGTTTCCTTTCTTTCCTACTCTAGATCATTCAATAAAGTTTTTTCTCAGAATCTTCTGTCTACTTGTGTGTTACCTTAAAATTCTTCATCTATGTATTATTCTTGAGATAACATGACTAATAAGTTCCAATTCATCCCCAGATAATGCTCTCATGTTTACTAGCAGAAACATTAGAAGTCACACAAAGGGCTTAAGAAGATCTCCCTAGTGTGTTAAGTCCCTCAAGTTGAAAGTTATGCCCTCATCCTTATGAGTTTTTCAGTAGAGATAGAGTTAGATATGTATTCAGATTGCCCATTAATCCTTTTTAATACAGATAGTGCCCATGAGAGGAGATAGTATGAACCTAGACTATTAAATATAGTGTGCATTCAAGGGATATTATGAACTTCAGTGTTATGATTTATGAATAGTAGAACCTTATTATAGTTGAAAGTATGGATATAGAAGAGTAGTGATAAGAAAAGTGAGAATGGCGATTGATAGAAAGTATAGAGGTGAACTTATGCATGTTATAGATTTTGCATTATGGTGATATGTCCTGGTGTGTTAGTTTAGAGGAAGGTAGAGAAGGAATTATTAGTTAAAGAGAATTCTTGTTTTCTTGACGTATGAAAGGGGTTATTGATGATAGTTATTATGTTGGAAAAGTATCGAATATTAATGAAGTGTTTGGTGGTTTAATATTATTAATTTAGGCTTCCCCTGAGGTTGCAAAAAGGAGCTCAGCTGAAACTTATAGAGCTATGATAGTAATTTAGATGTATAGAAGGGTAAATAGTAATGATGTGTAGAAGGGGGATGTGTTAATGGATTATGATAAGATAGGCCATATGATCAATTATTATTGTTATGAGACTCTAGTGGACCAGTGTCTCTTGATGTTTCATTTCATAGCTTCCAAGAGAGATTTGTATGTGAGATTGGGTTGTTAAAGTATGTTTAGCACTAGACACTAAGTTTGAACAGTTGATGGTCATCAAAGTGGATGAAATGATTTTTTGGTTAGTGATGCTAGTTATATGAAAGTGATCGAGTAGGCTTGAACAGTGCATGCAAGAAGTTTGAGTTCAGTTATTTGTAATTAAGTATGATATTGTATGTATGATGAAGAAGTATGCCCAATGTGATATGGGGTTACATTATTTTCTAAGGTTATTACGTGTTGTGTGTGATTAGTTGTACCGTTGAGTTGCTAAGTGGAAGGATACTAGTTATATATATATATATATATGATGTTTTTAATAGCTAAGTTAAGAAGTTATGGGTAGATGATGTTGAGCCTTTTTGGTATGATCTTGATTCTCATGGTTTAGAAATACAAGTTTAGAGATGTGATATTAGTAAGCTTTGACAAGAGTAGTTTGGTTTATTAAAGGTTGATTATAATCGTGTTATGTGTTAGGATCTAAGCTTGAATCCTTAAAGATTAAGCAAATAGAAATAAGAGTTGAAATCTCTAGATGGTGTGAACTCAGGATATAGTGATACCCATGAAGATTCTATGTTAGTAAGTGCTCAAGATGTTATATGACGACTATTGATATATAGAAAAATAGAGTAGTATCTCTGACGGAGGTATTAGTATTGGGTGTTACACGTTAAGATACAGTCCTTCAGGGTAAGTTTAGTTTTATGTGTATTGAATATACCCCAGACTCAAGAGTAAAATGATTGCAGTTTAGATTGAAGTTTATTTAGTGGTTCACAGACTTAGATTGATGGCTTAAAGCCAAAAGGGGAGATGATAGAATGAGTAACCAAGTCAGACTTCCAGATTCTAGTAAGTGATGCCAGTGTAGTATAGAAAGTCAGTAAGAGAGGATGATGCTCGACCCATTCTCATCTCAGTACAAACTTTCGTACTTCAGCTATCTCGATATTTACTCATGTCTCACGTGTCAGTTCCCTAACCATAGCTCATGTTCATGCGTATAATAGAGAGTCATGTACTCTCCAGTTCCTAGTAAGAGGAGTTCCAGTTCATCCAGCAGTTGGAATCACATTCCATAAGTTATGAACTCTAAATTCAGGCCTTACAGTATGTTCATTTCTAGTACTCATGCAACACTTTTAACAATCAACGAAATTTAGATTTATATCATGTAGGTCCTCAGATTAGATCTCTTTAATAAATCCATATCGTGAATACTATATTCCTCAGGCCTCGATAAGGTGTCAAGTTATGCTTAGTATCCCTTCATGTTTCGGGCCTTGGTATTCCAACCTTTCAATGGCCTTCCCTAGGTCAAGGTATTGATGATGAATAATTGTGTAAATGGGAGAGAGTAAATGTGTTATGTTTGGGAAGATTATCGTAGGCTTATTTCAGGTAGGTATATAAATGAAGGAATATGGAGGTGAAGATTTTTGGAGCATAACTTGGTTAGTTGAGAATATTTTATGCATGCCTTATTAAGATTAGTATATGAAACTTGTTATTGATAGAGGTATTAGAGAATATGAGAAAGATGCTCTTATGGGTATTTGTTTAGAAGTGCATATGTGGATATGAAGATAGGCTTGAACGTCATGTTGGTGTATAAGAGGATAAACGTGTGGTGCTTTAATGGATTTCTAGTAAAAAGTTGAATTTAGTTGTTAAAGTGATAAGAAGAGTCATCCTACCGTGGGTAGTTGTGTGACAATGCTTGGGGTATTGAATCCATGGTTTAGACTAGTATTATGGTGTTGGTGTATTACCTTGTGATTTTGAGTTAAGCTTGACCTTGATGAGAGGATTTAGTTCAGTTCAGACTTTAGTAGACAGATTTATCAATGCCATGAGAGAATTATAAGTTGAATCAAGTGTATATGGTATTTCAAGGGGGGATAGTATAGTTGATGGAGTACTTGCGAGGTGTTGCTAAGCTTGAAAATAAGAAGTTACATTGCTTAAGCCCTAAAATTTCTACCATGGCTTATGATTTATAAGTTTATGTTCCATGCTATAGAGCCATAGCAATATTGTAATTCCTTATTCAGATGTTCTATTCAGATCATGCCCAAAGTTCCTTACTCTTTAATATCGTTAGAGTTTCTTAGAAAAGTGTTGGAGAAATACTCCATCAGGATATGAGCGTACGGTATGATTCAGTCCATATAGACAACAATCCAGCTTAACAGTCCAACAGACAAATTTTCTTAGTTTTCCATCTTCCAATTTAGTCTAGTCTTGCTACCTGAAATTTTGTGAGTATGGCCTTTTCAAGAGATAGTTTGTTCGCATCTATGTAAATTGTGAATCCAGCCCAGTACATGCATTATGCATCAGTTTCAGATTTAGATATTTAGTCATGATTCAGTTCGTAAGTATCCTATGTATCATCTCAGTCTTTTCCTAGTATCTCAACCAAATCAGTATCATTCGGGGACGAACGATCCCAAGGGGGAGATGTTGTAATGCCTCGAGTTTTCATGTCATAAACCTCTCATCTTTTTTCTCACGAAATTAGATCCAGTCTAAAGAAATTATTACCCCTAAGTTGACTCTCTCATTTCGATCTCAGCCATATAACTATTTTTCATGAAAGTTCATGCACTCATAGATCAGTTCAGTAGCCCACTATGTTGGGATTAAGTCATAGAGTTTATTTCAGTTATGCATGATAGCTTATATCCTCAGATTCCTCAATAATTTCAGCCTAATTAGCCATATTCGAGGACGAATGTTACCAAGAGGGAGATATTGTAATACCCCGTGCTTTTCCTAGCTTAAATTCATTCCTAAAAAATTAAGGGATAGCTTCCAAAATGAATAATATTTATTCCATGTGTAATTTTCAAGATTTT
This sequence comes from Capsicum pubescens, assembly GCA_030864215.1. Classification (NCBI taxonomy): domain Eukaryota; kingdom Viridiplantae; phylum Streptophyta; class Magnoliopsida; order Solanales; family Solanaceae; genus Capsicum; species Capsicum pubescens. The sequence continues at coordinate 129,316,342 of CM061548.1, read as the reverse complement.
AAATTTTCATTGTGTGGAAAATTGAATAAGCTTTCCATTGATACCAAATTCTCTCAAATACGACACTTGGTTGAGAAGTTAGAGCATTTTTAAGTTGACAGTGTGCCACCTGGACTCTCAGCGCATTGCGTAGAAGGAAAAAATGGCAATCATAGATTCCAGTAGACCTCCGCGATATTAGAGAATCGTGGAATGGTCCGTTTTCCCATTTGTCAAAATTCAGTAGCTCAACACGATCTTACCGCGTCGTGTTGGTGGTCAAAATGACATTTCAAAAGGGCACCGTGATTCCTCTGCGTCGCACCAAGCCCTCAGTTCCCAGCTGTCTATTTTCAGTGACCCGATGTGATCACGGCGCATCGCGTCAGGTGCCTATTTCAAAAAATTTCGACGGCAATTAAAAGCTTTGTCCAGGGTTAAATTGGCTTTTTCCCATAATTTTATTTCGTCTAGATATGGGATTTAATCCCTAAAAGCATTCTCAAGTCATTATTTATTGAATTTTCCCCAAATCAAAGCATTCTCTCTCAAGGAAATGAAAACTCTAGATCATCAACTTTCTCCCCAAGAAATCCAAATTTCCTCCATTAATTTCCCAAAGAAATTCAAGATTAAGGATTCTCAATACAAGAACTCAAAGAATTCATCTTCAAAGCATCAATAGAGATCCAAGATTCAAGTTTTAGCATCTAAGATCATCAATTGAGGAATGTGGGGTTTTTGAACAAGGATAAACCTTTCATCCTTGTGCCCAAAAACTTAATTTTGGTTTCAATTTTACTGAATATTCTATGATTTTCAATGAAATTTAAGTTAGGGTTGATACCCAAATCCTCATTACTTTAGTTTGTGACATTATTATTATATTAAAGGCTCCAATTGCAAGAAATTTACATATATTCATACTTGCAATTATAAAATTCGTGTTATGAATTATATACCATTATCTTGACTGAGATTGTTGAAAGCTTTTAAGATGATTATTGAGCATGAAGTTTAAATCTGATTATTGATGTAATTATTGATGCATTAAAGCTTTATACTTTGAGTCCTAAGTACTATCGATGATTTTATAAAGAGATTATGATCTCAAGTCCTATTGATAAGTTTTGATTAGTGCTTTCAAAAGCAAAAATTGATATTTTGATCCTAAGCTACGATAGGAATACACATTATTCATACGGTTTATAATTTAAAACAAAGAGAAGCATAATTGGCTTTAATTACAAACCCTTGTGCTATTTTAAAGAGAATTTCCTAATAGTTCTGACCAATAAATATGGGATTAATATTTAGCACCGAGTTGGGCATGATTCCAAGGTCTCATGCCCCAGAACTACGAGCCACCGCAGGTTTCAAACGCCCATAGTGGGCTAAGATAGTGATCACTTAAGATAAGAAGTTCTATTCCAATGGAAAGGGTAGAGCAACTCTCCCCAACGTGGGTAAGACGTTGGACTCCATGAATGCGCACATGGTTTATGTCTGATAGAAGAACCTCCTAAAAAGATGTCTCCTACTCTTAAAACAGTCTATTGGCTTAAAGCCTTAAGATAAAAGCATATGTTTTGAAAGCTATGGTTGTAAGATTCTTAAAGTCTTGAGATGAAGTATTTCCTTTTTCAGAACGATTTTTAAAGAGTTTCCTTTCAGACTACAGATCTTAGAACAAAAAGAGTAACATAAAAGCTTTTAGAAAACTAAGTGTAAAGGCTCACTAGTTTTACTCAGATTATGTTTTAAAGAAAGATAGTAATTTCAGATTTTAGCTTTTAGAATTCAGATTTTAGAGCGAGTCCTTTCTACACTTAGACAGTATAATTTAAAGAGAGAATACAAGCTCAGCCTTTAGAACTAAATGTTATTGCTCACAGGATTTATAAAGTATGTTTTGCTTCCTATTGCTACATATTTCAGTATTTCAGATACTCCAGCTTATGTGAGTCATTTACATTGAGCATGCATCGTTTTACAAATTATGATGATTGATATTATGTTTTACCTATGCATTTACCCCCATATACTCAGTACATCCTCAAAGTACTGATCCACATATATGTCTATGTGCTACATTGTCTCATAATGCAGGTACAAGTTGTAGCACACATACCATATTCAGGAATCTTGCAGATTCCAGCCAACAGATGATGAGTCCTCCTACTTTGGAGACTTTGGTTAGATGTTATTTATATACTTTACTTCGTTACTCTCATGTATTGATTAGTGATAGTTGGGGTCGCATCCTAGCTACCTATAGTCAGTATAGTAGAGGCTTCACAGATGTCAGTTAGAGTCAGTTATGTATTTTCAGTTCCTCTTTCAGACCTTATCAGAATGTAAAAGTTGTATCAGTATTGTATTTTCGCAGATTCCACCATTATTATGTTTCCGCGCTGTAAACTCAGTCATTTTATACATCTTATTTAGTTGCTTATGAGTTATGCCAGTAGAAGGGTTAGCTTGGGATCACTTATGGTCCTAAGCACCGTGTGACGTCTCGGGATAAATTTTTGGGGCGTTACAACGATCCTACAAACTAAAACACAAGTTAGTTCAAAACAACCTCACCAAACTCTCACATACTTGATCGTCTCACACTTGGATTCACAAGTGTTGCAAGTCGGTTTCTAGTTCGTGATGAGTTGAGGGGTGAGTCTACTCCTTAGTTTGAATGGATTCTTTGTTTGAAGACTCAAGGAAATGATGTCCAAACCTAAACCAAGAAATTCTATGATTCAAAAACAAGAAAAGCACAAAATAATACTAACACGAAGAAACATACTTAAAAACTAATTTACAATCTAGTAGAGGAGTACTAGCTTGTCGATTAGTTATTAGAGTCAACAAACGAAACTTGGAATCAACAATAAGAAACTAACATTCCAAGTTTGAGCTCAAATTAACAAGTGAATAGTAAACTTAATGATGTGTCACCCTTCAATTGGCCGAGGTTTCAACAAATTTTAATTTATCAATTTTGATATTTTGGGTCCTTCACAATTTGGAATGAATGAAATTAAATTGGAGGAAAAGTTCAAGTCTCAGAATCTTTTTCAAATCCAATCTTCAAAAGGTGTGACTTGACTTGTACTATTCCCACAAAATAAGGTCCTTGAAATAGGGAAAGTGGTTGAAAAGTGTATGAAGTGATGGGTTCAAGTCCTCTCACTAACAACTCTTACAACTTTATACTTCACCTTTTTAGATCTATTTTGCATTTTATGTTGGTCTAGATATGAGAGAAGTGAAGAACAACAAGAACACAACAACAATCTTCAAGAACTAAAATACCAACACCTTCAACGCCCACTTCAATTCTTCACAACAACACCACAACACACGACCACTTTTCAAGTTCACAACAACAATGCCATCATTTTAAGCTCAAACTTGAGATTTAGACACTTTTAGTGTTGGTGAGTAAGAAACCAACGCTAGAATCACTCAAGACAAGTAATAAATCTCGGATAAGATATAACAAGAACACAATTTTTGGCCAAGAACACAAACACGGGCAGATTGCTATTTTTTTTTTTTGAAATTTTCAATTTTCTATAATTTTTTTTGATTTTTCAACTCTCAAGCCCAAGATTGATCTTGTTAGAACAAAATCAAAGATGGATCTAATACCAAATGATGCAATAATGACCAAGAACACACGAAAACACACACCAAAAATAGTCTATAAGTTCAAGAACCAAGGATCCTTTTGATGACCACACTCGGATTCACAAACAACACTAATAATACATGAGGTAGGGGTGTGTTTCAACACCTAAACAACCACCAAAATCTAATATTATTAACACAAGATGAAGAACACAAAGAATAATAACAATATTATAACAACAACTCACGGGTTCCACAAACAAGACACACAACGGTTACAAGATTACAATGAAAAAAAGGATAGATAGTTAGATAAGTGAGGGTATAATATTATGAACCCAAGAACATGTTATACTCTTGGACCCTTAACACTATACACAACAAACACCTAACTGCTACGTTGACACAAGAGGGACTTTTAGATCCTCTAAACACCAACGCATCAAGCGACCATTGCAACACAAGTGATAGCCACACTTGTTGCCCTCATTTCAGTTTGGAGGCTATTCCAAGACCTACAACTAAAGGTGTTACCATGTTTCAAGTCTTACATCCATAAACAACTAATTAGAAAAAAGACCTAAAATGTTCTATTTATATTCTGTTACAAGACAAGACAAAATAACAACAATGCCCTTAAAGGGAGGGGCAACCTTGGAGTGCATTTGGACCCAATGAAGTGACCAAAATTCCCTTAATGAAGATTTCCAAACCGTGAACCATTAAGTGTTGTCCAAAACCGTGAGTCCTCAAGTCTTCGATGCTCCAAGCAATCTTTCACACATGTTCTCAAAATGGGTCTTTCTTGCATATTCTTGTGCCCTCGGGGTGATCAAGTCTTGAACCTTTAGGTGATGACCTCCAATCATGTCTTCAAAAATTAAGGTGGATATTTGAATTGTATCACACCCCAACTAAATGGACAACAATGTCCCCATTACATAAATAATCAAGGATAAAAGAGATAAGGGTGCTCCCTGTAACCGTATCAAGGGCTGCTTACACCCTCAGATTCTGCATCATCACCATTTTTTTCAAGATCTGTCCACTCGGATGGGGCCTCATCATTACTCTCCACCCAAGATGAAGAAAGTCTATCTTGGGGTTTTAGGACCTTTCATTGACCCTTCACCCCCTTCCACATCTTGATAAAGAACTCGTCCCTCTTTTTTTCCCTTGTAACTATTTTTTTATTTTCAACTCAAAGGTCTCGGTGTGACTCGGACAAAGAGGAGTAAGCTTTCTCAAGCTTAGCAATGGTAGCCTCTTGCTTCTTTTGTTTCTCCCTATACTTCTCATATTCGGTAAGTGACACATAAGATGATGAGTGGTGGAGGGATCTCTCGGTCCTTGGGGAAAAACTAGACATAAGCTCTTTGATGGTTGCAGTATTTACTCCAATATCCTCAAGAGGTCCTGTGGTGATTGGCCTATGAGGATAGGGCTCACTACATGCCGGCTTTTCTAAGTCGATCTTTGTTTTCTTGCTTTTGCTGGGTGCACCTTTTTCTCGAATTTTTAAGGGGTAAATGGGGGCACTAGGGCGGACCCATGAATCACTAGCATACTTTTCCACCCCCGCTTTCCTGCAGTTCAGTAATTAAAGAAGGGAAGAAGAGATGCGTACCACCTTGGTTCTTGAAATGATCTATTTCATGACCATAATCTAACCAACATCCAGTGAGATGCCCTCTAGAATACCAGCAACCATCCGAGAATACAATTCTAGGACTGCTGTCATATGGGTGCAAGGCGACACTCAGCTACAAATAATGTGCAACTATATTCGAGCCTCGAAAGTGAAGTCGTTCATGGAGATGTTGCTTTTAGTCTTGGTCCAAGAGACTTCCTTTCTGGGGCATAGTCATTGCGCCAACCAACTCCCCAGTTTACATCCCTTTGATTTGAATTCACCCATTTTTGTATGTTTGATCCCATAAATATCATTGATTTGCTTAGCCCCAACTTTAATCGGTCTTCCCCGGATCTTGATAGTCACATTTAATGGGTCCAAAAAGGATACTTCATTGATATTGGCATAAAATTTGCGGACCCATTGTTCATTTACAATGCATGGATCCGGGGCGAAACACTACCACCCTATGGCTTCAAGTTTTTCATAAAATGTCGGTAGTTTCTTCGGCACATTCTCCAAGCAAATTCCTATTTTCGGGAGAAGATTTTTCCTCAGCAGATCACTATAGTAGCAAGTATGGCACTCGAGTGCCATGAATCGTATGTGATCATACTTGTCCATAAGGTTGTCCTGAAAGCACTAGGCACACATTATATCAATCAATGACATTTTAGCATGCAAAATGTACCATATTGTTCATTAATGCTAATAGAAACGGGTGCTCGGTGGTGCTAGGTTAAAAATTGGGAGTGTAGAATTTTTCGCATGGCAGGAAATTAGCCCCGGATACCGCGATTGCGAACCTTGACCGCGATCGTATTGGTGCAATCATGGTCAACTGACCACGGTTGCGGTACCTGAGGCTGGTTTCATGCCAGCTTCTCATATTTAGATTTCTTCCAAGTTTTTTGTTGGTTACGAGCATAATCTATAGTAAGGATGTATAAGAAAAATGATTTAGCAATTCTAGCAAGTGTTTGAATGCGCCCCTTAAAATGCAATTTCCCCTATTGAAAGTTCATTTGGGCAAATTATCAAACACTTGGTGTGCACATCTTGTTTGTCTAAAGTTGACGCACATTATTGGGTAATTAAGATGCCCACTTGTGTGCACACCTTATCTAAGAAGTTAACATCACACCACACCAAGTATGATAACATGGAAGTTATAACAATCAAAACTTTAGGCTCTCTCTTAATCATGCATTCTAGGGCCTATTGTCAAATATTAAATTACGGATTCATGACACTTAACGGAGTTGTGATGCAAGAGGGGTGAAAGGATGCTATTTGAGAACTCACAAACTTGGCCAACAATTAGCCTAACTTAGAGAGTACAATCTTTAAAGGGAGTATGCGGGGAAATGAGGATTTAAATAGCTGAAGTGGTCGCGATCGCGGTTAGGTGGCCGCAATTGTGGACACCCGCATCACCGCGATCAAGCTTGGGGACCACGATCGCTGTAACGGAGAATAATTTTACTCTCCTGTTTCCCCCTATCCTACTGTTACTCATTTTTCACAAATTTTCCCAGTTCATTTTTCAATGCAGAATTACACACTTTCCCCTTAGTAAACTCATCCAATGCACTCCATAGGGTCATAAATGCATGAGTTATTCATATGCAAAAGATAACATCTATCCTACAAAATCATAATAAAAAGAATACGAGCCACTCTCGTGGCATTTGTGGGCTGCCTCCCACCTAGCGCCTTAGTTATCATCGTGGCACGACGTCTTCCCCTTTATTCATTATCAAGGTGGGTCTTCAAACCTATCTCCATTCATCTTTTCATCTTCAACATCTACCACGGATACTACTTGAAGTTCTGCAGTTTGTTTTTTTGACTTGCAAATTTTGAAAGAGACTTCATCCTCTTGCACCCACTTCATTACCCCTATCTCTAGATCAACAATAGCTCTCCTGATGGCCAAGAAAGGACGGACAAGGATGATAGGTACCTCTTTGTCCATTTCACAATCCAATACCAGAAAGTCCGTCGGGAGTATAAACTTGTCCACTTTGATAAGGACATCAAATAAAATTCCCACCGACCTTTTAATGACCGGTACGCCATGAGAATTTGAATAGAGGTCAGTGTAGGGGTATCCAATCTGAGCTTCTTGTAGATGACAAATGACATTAAGTTGATGCTCGCACCAAGCTCACACATAACTATTGGAAATTCATGCGTCCCAATTGTGCAATGGATGGTGAATGCTCCAAGGTAATCTTTCTTTTTCGCAACCTTGCTATCCATGATAGAACTACACCCATGGTTCACCTCAATGGTTTCATCTTCAATAAGCTTCTTTTTAGCCATCAACTTTTTCATCAGCTTAGCGTATCCCGGGATCTCTTGGATTGCCTCAAGCAATGGAATATTTATCGATAGGTTGATAAGTTTGGCCATGAATTTCCTCAATTTGTCACATTCCTTTCTTTTATCCAATCATTAAGGGAATGGGGGAAGAACTTGGATGGTTTTCCCTGCATCACCTTGTGGCTTTCTAACTTCTACCACTTCTTCATCACTTTCTTCGATCTCTTTCTCATCATTTGTTTCTTTTCTTTGGGGCATCACTTCCTTTGCTTTATCCTTGAGTAATTTCTCACTCAGGTCTCTTCTAAAGGGCTCATCAAGTACCTTCCCAATCCTTGTGACAATTTTTAGAACTTGGGCATCATTCTTCGGATTAGTAATCGTGTCACTAGGGAGTCCACCTTTAGGCCTAACATTTAGTTGCGTGGAGATTTGTCCGACTTGGGTTTCCAATTGCTTAGTAGAAGCAGAGTGAGACATCACGATTTAAGAGAGTTGAGAAAAATCACCTTTCAACTCACAAACCATTTTGTTCGTTCCTTCTACTATATTCAAGATCCTTGTTAATACATCCCCGGTCTTGAATTTTTTGGGGTCGACGATAGTTGACTCTTTGGATTTGGCCCGATTATGAGGAGGAACATAACGGTCATAGTCATATTCCCGATCTCTCAAATCTCTATCCCTCTCATGGTCCATCCAACCTTGATTCCCACCTTGCTTTTGATAGGCGAGGTGGGAACCCCCTGAGTAGTTAGCCAAATAGTAGATTTCCTCATCTAACTTCTTTGCCTCTTCATCTTATTCATAAGATTTTAATGCTACGACATTGACCTCTCTCGCGGGTGCGCCCATAACATGTTTTGTCAAGAGTTCGAGTTGGGTCATCATTTTTTCCAGGTTCTCCTCCTTTTCTTCATTCTGCTTTCTTTGTTCATTATTGACCATAGAAGTGTAGAAGGAATCTTGGGAGATTCAGTTTCTCGGGTATGCCAACCCCGATTTTGCTTAGACATTTCTCCAATCAATATAAAGGCCGCATGGTGGTGCAAGTTCACTAGGGAACCACTCGCCGCATTATCTACCACTGTTTTGTTTAATGGATCAAGGGCATAGTAGAAGATCTCGACAAGCATTTTCTCCTGGTGTAACGCCCCGAGACTACACCCTGGGTTTCACACGGTGTTTACGACCTTGAAGGACCACAAGCTAACCCATGACTGGTACCTGCTATGAGTACTGAATAATATTCATGAAACATATGCGAAAGTAAAACTGATAATGCCATAAGGTTCATAATACTAAATCAAAACTGAATACATCTGTAGAATAACTGCTAACTGATAATGTTTGAAAAGCCTCTAAACATCTGAAATAAAAGAGTTGATGGGACAGGCCCCAACTAACTCACATCTGTTGTCTGAAATTAATATAATGGATAAATAAATTTTACGTCCTTGATGGATGAGGACTCACTACTATAGCTGCGACTGATAGACTGATCTGGCTAAGTACGGTCAGGAACCCAAGCATCCAGACCTATGATATGAGACATCATAGTGCAAAAAGAGAGTATGTATCAGTACTTTAAATGTACTGGTATGCTAGGTAGGGTTAGGCTGATATGCATGGGCTCATGTGCCTGAGATAATTACTGAATGAACATCAATGAAGTAACTGGATGAGAGTACATGCAAAACTATAACTACTGAACATACTGAACATGCAATACTACACATATAGGCATATATCGTGTATCCGAGATTATACTGAAACTGAGTACTGAATTCTAATGGCGGAGTAATTGATAATTGATAGCCATGGTCTTGTAGAACTGACTAAGTTCTTTACTGATTACTGAGACTGAAACTGTAACTGTGGGAGTGTTCAATTAACCGACATACCCCGATTATAGCCTGATTTGGGGTCCAACCTGTGACCCCAGTTGGAAGGGTGTTAGCACCTTGCCACGGGATACTAACAATGTTATGTCAACCCTAATCTGGCAGGAAGACTCATGAAATATATATATGATTGTGTCAACCCTAGTTTGGTAGGAGGACGACTTACCCTATGCTGGATATATAGTTCTGTAACTCAGAAATTGCTACTAAGAGTCAAACCCTTTACTGGCAGGAATGCCCCCATCCCTGGGTTCGCTCGATACTGAATCCTACTCCCAACTAAACCGACACTGATCACTAGACTATACTAAGCTTGACTGAACTTACGCTGATTCTGTTAACTGATCGAATGTGACTATTTGGGATACTACGAAATCATTCTACTACGAATGGAAACTAAGTAAGCAACTAAATTTTGGGTATACAATACCCCCAGGACTCGATAACATAAATAAAGGAACCATATCACAAGTTTAGAGCATTGCAATTAGGATGTCATGCACAAATCATTCACATAGGCATTTTGTCAAACACTTGGGGAGCATGGTTTTTGAACATGAGGAAAATAACATGGGATTATCATGATTACAACATTCAATTCATAATTCATGGGTTATGACATAAGGAGTACATGAATCAACACACATACTAGTTTATTTACTTGAAATTCATAATATTCTTGGTCTAAAACCCATAAAATCAACACATGCATGAACACAATTCAATTTAAGAATATAAATCATAATTTAAATCTTGCAAAGGGGTTCTTGAACTCCAAGGGTGGAAGAAAATCCAAGGATGAACACCAAACATACCTGAGTAGTTGAATTCTTAAAGTTTTTTGGAAATTTTCTTGAGAATTGATCTTAAAGGCTAGGGTTTTCTATTTGGGAGAGAATGTTCTTGATTTGAGGGAATTAGAATAAAATAATGACTAATTAGGTTATTAAGGCATTAATCTCGTGTTTTGGACTGATTAGGGTCATGAAAAAAGACCCAACTGCCCTTGGAAAGAATTAAATTTTCATTACTGAAAATCCTGACTTTGGCTATCACCGCGACTCGGTGAGCCACTGGATTTTGGATGCATGTGTATCCCACGGACAAGTGCGAAAATGCACTTTGACGCGATGCGGTGGGATTGCTTTGCGTCTCTGGAAATTGACGAGTGCGAACTGGCACTCCTCCACGCTTCACTGGAAAATGCCAATTGGGAACTAGAACTTAACCGCGAGGTGGTACTATCGCAGTGATTCACTGGAAACTGACGAGTGCCATTCTTAGGGTCATCGCGACGCAGTGCTGCTCGTATTGAGCTACTGATTTCACTAAAAGTGCCATAACTTCTCGCCCGAGTATCATATTTGGGCGAAATTGGTATAGTTGGAAAGCTTATTCAATTTCCTAAAGCTTGTAGGTCTTGAGCTGGAATATTCTGTGTAGAGCAAAAGTTATGCTCGTTTGAAGTTGACTAAAACAACATTCTTGTACGAAATTAAATATATGTATCAAACTAACTAAAAAAGCTACCAAAGAACCATAATGTACTACGCGTGAGCTTAAAACATGACTCTAGCATTGGTTTGGATTTTTGGGGTATTACACCGGGATTTCATGATTTGGGCATTGAGAAAGCTTACCGTTAAACCTCTCCTAAGCTTCAAACAACGCTTCTCCATTCATTTGCCAAAAAATTACAATTTCATCCCGCTTTTGAAGCATTTTTTATGGTGGAAAATATCTATCAAGAAATACCTTAGTAAGCTCGTGGAAGTGAGCGGAGCCATGAAACCGCCTTGCCCATTAATGAGAACGAAAAAAGCGAAGCGGAATGGACTCTTGAGTAATGTGTGCTATATTGAACGGTGCACACACTTCCATAAAATTCTTCAAATGGACATTTGTGTCCTCAAAGGCTTGACCTCCGTACAATCCTTTCATTTGCAATATGTGAAGCATGATGCTAGTCACATGGAAGACTCTGTTCCCATTAGTTAGTGGGATGCGTATTGCGCTTGTTTGCCCCGCTTCATTTAGTGGGTCCTCATCATCTAGAGGGGCATCAAAGGGGCCCATGTTGCTTGCGCTATCATTCATTGTTCCGTTAACACTCCAATCACCTAAAACAAGAATAAAAAATAACAAATAATGTAAATTATATCACCCCGGGTATTCCCAAGTAAGAATCTCACCGCACAAGTGAAATTTATATTTCACTCCCCAGCAACGATGCCATTTTGATAACGCTCAACTCAGTGCCTACAAAGAGTGGATATTAGTGCATTTTATCACCAATATGTCTCTTTCATTTATTCAAAACAAGGTAATGTGCACAAAAATTTAGTAAGAATGAATGGAAAAATCATCCATCATCAGTCTTTCACATTATTTTCGGATGACCACCACTCTTGTACAATCATACATGCTACATACAAATTTGTAATTTTGCCTCAACTACAGATCTGATTCTTGTTTTCACAAGATACATAGGAAACCCCCATTCAGGTTTGATCCCATTCTTTTTTCTAAATAAATAAAAATTCAGAATTATGACTTGGTTGGTACCAACATAGTTAGAAATTTGCAGGAGAAACAAATTAAGTGGTATGATGGAGAGGACCGAATTTATGGTAAACTATAGATTCTTTTGGTACCTTTAGTCAAACCTAAGTGATACTTGAAAAATTCTCTTGCATACATCTAAGACAAGAACAAATTCAACCTCACCGTTTTAAGTGCATTGTGTGGTCAGCTTTAGATTACTTCATTGCATTGCGTTGTTAATTTAGAACTTGGCTTAAATTTTGTTGAGGCAAAATTCTAAGTTACACTTGGTTTGGGAAAAGACTGTAGGCCTTTTTTGACCCAATTGTGCCTTTCATAGCCCACCAAATGACATCAACCCCTAGCATTTTCCCTCTTGAGACTGAAATCTTTTCTTTGGATAACCACATCTGAGCCTATATCTTTTGAGTGCTTACATGCACTATTCCTCTCTTGGCCCACCTCCTTGAGCGCACTAAATACATGCAAATTTTGGATGGAGATTCAATATCAAAACTACCAAAGGCAAAGGATATAGAGTCCCAGAAAAATAAAAATAAAAAATGACTTCAAAGAAGAAGGAGCAACCCCCCCAATACACACACAGAAAAGAAAAAGATAACTCATCATCATCAAATTAGAAAGAAAAAAATTACATTTATTGAAAAGAAAGGAGAAAAAACTCCAACACAAGATTCAAAAGAAGTTGAAGAAAATATAAAACAAGAAACAACAAAGATCAAGCGTCAAAGCACAACAAATGTCAAAAGCACAAATACAGTGCAACGCTCATTGAGGAATTAGTCACTTTCATCCCAAATATTACTCTACCCGTCTTCAAGCCTACATTACAAGCCGAAACAAGTCCTACAAGATCTTATTCTAAGTGTTCTCACATTAGTGGATACTTACATGAGGACCAAGACTATGGTATCATAATTGCATTAATTGAACTTCCTTCTGAGTGTGAGCGTATATCTCTGGACGTCTCTTTATTCAAAGAAAAATACTCCAATAGGTGTGAAAATGAGATATTCTTTCTGGAGAGAACACTTGAAACATGAGAATAGACACAGTTCAAAATTTTGTTTGAAGCAAGATGAATAAATTTTGTCGATGCTTAGGTATGTCTGAGGTACCACTTAAATCTATAGAAGTTACCCTAAAGTTGATCTCGATTAGCTTAGAAGGAGATGGGAAAATTCTTATACACACTGCTAATTGTTGGTACCAACTGCAGTCAAGGCATGATCATGCCTCTTTTACCTTTCAACATCTCTTACAAAGAAAATACAAAATAATTTTCTGTATTTTCACTTTTCAATATTTCGTACAAAGAAAATACAAAATAATCTTCTGCATTTTTGCCTTTCAACATTTCTCACAAATAAAATACAAAACAATCTTTTGAATTTCCACCTTTCAGTATTTTTTACAAAGAAAATACAAATCAATCTTCTGCATTCTCACCTTTTCATATTTCTCATAAAGAAAATACAAAGCAGTTTTCTGCATTTTTTTACTTTCAGCATTTTTTATAAAGAAAATAAAAAATAATTTTTTGTATTCTTCATTTTTCAACATTTCCTACAAAGAAAATATAAAACAATTTTCTTTTTTTTTTTCATGACGCTTACCCTCACATACATGCATTACACTTTCATTCAAGGTGCCCACCTCGAAATACGAGCAATTGACTTTTGTTTTAAAGCTCTCGCTTTCAAACACAAATATTTTACTTTTCTGTTTGGTGTTCTCCTTCTATTTTGCTCTTTCATTTTCATAGCCCCGCCAGTTCAGAGGCCATTACCTTTCAAATAGCTCCGCCAGTCGAGAGCTCTTACATTTTCATGGCCTCGCCAGTCGAGGGGCTATTACCTTTCAAGTAGCCCCACCAATTGAGAGGCTATCACCTTTTAAATAACTCATCCAGTTAAGAGCTTTTACATTTTCATAGCCCCGCCAGTCGAGAGGCTATTACTTTTCAACATTTCCGCCAGTTGAAAGCTCATTTATTTTAATAGCTCCGCCAGTCGAAAGGATATTACCTTTCAATTGCTCTGCCAGTCGAGAGCTCTTTTATTTCAATAGCCCCGTCAGTCGAGAGGCTATTATCTTTTAATTGCTCCAACAGTTGAGAGCTCTTTTATTTAAATAGTTCCGTCAGTCGAGAGACTATTACCTTTCAATTGCTCGGCCAGTCGAGAGCTCCTTTATTTCAATAGCTCCGCCAGTCAAGAGGCTATTACCTTTCAATTGCTCTGCCAGTAGATAGCTTCTTTATTTCAATAGCCCCTCTAGTCGAGAAGCTATTACCTGTCAATTGCTCCTCCAGTAGAGAGCTCTTTAATTTTCATAGCCCCGCCAGTCGAAAGACTATTACCTTTCAATTGCTCCTCCAGTCGAGAGCTCTTTAATTCAATAGCCCCGCCAGTCGAGAGACTATTACCTTTCAATTGTTCCACCAATCGAGAGACATTAGAATTCAATCACCTCACTAGTTGATGACCTTAGTCGTCATAGACAATTGAGGATGACCATTGACATTAGTCTCTGTAGATAATCTGAGATATCATGCACTATGTTTTGTGAAGAAATAACTTTCAAGGTTTTCAAAAGTTCAAATACTTTCAAAAATATTTTTAAACCCGAGAATAGAGTCACCACTTAATTTATTTAGGGAAATCAAGAAAACCTTTGAAATTACTTAAATGATTCAAAACAGAAAAATCATTTAAGTTTGAAAATTCTGAGTAAGCGGTTTCTATCAATACTTTTGAAAGGTTTTTAAGGCACCAAAAGTATCCGCTAACTTGGGTTATCTGGACTATTTGGAAATAATTCTTTAACTAACTTTGAAAAATGAAGTTTGTTTTGAAAAGAAATTGATTAAGAAAACTTTTTTTCGAAGGTTTATGCAAAATCAGCTTTGACGACTTAGCCAAATTTTTAACTAAGTCTAAGAAAATTAAAAACAATTAGCACATAAAGGGGGAGACTAAAAGACTTAGGCCATTAGGCCTAAATCCACAAACTCTGTCCTAAGCTAATTTGGGCTTTCGGCCCATCGTCACCTGTCCTAATCTAAATATTGGGCTTTTGACCCATAATCTGTCCTAGACTATATTTTCGAACCCTTTAGCCCAAATTTTGCTTCACCTATATTAATTTACAACTTTGGCTTCGAGGCCCCAAATGAATGAATGAATAAATAAATAAATAAATAAATAAAGCAATAATAAAAATAAAAGAAGATGAGACTTTTCAAATCTCTTAGCTACTTCAACAAGGGGCCTTTGACTCATTTTTCCTTCGTCCAACTCCTCGTATCTATGCACTATGTAACCGGCTTTCAAAGTCTTCTAAAAGAGTGGGCCTCAATGGCCCATTGTGTAATGCAAGGAAAAAAAAGGGTATTTGGACTCCCAAGCGGATTCATGCAAAGAAAAAATGAAGAAATTAATACCTATTTGAGACGCACTAACATACTTCAAAGCAAAAGAAAGTATCAAGAACTAGTTTAATACAAGAAAAAACATGTCTTTCACCACAACATAAACATTAAAGACTTCCAACTAAGGCGACGTTTAATTAAGATTCATGCATCTAAATTATGCCCGACATTTTAAAAGGAAAACATGTAACGACCCATAGTTAACCCCTTTAAGACATCATTGATTCTATTTTGATATTATGAACCAAAGAGAGAAATAAATCAAGCCTTTACATAGAAATAGCACATATGACAATCCAAACGGAATAAGAAAAAATAGAATGAGATTTTAGCATCTCTAAAAGTGAAACACAGCTCAAGAACATATTATGAATGATTCAAAAAATATTTAAATAATTCCATTTAGCCACGACAGTCCAAACATAAACTAGTACATCTTGACACACGACCAAATGATAATAGAAAAGAACATATAAGAACAAGAAGCAATAGAAAATAAGAAAACAAAAGTCAATAATATACACAACACAGGTAATTAGTGATTCATATAGCACGTATCTGACAATCAGGGGTCCATAATGCAGTAGAATGCAAGTAAACAACTGCCAAAGATGCATAACTAGCAAATCTAACATGTAGGCAATAACAGGAAACATGTATATCCTAAAATCCTAAAGCTTACATTGCAGGTACTGCTATAATTATCTAGATTAGTTCAAATGATCAATTTGACCCTTCAAAAGGGCAATACTAACTGTTAACATTTTGAGGGGTGAAATTAGTTATTTTATAAACATTTGTATTGTAGCTCAAGTTACCTTAAATTTGTGAAGAAACATGAGAAGTCCTGATAAATAATCAAATTTGTATTTCGAAATGAAAGGGGAAAAATGAGTAATAAAAACTTAATAAGAAATTATTGAGACTTGATGAAAAAAAAAGTTGTGACCAGAATGTAAGATTAAAGGAACGAATTATAATTTCGAACCAACAGAAACTCCTTTATTTGGTCATAGCCTTACAAAATCCTTAGGAGGTTTTAGGGCATGAGCGTGAAATTGATCTCAAGAGACAAAAAATAACTATATTCGAACGAACGAACGACAACTTAGATTCTATTAGTCATAGCCAAAACAAGGTACCGAACCCATTAACCAAGTGACTTGAGTAAAACAACGACATAAAGACTATATTTAGTAGTTGAATCAGACAATCAACAACAAGAACAATTCCAATCCATTTTAGCGAAGTAGTTTAACTGAAATCGAGATTTCTATACTCATAAATCATTAGGGATCATTTGCAATATCTCAAATATCGTAAGACGTAAACATATGTACTATAGGAAACTTAAGACACAAACTTATTTGATATACAGTAAACAAAGAGTAATTCCACCACTAGTGCGTATGGATTAATTATTATTGCTCACACAACCGAGACTAATCCGCCAGTTTATGAACTCAACGAAACATTCTCAGAAAGTACTGCTTTCCAATCAAAAATCCACAACAAAAAATAAATGAACACCTAAAGAAGGAAGAACAAACTAACAAAAGATATATGATAGGCAAACACAAACAACAGTTTCAGCATCAGTGCGTGTTCAAACGAAAAATGGGACGATGGGTACGAAGTATAACAACACTGATTAAAGATTCAAATGCAAGACACTCATCGGGAAGAAATGATTAGAAACCATATTCAATCTTAAAGAGAATAAAAGAGTCGAGAAGCTAAGAATCGTCAATGGAGGATCAACAGCGAGCAAAAGACCAGAATAATGAAGCATCAATACATGCTAAAATCATGATCTTCATCACATAACCTATGGCCTTCAAGGTTATCTACAACAGCTAATCCCAACAAATAAAGAAAAAAGAAAACGATAACAGAAACTAAAGGAAAAATGTGTTTAACTTTTCCGAAGCAGAAAAATGAGACTACGAGCTACCGTTGGGATATCGACCACCACCAAAAAGCTTCGCAGATACTCCGAGAACCTTAAATACTTTTCGCGATCATATTTTTACTAAAAAACAACAACTTTTGCTTGAGAGTTTTTTTCTAGCCTTCGAAACTTGGTCCTTTTTTGCTCCAAGGAAGGCTTTATATAGAAAGGATTTGAGGGTCTCCTTTGAGTTCCTAAGCTATGTGGGATAAGCAAATCAAGGGGCAAAAAATATGGTATCATTCATGAGAGATTTTGAATTTGAGATAAGAGGAAAAAAGGGATGAGCTGGATTTTGTACTAATTAGTACAAAAATTTGAATTTTTGAATTTCAAATTGACAATTGGATAAGGTTGAGTTGTTGGAAATCGCGGTTATTGATGTTGTTTGGGTCAGACTCGGGTTGTAGGCTAGCTGCCGCTGGATCGGGTCACGGGTTGCGGGTGAGTTCGGGTCAGAGTTTGCTGGAGTTTTGTTGGTTGCTGTACACGTTGTGTTGTTGTTGTTTCGTATGTCGTTGTTTTATGTTGTAGGAAGATGGGTTAAGACATGGGATGGGCCGGGTTAGCCGAGGCTATTGGGCTGCTGTAGTTAAATTTTGGGCAAATAACATAAACCCAACAGTTTGCTACCCTATTACACTCTCTCCCAATTTTTTTTCATATTTACATCAAATTCCTTCTAGATACATAAGTAACAAATACATAACTAGCAAATTAATTGCCTATAAAAAAAATAATGATAAGAGAAACTAGCAAAGTAATTGCCTATAAAAAAGAAAAATAATGATACGAGATTAAATGACAGAGAAATTAATGAAATTTTGATTGGGATATGTTTCTTGAATCCCTTAAAATTAGCAACAACTTCATAATTCAAATTTGAATCACCATCATTAACATCCTCCTATCACAATTCTCTCAAACCCTTTAAATCAAAATGTTGCACAAAATATTGCTCAAAAATACAAAACTAAATCAGCAAAAAACATCAAAAAAACTTATACGTACCTAATTCCAAACATATTATTGATAATGATAAATAAGCTACTACATATTTTTTTGGATGAACTATAAATACAATACATATGTACCAGTTGTACTCAATATTTTGCATATATCAGTTGCAAGACAATCCAAAATAATTTTAAAATTCAGTATGTATTAGATATAATGATATATCTCAAAAAAATTGATCTATGCATCATAATAAGTATGTTGAATGTATCAGGTGTAAATTATCCCAAATCACATGTCATTTCTTATTATGTATCACAAAATAATGCAATATATCGTTAAAATTAGATCTATGTATCAATCTCAATATATTGATGTATCAGGTATAACAAGAACTAAAATTACATATAAATATTAGTATGCATCAGAAAGCATGCAATATCTTATTACCCTTTGAACTATGTATCAGAATCAGTAAAGTGAATGTATCAGATGTTAAAAGGACCTAAATCACATGTAAATTTCAGTCCGTATCAGAAAGCATGCAATGTCTCTGTGCATTATACCTATGTATCAGATTCACCGTTTATATTACCATTAGTTAATTTTTCTACTATGATACATAATTATAATGTATATGGGAGAAATTTATCTATCAAATACATAAAAATCATACCTTTGTAATCGAATTCACCAGGCACAAACTCAACACCAACTTCAGTAGGAGTTGATACATGCAATTGACTCCATTAATGTTATTAAAATGCTTAAAGAACAAAAAATTGAAAGACGTTTTCCTTCAATTTCTGAACTAATTTACTTACAATCAAATAAAAAACAAACTAACCTCCAATTTATTTTGAACAATACTTAAGTTAATGAAGATTGCGTGTCGAAGTTTTAACTTCAATGTTGATGGATTAGAGGATAAATAAGTTTGCATTAAAAATAGAATTTAGGCTTAATCTATGCCAATGTCACCATGATTTAGGGAGAAAAATTAGGAGTTGTGTGTTGTGTACTATATTGGGTAGTGATGTATCTGATAACGAACTTGTTTAGAGATTTAGAAGGGATTTCTGTAATTAGTTTAGTGGGATGAGATTTGAAGTAATAGATAAAACTTAAAGGTGTTGTTTTATGTAATTTTTCTTAAATTTTGGGCTTGGAAGTTGGGTAAGGAAATTATTAATAGGTGGATTAGAAGTAGAAGCTTAGGCTAATTTATTTAATTACTAGCCTTGAATTATAATTTCAGTCAAGTTTATTTAAATTTAAATCATACTGAAAATCAATTGGCTATTTGCATTGCAATTATGGCCAAAATAATTTCAATTATGACCATATGCAATAAATTAGCTAACATTAAAATAAAGTTCGATACGAATTATCGACCAGTTTAGTTCGGAGGTCCTTAATTCAATAAAATCAAAACAAATATTTTTTCAATTAAGTTTTTTTTTAGAACAAATTATATTTACATCACGATTTTAACCATTTGAACTAATTTTCGAGATAAGCTTTGATTAAAAGTCGATACTTCGTAAAATAAATATTTAAGTAACAAAATTATATAATTTTGTATAATTAAATACGATAATATATAATCGCTACTTAAAATGGCAAAATTACTTAGATAAATACTTTGAAAAGCTTTTATTCGGATAAAATAAATTTTATAATTTTATTTAAAATTTAAAGAAACTCGGGACTAAACTTAGTTGTGGAGGACAAAAATTAGGTGTCAACAATTGAGTCCCCGAAGACAACTGGAGGACTTTACTACAATCAACATCCCTCTTCATAGACAATTGGAGATGTCATCAAGTGTTTGTAGACAATTGAAGACATCATTCATCACATAATCTCCGTAGACAATCGGAGACATCAATCAACATTAGTCTTCATAAACAGTCAAAGACACATTTAGTCTCCGTAGACAATCGGAGATGACAATCCACACCAACCCTCATAGATAATTGAAGGGGTCATGCTTCAAGTCTCTGTAAACAATCAAAGACATCATCATTCAACATCAGTCTCCGTAGACAATCGGAGACAACAATCAACATCATTCTCCATAGACAATTGGAGATGTCATGCATCAAATCTTCATAGACAATCGAAGATGTCATTATTCATCACACAGTCTCCGTAGATAATCGGAGATGACAATCAACATCAATCTTTGTAGAAAATTGGAGACATCTTTCATTCATCACATAGTCTTCGTAGACAATCAGAGACATCTTTCATTCATCATATCAGTCTCCATAGATAATCAGAGATGACATTCATTCCCAAGTCCCGTAAACAATCAGATACGTCATTCATCCTCAAGTCTCCATAAACAATCGAAGACATCATGTATTTTTTCAACAAAAAATACAATTCAAAACAACAAGACATTTTTTCAAATTTTATTCAAAGAGTCCAATGCCAGTCATAAATAATATACTGGGGCAAATTTTGATAACCGCCTTAAAATTTTTCTATTTTCCGAACTCCATTGACCTGATTCTTGTGATACTCGAGATATGTAGGAAGTTCTATGCAGCATCACAACCCCATAATCATCATTTCTACCCAAAAAATACATAATCTTGCATCCCCAGCATCTCACAACTAGATACTGGGGCAATTTCGAGAGGAGCATCGTGAATATGTGAGCACTTTCGTTCACAAATATTTCTTCTCTTAGTAATCTGTCCACATAATTATCTATCCTTAATAACAGGACGATGAAATTTGCCTATACTTTTGAACTACATCTGACCTGATCCTCATGCAACTCGAGGTATGTAGGCAACCCTAAATTAGAGTTAGGTCAAATTTTCATCAAAAAAATAATTTTTTGTCGAGCAAAATTGGCTACACGTCAACTTTTTCATTTGAAAACTTCTACATCATCTTCAAATAAAAAGGGGCAATTGTTGACACCCAATTTTTGCTCTCTGTGCTTAAAATTAACGTCTTCAGACTTCCTAATCGTTAAAGGATACAAAATACAATTTTCATATTTTTTTTACAATTCTTAACAAATTATCGATAATCATCCTTACATTAGGATTTTAATCAATTTGTGGTATTTTTACTTTTCATAATTTATTAATAATTCTCCTTATATAGATTTTTTTATCAATTCATTATTGTTTTACACATTTTCACAATAATCTGCACACGTACACAACGTGACATCACATTTTTATAATATTTTCAAATTAATTACATTTTAATATTTTCAATATTCTTTACATTTTTTCTGTAGTTACACATTGATACCTACACTTTGTACATTATTTACAGTTTGTAAATGCTAAGTCGGATCAATTATTTTATACAGTATAATAATTTGGTGTCTTGTCACATATGACAATGACCACACAATGATGTCTTGTCACATCTGAAAACGATCGCTCAATAACACTATCTTTTGGACAAAAACTTTGTCCGTTGATTAAAGAATGAAAAATTCTTTGGTCAATAACATAAGGACCAAAAGGTGTGCTATTATAAAAAGGGGGGACATCTTTTTATTTTTTGGGTAATAGAGGGAACCAATTCTTATTATAAATAAGTGGGGGAGTTAATTATTTTACACACACAAATACATACACAAAATCTAATTCTTTTTTCTCCCTTCTCTGATGTGTCGCCTCTTTTCCTCTCTTTCAAAATATACAAAACATACAATTCACACACAAACACACTTTAACACAAAACACATACTTTTCCTCCATTATTTTACTATTTTTTCACCACCAGACCACCATTTTCCTCTTTTTTTTTCTTTTTTTTCCACCATGGACCATTAATAATAATGCCAACACTAACACTAAACCAGATAATTCCACATAAAAACACACCACTAATTCTCCTTCTCCGATTTTCTAGTAACTAAGAATACCCATCGACTCCATTTTTTGTTTTGTTTGGTTACAAAGAAATCCAACAACAAGTGATGTTTATGATTTTGTTGGATCTTGCACTGTTGTTTCATCATTATACTATGATTTTGCTTTTTGATGTGTTGCTAATTTATGTTGTTGCTGCTTGTTAATCTCGGGTCGATTTTGCACCCGAAAAATTCACTGAATAGATGTGTTTGTTTTGCTATGCCTTGACTGATTTTTGGGATTGTTTTCGGACACTTTGTTCCTTCATTGCTTTGCAATTTACTACATTGATAACGAACAAATACTATAATATTCAGCCAATGATAATATCCGTCAGTCGGATTTTTGAGGCCACCCCATTACAAAAGACGAACTTTATTTTCTCAAAATTACGTATTTTAAGTCAAATATCAATACATGACCGACGAAGAGATTCTCCATCGATTTTTGAGTTCTTCCCAAATAAAAGACGGATATTATGTATACAAATATGTAACAAAAATAAATAAACACAGGTGATGATGAAATCTTTATAATATCAGGATAACACAAAAGGTTTTACGATTCGTATCATGGAAAGGCGATTTAAGACGGCCGATTAATCGAGCAACCACTTCGTAGCCATGGCGTATCTAAAACTTAATCCGAGCCCACGTTATAGTAAAATTCTATCTTTATTTATACATCTACATTTATGTATGTGTACACTCGATTTTGATTTACTTTAATGACTATTTGTACATTCTTAATATTATCTATCGATTATTTATACATATCCTCGGCAATACACTCTTGAAAGGAAGTTTCGAGCTTTGTATTTGTAATTTTATTTCCTTTAATTGTACATAAAGATGAAAGCATAGTGAAAACTTTATTTTTGGGGTGTTGGTCAGAAACATTTTTTCTTATACAATATTTGTCACGTATTTAGGCAAAACTTAGGCCGTTAATATTTACACAAATAATTAAAATAATCAATTAATTTACATTTTACATCATAAATATTATATAGTCTTTCTTTTCAAGTAAAATCTTTATTTTTCTCTCCGTAATTATTTGTAAAAATACTTTTTCTTTTATAGTACATAAAAGACATTTTCTTTTCACATGTCACAAAATACTTTTCTTTTCACATATAATTTGTACATTTTTATACATACCTTTTAATATTTTCTATAGCAATAAGCTTGTTTATATACTTAATACACATACACTTTTATATTATTTTAAATGTTTATACCTCCTTCCTCATTGATAAATTTAATCTAGTCGGGTATCACATTTGTGGATTCTGAAGGGTGCTTAACCCTTTCCCTTCAGAATAATTTGAACCCTTACCTAGAATTAAAATTGGTTTTCGCAGATTAGAACAATAGTCACACACATTAATAAATAAATCGGAAAATGGCCTAAAATGCCCTTCAACTATGTGAAATGGTGCAAAAATATACTTCGTCTACCTATTGGGCCTGAAATGCCCTTCATGTTTACCTATTGGGCCTAAAATGTCCTTTCCGTCTACCTATTGGGGCTATTTTGCCCTTTTATTTAGGCAAATTACATGAAAAGATATTTTTATATACTATATCAAAATTTTATGTTTTTTTATTTTTATTGTCTGCTTTCACGATGCCTCCATAAAATATATGATATATTTATACCATAAAAATTCATGGTATATTTATATATTATACAAATTATATTTATATCATAAAAATATATGGTATATTTATACCATACAAATTATATTTATATCATATAAATTATATTTATACCATAAACATACGTGGTATATTTTAGATATAAAAGCTTATACCTTTTAATACTGAAAATATATATTTATATTAATAAATGATTTTTTAACAAGAAAAGTACTTCCTACATAATGAGATATACCATGAATATTATCCCATAAATTATCTCAAAAATATAATAATAATCAAACTTTTACATAAATTATATTATACAATTACAACATACTATTTTTTATTTCATAAATATTTATTCATAAAAAATTATGGTTAACCCATTACATTAGAATTAAAAATACACGATAATGAAATAATACTAGGTGATTAACATACATGAAAACAAAATGAAACATACACGAGCAAATAATGAAATATTTAGTTTATTTAAAAATATTTGAATTTTGGATATAAGAGAGAAAGATTTGAAAGCAGGGATTATTTTTTCCACTTTTAATTTAAAGATTGAAAAAATATCTCTTAAATTAAGGTGAATTGATAATTAGTTATAGCATTAAATTAGAAATTATAATTATCTTTTCTGATTTTTTTAAATGGTTATATGTAAAAAAAACTTTTATTTTTATAATAATAAAAAAATACTATTATTTATGTTATTAAGTTTTAAGGATGACTTTTCCATGTAATTTGCCAAAATAAAAGGGCAAAATAGGCTCAATAGGTAGACAGAAAGGGTATTTTAGGTCCAATAGGTAGGTGAGAAGAACATTTTTGGTCCAATAGGTAGACGGGAAGGACATTTTAGGCTCAATAGGTAGACTGAGGGCGTTTTCGCACTATTTTACATAGTTGAAGGGCATTTTAGGTCCCTTTCCATAAATAAATAGGTTTTCTTGTTTTCCATAAAATTAGGTGGCAACTTTCTATAAAATTTCGATTCTTTTAGAGTCCACTAGTAATGTTTGTTTAATTTTGACAAAAATAGGGCATGACACTACCAGTGTGCTCGGTATGGAATACAAAAAAAAGTTCTAGGAAAATAAATTATTTCTTACTTATTTTCTTGTATTTGTTACGCAAATAGAAAAATATTTTCTGAAAATATTTATATATATTTAACACAAAACAATGAGAACTACTAGGATAAGGGGGTGGGGTAAAATAAAAATATGATTTTTTTAAAAAAAATATTTAGGGTGGGGTAGTGGAGCAGGGGTTCGAGGGTAGGGGTAGGGGGTGGGGTAAGATTTTTTTTTATTTTTTTAAAAATAAATAAATATATTTTTTTGTAGGGGGTGAGGGAGGGGGTAAGATTTTTTTTTTTGAAACTTCTTAAAAAAAATTTTAAAAAAAAAAATTGGTGCGACTGAGGTGTTGGTAAGTGGTGGGTGAGGGATAAGGGTGCGTGAAGGTGGGATAGGAAAAAGTTTTGAAATTTTTTTGAAAAATAATTGGGGCGGGGGTTTGATAAGGGGTGGGATCGGGGTGGGATAAGAATAAAGTTCAAAATTTTCCAAAAGGAACACCTTATTACGTTTCGTAGTTCAATGGCCAAGATTCAGATAGACTTTTCGCTTCTTAGAAAAGGGGATAGAGTGCTTTGTAAAGACTGTAAAGTCATACCTAGCGAGTTGGTGATGGACTTGTTATCAATAAGGTCAAAAAGAAGAGAAGTGTGGAGGCCCGGCCTAGGATTAAGTGGGGTAGCTTGACTTTGGCTAGTGCTTTGGAACTGGAGGAGAAGTTGAAGAGTAGGATGGCTTAGGAGAGTAGAGGAGGTGTGGATAGTATGTGGGAGACGACTGCCAGTTGTATTAGGGAGATCGCTAGAGAGGTGTTGGGTGTCTCAAGAGGTCGATCTGGCAAACATCGAGGAGACTGGTGATGGAACGAAGAGGTTAAGAGAAAAGTGGAGTCTAAGAAGGTGGCTTATGCTAAGTTGGTTGAGAGCAAGGATGATGAGGAAAGACAGACGAATAAGGAGGGGTATAAGGTGGCTAGGAGAAAGGCTAAGATAGCAGTTACGACGACTAAGACAATAGCTTTTGAGAGCCTATATGCATCTTTAGAAGAGAAAGTCAGAGATAAGAAGTTATATAGGCTGGCCAAGGGCAGGGAGCGGAGGTCTCGTGATATTGACCAAGTGAAGTGCATCAAAGGAGAGGATGGTACAGTGTTGGTTGAGGATGCCTTCATTAGGGAGAGGTGGCAGTCCTATTTTCATAGACTTTTAAATGACGACGGGGACAAAGATTTCGTATTAGGTGACTTGGAGAAATCTAAGCAGTGTCGCGATTATGGTTATTGTAGGCGTATCGAGGTTGAGGAGGTCAAGAGAGCTATTCACAAGATGCGGCTGGGTAGGGCGACGGAGCCAAACGAGATTTCAGTGGATTTTTGGAAGAGCACTAGCGGCACAGGTTTGGAGTGGTTGACAAGGTTGTTTAACATTATTTTTAGGGCAGCAAAGATGCCTGAAGTGTGGAGGTGGAGTACAATGATTCCAGTGTATAAGAAAAAGAGAGACATCCAGAGTTGCAACAACTATAGAGGTATTAAATTGCTGAGTCATACTATGAAGGTTTGGGAAAAGCTGATAGAGTTGAGGATGAGAAGGATCGCGACGATCTCTGAGAATCAGTTTGGTTTTATGCCTGGTCGCTCGACCACTGAGGCCATTCACCTTGTAAGGAGATTAGTGGAGTAGTTTCGAGAAAGGAAGAAGGACTTGCATATGATGTTTATTGATCTTGAGAAAGCATATGACAGAGTTTCCAAGGAGATTTTGTGGAGGTGCTTGGAGGATAGAAGGGTGCCCGTGGCATACACTAGGTCGATTCAGGATATGTATGGTGGTGCGAAGACTCGTGTGTGGATGGTAGGTAGAGATTCAGAGCACTTCCCAGTTTTGATAGGGTTGCACCAGGGATCGACTCTTAGCCTATTTTTATTTGCCTTGGTGATGGATGTTTTGATGCGATATATTCAAAGGGAGGTTCCTTGGTGTATGTTATTTGCAGATGATGTGGTACTGATTGATGAGACTCGAGGTAGATTTAATGATAAGTTGGAGTTTTGGAGATAGATGCTTGAGTCTAAAGGATTTCGATTAAGTAGAACCAAGACAGAGTACTTGGAGTGTAAGTTTAGTGATGTGTCATAGGAGGCTGGAGTGGTTGTAAAGCTGGACTCTCAGTCCATTCAGAAGAGGGAAAGTTTCAAGTATTTGGGGTCTATGATTTAGGACAATGGTGATATTAACGAGGATGTCACGCATCATATTAGGGCAACGTGGTTGAAATGGAGGCTCGCTTCGGAAGTTCTATATGATAAAAAGGTGCCCCCGAAGCTTAAAGGTAAGTTCTACAGAGTGGTAGTTCGGCCGTCTATGTTGTTTGGAGCGGAGTGTTGGCAACTTAAGAACTTTCACATCCAAAAGATGAAGGTGGCAGAGATGAGAATGTTGTGATGAATGTGTTGATATACCAGGAAAGATAGGGTGGGGAATGAGATTATTTGAGAGAAGGTGGGAGTTGCATCGGCGGAGGACAAGATGTGAGAAGTGAGGTTATGTTGGTTCGGGCATGTGATGAGGAAGAGCTCTGATGCTCCAATGAGGAGGTGTGAGACACTGGCTATGGATGGTTCCAGGCGGGGTAGAGGCAGATCGAAGAAATATTGGAGGGAGGTGATTAGGCATGATATGGAGCCATTACAGCTTACGGAGGACATGACCCTTGATAGGAAGGTGTGGAGGACGCGGATTAGAGTAGAGGTTTAGGGGGTGGGAGTGCGTCGGTAGTAGTAGGGAAGCGCTCCTCTATGTCTGGAGTTTCTTGTTCGTGGATAGCGGTGGTAGTTTATTTTGCATACCGTACTAGTTTATATGCACTTATCTTTGGTGTTTGTTATACTGTTAGTTTGTCTTGCATTCCATACTAGTTTATATGCACTTATCTTTTGTGTTTGTTATACTGTTATCGATCCTAAGTCGGGGTCTAACGGAAACAACCTCTTTACTTCTCCTGAGGTTATGGTATGGTCTGCGTAACTCTATCCTCCCTAAACTCCACTAGGTGGGAATACACTCGGTATGTTGTTGTTGTTGTAATTTTTTTGGGGAGTGGGGGTGGGGGGTCGAGATAGGAGGTGAAGTTAAATAATATAGGGTAAAAGATAAAATAAGATTATATAATATTGAATAAGGGCAGGAACAAATAAGTAATTCATGAAATACCACCAAATCAATGGTTACATAAAATGAGGGTTTTCATAATTACCAAATCATGAAATTAAACCATACCATGTCATATATTTTAATAAACAATCAAAACAAATATGGTTCTCTTGATAATCAAATCATATCATATCATGGAAAATCACCATCCAAAGTCCTATTTGGTTGATAAAATATGGAAAATGGCAAAAATTAACTACCTAATTATCACGATTTTGTCAAATTGATATAAAATTCATCAAAATATCTAATTACATATCTTGACGATTACTAATAACATACGTTATATAGGATGATACATGCCTTATAAAGGTGATGCGCATGCTATTTATATTAAATCACATTAATTTATAACTGTTACTTATATTATTAAGTGATAATATTTATTAATTAATTATGATTAATTGAAAAAAAATCTAGACTTAAATTATTGATAAATTCTTAATGTTGTTCAAAAAATTTACTTGGAAACCTCAACTAAGACTAGTACATAAAGTTTTTTAAAATATATTTGTACGTAATTTTATTATTTTAAGTAGCGATTATATATTATCGTGTTTAATTATACGAGATTATATAATTTGATTACTTAAATATTTATTCTATGGAATATCAGATTTTAATCAAGACTTATCTTGAAAATAAATTTCAATAATTAAAATCTTGATTCAAATATAATTTATTCTTAAAAATAATTTATTTGGAGAAATAATTGTTTGACTTTATTAAATCAAGAAGCCCGGGATTAAAGGAAGAATTAATTCGTATCGGATTTCAATTCAATTTAACCAATCTATTAAATTTGATCATAATTGAAACTAAATTGACTACAATTGCAATGCAATTGGCCAATTAACTTTTAATCTGGTCAAAATTTAAATAGAATAGGCTAAATCTTAATTGAAATTATGTTTGAATGACCTTTAGTCTAATAGATTGGGGTTTAAATCAAACCCCAATTAGATTTAACCCCAGTTAAATCCAATTGAGGTTATTAAATAGGAAAAATTACCTAAAATCATAACATAACTATCTAAACTTCTAACAATCCCCCACTTTTTAAAAATTACTTAAATCCTAACATTTTATATTTTTTACTATTTCTGAGATATAAGTTAACCCTACATGTATTTAATGTATGTATCTATTGTGATACAAGTTAATCACATTAGATACATATATCAGAAGTATGTATCTAATGTAATTAACTTGTATCATCAGAGGTCAAATGTTGAGATTTTAGAAAATTTTAAAAGATGTTGAGATTTTTAGTAATTAATGGTAAACATATCGTTATATATGTAAATTTTACAATTAAATAACCCCAACATATACCCCAATTCTGTCCAGGCCCAAATCACCGCCCCAGGCCCACTCCAACAAACAGCCAACCCACCGGCCCTTTTTTTTTTAATCAAACAACAGCCTCAACCACCCCAACTTAAAAAACCCGACCCGGCCCGTTCCAATTATTCTTCTCCTTCTCCAAGCCCACAACAAAACAACGACCAGCTTCTAACAACATACAACCAGCAACAGTTCGCATACAACCCAGAAAACGACAACAACACCCGAATCCATCAATGAACACCGATAACAACTACGAATCCAACATCGAACCGAACCCATCTTCCTAAAACCGACCCATATCCGAATTCGATCTAACCCAATCAGCGTACAACCACGAATTTCCTCAACAGCTCAGCCTTTTTGGTTTTTGAAATTTGAATTTGTTCCAACCACATAGTACGAATTTCGTACAAGCACAACTCACCCCCTTATCCCCTTTTGAAACTTCCCAAATTACCCTCCATGACCTTTTATCCCACATCGACGAAAGGGTAACGGGATCCCGATATTTCATTATATATAAAGCTCAATTTTGAGCTGAAAAAACCAAGTCTCAAGAAGGAAAAAAAAACCACCTTTGAGCAAAAATCAGTAAAAAATTTCATTCTTAGTAAAAATTTTAGTGGTCGATTAATCGGAATTCTTGAAGGATCAATTTACGGTGGTGGTGGAGTCCGACGTTAGCTCGAGGTTCCATTTTGTTTCTTCGAAAAAGGTAAACATCTTTTCCTATTTTTATCTCCGTTATCGTTTTCTTTTCTCTCTTCTTCATCTCCTTCTGGTGTAGTTATAGTATTGTTTGTTTGTTGGGAGTAGCTGTAGATGGCTATGAAGCCGTAGGATTAGTTTGTCATAATGTGTTGTTCTGATTTTCCTTGTGGAAATGATGATTGCGTGGTAATTTTAAATTCAATTTTTGAATGAGTTCATTAATCATGTGTTAATGGTGTGGATTGGCTATGAACGTTTAATAATAAACTAGTTTAACAGTTGTCAGTATTGAATAGCCATAATTTTACAGTGTGAATCAGTGGGTATATATATGTCGTTGAGATCCTGCACTTTTCTTGCCTGATTCACTGTTGTGATTTAATGATTTATGTGATGAAAGTTTGGTTTCCAGTTTTGTTTGATGAGCTCTAAAGAAGAGTCTTTTTGATTTATTGTTTATTATTTTGACCTCGAGTTCAATGTCTAAATCTCATAATCTATGCGTAATTCTGCTTGCTAAAACCACTGTAGTGTTGAAAGTTTATTAATTCTTATGTCACGTGAATATTGCGGTCTGACTCGCTGGTAATTTAGCTGAATATTAGTTGTTTTTCGTTTTCATTCATGGACGTAGCGTAATATTAGTGGTTTACCTTTTCTTTGCTTTATTTTGTTTT
This sequence comes from Capsicum pubescens, assembly GCA_030864215.1. Taxonomy (NCBI): domain Eukaryota; kingdom Viridiplantae; phylum Streptophyta; class Magnoliopsida; order Solanales; family Solanaceae; genus Capsicum; species Capsicum pubescens. Next base: position 129,285,382 of record CM061548.1, on the reverse strand, counting down.
CATCTTTCGATTTTCATGATTAACTAGAAGTATTTCTAAAGCTTTTATTGATAAAAACGCTAAGAAAAGATAAAGAGATATGTCATATTGGTTCTCAATCATCCCGTGATCCTTCAAGGACATATATCGACCCAAAGTCTTAGAAACTTGTCGAGAGAAGGCAAAGATGAACCAAGTGTCTTGCCGAATCTTGAAACGTTTTCACTTTATTTTCCTTATTGTGTGGGTGTATTTTGATGGTTGTATGGTCTGTGTTCCTCTTTGTGTATATGTTGTGGTATGCGTGTATATTTTCTCGTGAGTTAAATTATGTGTGTGCATTGTGTTCTCTGGAATGGGAATGGTGTTAGTGTTTTGTGAGATATCATTTTTTTTACTAAAAGGGTGCTATTTTGAGAAATCTTGAATTATCTTTGATTGAATGATTAGTTTCTGTAATTGTTGATTTTGTAGACTATTTATACACCTTTAGCATTAGTTCTGCTTTTCTTATTGATTTTGTGAACCAAGATTTCATTTTTATTTTAAAACTCCATTACTAATCTTTGATTGAATGATTAGTCTTTGTGATTATTGATTTTTTAGACAAGTATACACTCTTAGCATTAGTTCTGCCTTTTGTTAGGTACTTGTTGGTCAAGATTCCATTTTTATGTTACAACTTGATTATCATTTTCAGTAGAAACAAAAGTATGTCATGTAATAATGTGTTTCCGTTAGTTGTTTCATTTTTTTTGGTGTGCTAAAACAACAGGGTGACTTTTTTTTTAAGTGCTAGTGTGTTGTTTTGAGATCTGTTGCTTCTCTTACTTTGACATATTATCTTGTTGTGGAACTATTTTGAGTAATCTTTTTTGTTCTGAGTACCATTTGTATAATTGACAATAACATTAGTAAAAAGATCACATGCCTCATTACTGATTCATTTTTCTTATTTGGTTCTTTTTTACTTTATAAGTTACCTGCTCGTATATCCGATGTTTGCATATAAATCTTTTGTCCCAAATATTTGTTTAACTGACGTGTTATTTGTATGTATTTTCATAATCCTAGAGTTTGTGTATTTGGACAATTTTATAGTTTCACATGGCTATATGTAGTAAATGATTTACTATTTTCTTTTGTCTAAAAATATTGTCTTTTTCATTGCATTTATTCATCTTTTTCTTTGCATGAACTCACTTGGGAGTTCAACTGGACTCTTTTTCCTTGCATTACGCAATGGGCCATTGAGGCCCACCTTCTAGAAAACTTTGAAAATCGATTACATAGCGCATGGATATAAGGAGTCGAAAGAAGAAGAATGAACTAAAGTCTCGTCCTTGAAGCGGCTAAGAGACTTGAAAGTCATTTATTTATTCATTTATTATTGTCTTTTTATTATTATTAATTTATTTCGTCATTTTATTATTCATTCATTTGGGTGTTGAAGCCAAAGTTGTAAGTTTAATACAGGTGAAGCGAACTTTGAGCCAAAAAAGGCTCGAGAATATAGTTTAGGACAGGTTATGGGACCAAACCCAATATCTAGATTAGGACAGGTGCAAATGGGCTAAAAACCCACATAGATTAGGACAGGGTCTATTAATTTGGGCCCAATGGCCTAAGTCTTTTATTTTTTCCCTTTCCCCTTTTACATGCTTTGTTATTAGTTTGTTTAGATTTAGTTAAAATCTCTATTACGTCGTCCAAATTTATTTTACACAAGTCTTTTCCTAAAATCAATCACTTAACAATCAATCTCTTTGAAGTTAATCAAAAGATATTTTCAAACAGTCCGGATAACCACAAGTTAGCAGACGTTTTAGGTGCCTTAAAACTTTCTTGAAACGTTAATAGGAACCGCTTACTCAGAATCTTAATGATTTTTTCTATTTTGGATCGTTTAAAGTATCGTATAAAGGTTTTCTTAATTTCTTTTCAAATAAAATTAAGTGGTGACTCTCAAAAGTCAAATTTTCTGCAAAACAGTGCAAATTGAGAAATATATGCCTCCTATATATCATCAATAGGAGATGATAATGAAATGGTCTACCTTGGAGACTCGAGAACTGCTAAAGTCTTGGGCAAGGGTAAAGTGCTCCTAAAACTCACTTCGAAAAAAACTTTAGCCCTCATGGAGATGTGCTACATGTTCCTATAATGCGAGCAAATTCGATTTTTGTGGCTTTGCTGGATAAAGCTTGAATGAAAGTGTATTGAATCTAATAAGATTATTTTGACAAAAAATAATGTATTTGTGGGAAAAGGCTATTGTAATCATGGACTTTATGTACTTAATATTATCAATGATAATGCATCGGCTTCTGCTTATATGATTGAGTCTATTTCTTTATGGCATGCTAGATTAGGACATATTAATATTAAATATTTAAAGAATATGCAATCACTTGGTTTAATATCTGATTTAGATTCAAGTAATTTCGATAAATGTGAACTATATGCTGAAGTTAAAATTATTAAAAAATCATGTATTCAGTTAATAAAGAAACTAAACTATTATCTTTAATTTACACTGGCTTGGGTGATTTAAAACAAACTATGACTAGAGGTGGTAAAAGATATTATGTGAGTTTTATTGATGATTTATCTAGATTTACTAAGTTGTATTTGCTTAGAAATAAATATGATACATTTGATGCTTTTGTGTCTTATAAATCTGAAGTTGAAAATCAACTTAGTAGAAAAATCAAGAGATTTAGATCTGATAGAGGCGGAGAATATGTATCTTTAAATGTTTTTTGTGCAAAAAATGTATTATTCATGAAGTAACTCCGTCTTATTCTCCTGAGTCTAATGATATAACTGAGAGAAACAACAGGACATTGAAAGAACTGATGAACTCTATGTTAATTAGCTCTAATGCACCTGATAATTTATAGGGTGAAACTATTTTATCTGCATGTCATTTACAAAATAGAATTCCTCATAAAAAAACTGGCAAAACTCCTTATGAATTGTGGAAAGCTTATAAACCTAATTTGAAATATTTAAAAGTGTGGAGTTGTCTTTCTAAAGTTTTTCTTCCTGAACCTAAAAAGAGAAAAATAGGTTCTAAAACTGCTGATTGCATGGTTATTGAATATGCTGAACATATTGCTGCATATAGAGTTTTTGTACTGAAAAGTCATGTACTTGATAATAATATATAATTGAGACAAAGAATGTTGAATTCTTTGAACATATTTTTCCATTATGTGATAAAATCTCTCATGCACCGGTTGAAAGAGAAAATGAATCAACCTCTAATATTGAGGAACTGAGAAGGAGTAAAAGGCCAAGAAAAGAATATTTTTCTTATGGAAATGATTTTCATACTTTTCTTGTTGATAATGAACCATTAAATTATTTTGAAGTTGTAGCTTCTTCTGATGCTAAATTTTGGAAAGAGGTAATAAAAAATGAACTTGGTTCAATTATAAAAAATAATACATGGGTTTTAACTGATTTACCTCCTGGAGCAAAATCGATTGGTTGTAAATGATTCTCAAAAAGAAACTTAATCCGGACGGATCTATAGACAAATATAAACCTCGGTTAGTAGCTAAAGGATTTTCTCAAAAATAAAATATTGATTATTTCGATACATTTGCACCAGTAACAAGAATTTCTTCTATTCGAATATTAATTGTTTTGGCATCAATTGATAAGCTTTTTATCCATCAAATGGATGTAAAAATAACTTTCTTAAATGGCGATTTAGAAGAAGAAATTTATATGGTTCAACTTAAAGGATGTGTAATTTCTGGACAAGAAAATAAAGTTTGTAAATTAATTAAATCTCTTTTTGGCCTTAAACAAGCTCCTAAACAGTGGCATGAGAAATTTGATCAAGTCTTAATAAAAGACAGTTTTTCTTCTGTTGAGGTGGATAAATATGTTTATACAAAAGTGGTAGATGATGATTATGTTATAATTTCCTTATATGTTGATGACATGCTTATATTTGGTACATGTTTAAATATTATAGAACGTAACAAATTATTTTTGTCTACTAACTTTGATATGAAAGATCTGGGTGAAGTAAATATGATATTGAAAATTAAAGTTATAAGGAGTGAAAATAGTAAAATATTGTCACACGAACATTATGTGGAAAGACTTCTTAAAAAATTTAAATGTTGAGAGGTAACTCCTGTACCCACTCCTTATGATATTAATTCTAAATTAAAAAGAAATAATGGTGACCCAGTAGCTCAGTCTAAATATGCACAAATTATTGGGAGTCTGATGCATTTAATGAATTTTACTAGGCCTGATATAGCCTAAGTTGTGTGTAGACTGAGTAGATATACTCATAATCTCAATAATGAGCATTGGTTTGCATTAATGAGATTAATGAAATATTTAAAAGGAACCATGAATTATAGTATCTTGTTTAGTGGATTTCCTTCTACTTTAGAAGGGTTGTGATGCAAATTGGGTCTCTAATTCAGATGAGACAAAATCCACTAGTGTTTATGTGTTCACCTTTGGTGGTGGTGCAGTATCATGGAGATCAGCTAAGCAGACGATCATTGCTAGATTAACTATGGAATCAGAGTTTGTGGCTCTGGAGTTAGTTGGTACTGAGGCTGAATGACTAAGAAATTTCTTAGCAAATATCCCTTTTAAAAAGGATGATTTATTGTCTAATATCCCGTTAAAAAGGGATGATCTGGTGCCTTCTGTGTATATACACTGTGATTATCAAGCTGCAATTGTTATTGCGAAGAATAAATCTTACAATTGTAAGAGTAGACATATGAAATTGAGGGATGATGTTATTAAGAAATTGCTGAAAGATGGAATAATTTCCATTAATTATGTGAAGTCAGAATTGAATTCGGTCAATTCACTGACTAAACCCGTGGGAAGAAAATTAATTCTTCAAACATCAAAAGAGAAGAGGTTAAGGCCAATATGATTATCAATAGAGATGGTAACCCAACCTATGTGATTGGAGATTCCATGAAGTAGGTTCATATGGGTAATAACAAGTCGATATTGACTCTGCTCACTAACTGAGAGTGCTTGAATTACTACTAAAATTGAGAGATGAGTTACAAACTCTTAATGAATTCATAGTTCTTATGGATGGTGTATTTAGAGTAGTGTACACTTGATGAATTCACCTATATGAGAAATGGAATGAGGCCATTCCTATGAGACTTCTGGTCTTAGTCTCTAGAGCTTTCTTGAATACCAGGCATGCGCATAGCCTATTGGCGCAAAACTGATTTGAAAAATAAAATTACTGTCAAAATGTGATTAACAAAGTCTCTGGCTTACAACAAGAATTATTTGGTTCATAGAAATATTATATTTCACCGATAATTTTGTAAGTTAAATTTTATTGATCTAAGTTTGGTTCATAGTCCAGAAAACACCAAACTCATTGCATCTTGACCATGCAAATCCAACAGGTTAAAAAAAATTTTCCTATAAATTATTTTGAAATAATATGGGGGTTGTAGGAAAATTATTTAGTTATTTCAAAATAATTTATATTTGAAATGTATTGAAAAAGTCATGTCTTTAAAATGTAATTTAGAAGCCAACATATTTACTTGAAAAACAAGTATTGGCAAAAGGTGTATTAAACAAACTTTATACTTGTCAAATAGATAATACTTTGCATGAAATTTTTAAGACAAGTGTCATGACACTTGTCTAAATATTACTTGTTCATTTCTTCTATAAATAGCCTATTAAATCTTACAAATGCAGGCAACTCTTTTCTTTTTCCTTTTTAACCATCTCTAGTTCTCCATTTCTTCTTGTTTTATCCTTCTTCTTCTTTGGCTTCTTTTCTAACTAATAACTTGTTGGTATTTGTATTAATAATTTTATTGATTCCTGTATCCTCTGATTAACTAGGAAAGATTTATTTAACTCAAAATATTCTCTAATTAATCAGGAAAATGCTTGTTTAATCCTAAAAAAATATTTCACACTACTGAAATAGTTTCTTAGGTCCGTTCCTAGTACGACTCAAGTATAATTAATATATTACTTAAAATCATATTGTTATAGTATTTGTTTAATATTCAGTATCGTTAATTTGTTAAGAAGTAATTATACTACTGTTATAGTTATTATATTAATTATAATATTATTATTGAAGTAGTAATATTATTAAATATTTTTATGTTATTATACTGCTAATATTAGTATTATTATATATTTTGTTAACAGTCAAATAATATTATTATTATTATTTTATCATTGTTCCCCAACAAAGTTTTCTTTGAATGTAATGTTGAAAATGATGGTTCAATGTGGATGCTAGAGAAGAGAGTGGAAAAAGATGATGAAGATGCAATAAAGAAAAAAATATATATAAAAAGGTGAGAAAATTAAGAAAAAAGGAAGAAAATCATAAATAAATTTTAGAAACGCACCTCCTTTTATTTATTTTTATTTTTTGTGCCATGTCAGCTTTTAGGATGTAAATAAATTCACATTTAAATAGTACATGTGTGTAGGGGCTTTGAGCTGTAGGTGACAAAAGAGTTTTAAAATGAGGTGTAGGTGATACAAGTCTTAAATTGAGTGGAGGTGACAATTACTTTATTATGGATTAAGAAAGTTGGAAAAATTTGAAAATAACCCATAAGTATTTTAATTTACACTTTGATCCAAATGTTAGTTAATATAACAGGAAACAGATGAAAAAAAGCGCGTTTTTCTCCCTTCTCATCCGTTGTTATTTTCTCTCTCTTCATGATTATTGTTGTTCATTGTTGCTGCTACTTTATTCACCATCTTCTGCTTCATTATCATCATCTTCTACTTCATTATCATCTTTATATTCTTCTTGTCGATCATTGTTATTGTTGTTTTTACCGCTACTGCTGCTATCTGACCAATTTCTTAGGTCAAATTTTATTTCCTACATCACTTTTCACTTTGGCATTACTTCATAAGTGACTTTGGTAAGTAAAATTATGATTTTTATTCGAATTTATCACCTGGGTACACAGTTACTGCTGTTTTTATAACAGTGGATAGAACCCGATCATGAATCCAACATAAGTGCCCATAATTTAAACAGATCACTCATCTGGTGCATCAGATGAGCAATATGTTGCAACAAAAGACTCATATGTTGGATTCATGTTTATGCTTCTATAGTGCCCGTAACATGAATCGAACAGATGGGTAATCTATTGCAACAAAAGATTTATCTGTTGCAACACACTAGATATTTGTTGTAACAAACTTATTATCTGTTGTATCAGACTGATTATCTGTTGCATCAGACTGCTTATCTGTTGCAACATATGAGTAATCTATTTGGAATAACACAAATCAACCCCTTCCACAAACCCAATAGATAATTAATATGTTTCAACTATTGCTATTGCTATTGAATTCAAAATTATTCCTTACGTCCAATCGTCGACATGTTTGTTGAGAAGATAATAGACAAAATGAAAATTAAATACTCCCTCCGTCTCAAATTACCCGTCCCAAATTTCCTAATTTGATTTCTCATTTTACTTGTCTTTTTTCATTAATCAAGAATAGATAGAAAAATTTCATGTTTTACCCTTTGTATTAATTACTTTTTCTTCAAATTAAAATGTAAACATCATTTAATAGGGGTATTATGGTAAACTAGGCATGTTATAAAATATTTTTCTTAATCAATGTGTCATCTCAATTTGGGAATGGTAATTTGAGACAGAGGAAGTATGAATTAAAACGTCAAAGCCGTGCAACAGACTAGTTATCTGTTGCAACAGACTAGTTATCTGTTGCATCAGACTAATTATTTGTTGCATTAAACTGATTATCTATTGCATCAGACTGCTTATCTTTTGCAACATATGAGTAATCTATTTGGAACAACACAAATCAGCCCCTTCCACAAACCCAACAGATAACCAATATGTTTCAACTCTAGCTATTGCTATTGGATTCAAAATTATTCCTTATGTCCAATCGTCGACATGATTGTTGAGAAGATAATGGACAGAATAAAAATTAAATATGAATTAAAACGTCAAAGTTGATCAAACATATTTTTTTATTAAACAAAAATAAATAAAAATACATAGAGTAAAAGAAAAAATAATTTAATTATTATTATAATTACCGGCCGGCCAATCTTCAACCGGTAGCAGCAAGGCCCTCCTCAGTCTGCGAATCTCATAGAGTATCCTTGCTCTAACTGCTCCCAATTCCCATTGTAGGTCACGAACCTGCATCCGAAGTTCAATTCCGGTGTCTTGCAGAAAAGCAACGTCCCACACTGGATCAGCTGTAATACCCCAAATCATAATTGAATAAGGAGAGGAAAAAAAGGATATATATATATAAAGGAATGAAATTATGGGCTAAAACCCATATTAAATAGGAAAGTAAATGGGGAAAGAAAAGAAAAAGGGCCCAGGCCCAATCTCCCACCTTAACTATAAAAGGAGATTGTTAAAGGGATAATGCCCATGTCATTCGTATGGAAGCATAACTGCCAGCAACATATCGTGCAAAGCCAGTAAAAGAAAAGAAAAATTTCAATCTCCAATTATTTTTAAAGCAAGAAAAGCTTAAGGGTTTGATTGGGAGATTCTCTCGGGTTTAAGGTAAATTCGTTCCTGCATCTTTATCATTATTTTTAGTCTTGATAATTTATTTTGGGTATTGAAATTTAGTTTCTAAAGACAAGAATTATGAACCGTAAGGGTTGTTTTGGATACAATTTTGATAAATTAGAAGTTATCATGAAACCTTGAAGGTTGAATAGTCTAATTTTATCGTGGAATTAGCCTAAACAAGAGAATTAACTCAAGATTGATATGATATGATTTTAGATTAGATCGAAGGGAGTCCTATCAATTATTCGAGGTGACAAGTTTGGTATTCCAAAAATTGTACTGTGAGTAGTAATCTTACCATAATTTGTGTTTATTAACTTGCATATTTTATACTTGATTTTGATGAAATAATGAGTTACGAAATACTTTGAAATTGCATGTGGAGCAAGTCCTTTACTTGATATGATATTGAAATGGTTATTTGAGATATGATATGATATTATTACTATGAATATTCTTCACTTACATGAGAAATATCTGAACAAGGAGTTAATGGGACAAATCCCCAACTAACTCTGACTACTGAAATAAAATGAGTACTGAAATACTGGGAATAATAAATCTCTCCTCGAATAATGAGGACTCATCACTAGTCTGCTGCTGATGGATCGGGCTGCTAAGTATGATCGGGAGCCCGTACGTCTGAACCTATGATATAAGACATCATAGCACAAAAGAAAGTTATGCGTCAGTACTTTGAATGTAATGGTATGCTAAGTGAGGTAGGCTGAGATACATGGGTTCATATGCATGAACAATACTGACTGAATAACATGAGTATAACTGAACGAGAGTACATGCATGAATACATAAACTGTAACTGAGGTCGTGATAACACTAGATACTGAGTTCTAAATTACTAATTTACTAATATTGAGTTTACTGATACTGTATTACTGTTAACTAAGCAATTGTATCTGACAATCCTAATTTTGTGAAACTATTCTGAGTTCCGTATTGAACTGAGTGACTGTGTATGACAGTCCTAATTTCTGTAGAACTGAACTGAGTTCTATTCTGAAGACTAAAACTGAGACTGTGGGAGGTAATCATCTAACCGACATGCCCCTTTATGAATAAATTGGGGTCCAACCTATAACCCCAGTTGGAAGGGTGTCAATACCGTGCCACGTATAGAGACAACTGTGAGTCAACCCTCTCTGACAAAAAGTTCTTTCGTCAACCCTAGCTAGCATAAAAACTCGTATGAGATGTATCAACCCTAGTCTGGCAGGAAGATATCTCAACCTACGCTGGCTATGTAGTTCTGTAATGCAGGGATTGCTACTAAGGGTCAAACCCTCTGCTGGTTGGAATGTCCCCATCCCTGGGTTCGGTCGGTGTTGAATCTTACTCCCAACTGAATAGACACTGAACTAATTCCTGGTTCATACTAGGATTAACTGAGTTGTTACTGATTATACTGTCTAACTGAACTGAACTGAGTTCACTGAGTCCCGCTGACTGACGGAACACTACTGAATTCTGTTAACTGATTGAATTTACTGAGGTATGAACTGGATACTGAACTGGACTGGACTGATACTGAGTCTATCGAGTTTCTCTTGAGTTTTGTAACTGACTGAGAGTACTACTGATTGTGACGTGACTGAGATTATTCTGTAACTGATACTCGATCTAGTTAAGCAGCTAAATTTTCGGGTATTAAATACCCCCAGGACTCGATAGCATGGAAAGTAAATCACTGCATGACTTTAGTAGCATCATGGTACTAGCTCGCTAATAATACATTCACTTAGACATCTTTGGTCAAACACTTGTTATACATGAGCTTGTGCATGATTGATATCACACAATAACATGTTATGCTTGGACTAGTCTAATCACATAAGTATTTTGACAAACACTTGGGGAGCATGGGTATTTCACATATCAATAAACATGTAGTAATATCATGGATTCTACATTCAACTTGTAATTCAAGAGTTTGACTTGTAGTTCACAAAATTCAATTCACAATTAAACTAGTTTGCATGAACTTAGGACAAATCATGGAATTAGATCACCATTAACATCATAATCATTTATACATTTCAACATGAAATCCATGAAATCAATTAACTTGTATTTAGAAAGAGTTTCTTGAACTCTAAGGTTGGAAGGAAACCCTAGGATGAACATTTCACATACCTTGGTTTCTAAATTATTTAAGAATGATGGTGAAATCTTAAGCCTTGAGTTTGAAATTTAATCTCCTAGGGTTTTGATTCTTGAGTAAATTCTGAATAGGTAATGAATTTTTCCTCTAAAGGGGCTTAACTTCGTGTTTTGGAGGCTGACATAAAGTGGAAAAAGACCTAATTACCCCTGAGTACGTGTCTTTTTAATGACTGAAAACTGATTTAGCAACGCGCAGACCGATGTACCGCATCATTGGCATCGACGCGATGGCCAACGCACTGCATCGAGTCCGTGTTGGTTCACTGGAATTAGAACTGGGCGCTAGGGAAAAATACTCATCTACGCGATGGGCGACACGACGCATCGAGATCGCATCGATCCACTGTTTTGAGCTTTCGAATGTGTTTCAAATGAAGTTTGAAAAATCCAAAACTTGTCTGAGAATACCTACTGACATTGTTGATCATGAATTAACCAAAAAATTGATATTTAAAGATCATAAGGGTCGTGAAATAGAGTCGCCAACCTGCGAAGGCTAAAAAACACTAAGTATGAACACTTCTCTGAAATTTTATAAGTGTGGGACCCCTTAACAAGCTTTAAAGGTCCGAGTTAAGCTTAGAATTTTGCGGAGTCTTACAATATCCCCCCTTGGGAACATTCATCCTCGAATAAGACTGACTAAGCTAGGAATATTGACTGACTGAACTTGTTTACTGGGCATGCATGACTGTAACATGATTTCATGACTGACATTACTGATATGCTGAAATTTCATACTGAACATGCATATCTGATGCATGAGTACATGGCTGGGATTGCTGATAAGCTGAGTCTCTTATACTGAACATACATATTTGATGCATGAATATCTGACTGAATGGACTCATGAATGTATGATTGGATATGCAATGGTAACTGATACCAAGTTTATAAAGAAAATCTGAGCATAAAACTGAGTAGGTTCAAGGGAAAACTATTAACTTGGGTTGAGTCTGAATTTGTGGAGAAGAGGTGAGGATACTTGGTCCACATATTTGCTTCTGCTTCCCAAGTAGCTCCCTCAACGGACTGGTTCTTCCAAAGAACTTTGACTAGAGGGACCTTTTTGTTCCTCAGTCTGTGAATCTGGAAATCAAGGATTTTGACTGGAATCTCCTCATAAGAGAGGTTGTTCTAAACGCTGATACTCCCTACAGGGACTACAACTGTTGGGTCATCTATGCATTTATTTAGCAAGGAGACATGGAACACTGGATGGACTGAAGCTAAGTCTGAAGGCAACTCAAGCTCGTAAGCTACCTTTTTGAAATGGCTGAGAATTTGGTAAGGACCGACATATCGGGGACTGAGTTTCCCGTTCTTGCCAAACCTCTTCACTCCTTTCATAGGAGAGATCTTCAAATACACATAATCACTATTCTTGAACTCAAGATTCTTTCTCCGCACATCTGCATACGATTTTTGTCAGCTCTGAGCTGTCTTAAGCCTTTCTCTGATCAACTGAACTTTTTCTAAGGTATCAAACACTAAGTCAGGACCTACCACTGCGGCCTCACCCACTTCAAACCAACCAATGGGAGATCTACATCTCCTCTTATAGAACGCCTCAAACGGAGCTATCTGAATGCTGGAGTGATAGCTATTGTTATATGCAAACTCAATCAAAGGCAAGTGATCATCCGAACTACCTTTAAAGTCTATCGCACACGCTCACAGTATATCCTCTGAAGTCTAAATGATCCTTTCTGCTTGACCATCTATCTAAGGGTGAAAAGTTGTACTAAGGTAGACTTGGGTACCAAGACCCTTTTGGAACGCCTTCCAAAAATGAGAGATGAACTGCGTACCTCTATCTGAGATTATAGATAACAGAACTCCATGTAATCTGACCAATTCTCTGACATAGAGCTTGGCATAGTCCTTGGTTGAATTAAAGGCATGGACTGGTAGGAAATGAGCTGATTTGGTCATCCTGTCTACAATGACCCAAACTAAATTATGCTGACGAAGAGTATGAGGCAAACCCATCACAAAATCCATGTTCACCTCTTCCCACTTCCAAGTGGGAATACTGAACTTCTGCATAGACCCACTAGGTTTCTGGTGCTCAATCTTAACCTGCTGACATATTGAGCACTTAGCCATAAAATCTGCAATGTATTTCCTCATCCCACTCCACCAATAGATCTCCCATAAATCACAGTGCATCTTAGTAGCCCCTGGATCAATAGAGTAACGCGCACCATGCGCTTCTGCAAGAATCTACTGTCTTAGGTCATCTACACCTGGCATATATAGTCGACCCTAACAATGCAGAACACCATCTCCCCCTTGGGAGAAAACCTCTATCTTCTGATCTCTGACTGATTCTTTCAAATTAACTAGGCTGGGATCCCTATCCTGCTTTTCCTTCACCTCAGAAACCAAAGATGATTCTGAACTACTCTGCACCCATACATTACCTTCTATTGAATCGTCTAAGAGGACACCCAGTCGAGCAAGATAATAAACTTCCTGAGCTAACTTTTTCCTAACATCATCCACGTAAGCAATACTACCCCTATACATCCTACTAAGGGCATCAGCCACACTGCATTGGATTTACCCAAATGATACATAACGCTCATGTCATAGTCCTTCAACAACTCCAATCGCCTTCTCTGACGGAGGTTTAGGTCTTTCTAAGAGAACACATACTGTAGGCTCTTATGGTTAGTGAACACATTAACGTGCACACCATACAAGTAGTGCCTCCAAATCTTTAAGGTAAAAACTATTGCTGCTAACTCAAGATCATGAGTTGGATAGTTTTTTTCATGGGGCTTAAGTTGTCTAAAGGCGCAGGCTATGACCTTACCTCTCTGCATCAAAACACACCCCAAACCAACTCTGGAAGCATCACAATATACAACAAATCCGTTTGAACCATCTGGTAGAGTCAACACTAGAGCTAAGATGAGTCGACTCTTCAACTCCTGAAAACTCTTCTTGAAAGAATCTGACCACTGAAATTTGACCTTGTTCTAAGTCAATCTGGATATAGGGGATGCAATAGATAAAATCCCTCAACAAACTGTCGATAATAGCCAGCCAAGCCTAAGAAACTCCTGATATCTGATGGAGAGATGGGTCTAGGCCAGTTTCTCACTACTTCCGTCTTTTGGGGATCAACTCTACTGCCCTTACCGAAAATGGTATGGACAAGGAAAGCTACTGATTTTAGATAAAATTTGCACTAGCTGATGATTTTTGAGGGTCTGTAATACTATTCTGAGATGGTCTGCATGATCATGCTTACTGTGGAAGTAAACAAGGATATCGTCTATAAAGACTATAATGAACATGTCCAAGTACTACTTGAACACACGGTTCATCAAGTCCATGAAAGCTGTTGGGGAATTAGTAAGACCAAAGGAAATGACTAAGAATTCGAAGTGACCATACCGAGTTCTAAAAGCTGTCTTTGAAATGTCATATTCTCTGACTCTGAGCTAATTATAGCATAATCTAAGGTCTATCTTAGAAAAGTAACTGGCACCCTGAAGTTGGACAAACAAGTCATCGATTCTGGAAAGTGGATACTTGTTCTTGACCGTGACTTTATTTAGCTAACAGTAGTCAATACACATTCTTAGAGAACTATCTTTCTTACACATGAATAAAACTAGTGCGCCCCACGAGGACACACAGGCTCTAATAAATACCTTATCTAGGTTATCCTTCAACTGTTCCTTTAATTATCTGAGTTCTGCTGGAGTCATTCTAAATGGCGGAATAGATATGGGCTGAGTATCTGGAAGAAGGTCTATTCCAAAGTCGATTTCCCTTTCGGGAGGAACTCTGGGAAGATCTTCAGGAAATACGTCTGGGAATTCGCATGCTACTGATACTGACTCAAGAGTAGGGGTTTCTAAACTAGATTCTTGGACTCGGATGAGATGGTAGACACATCTCTTAGATATTATTTTCCTTGACCTAAGGTAGGAAACAAGCTGACCCCTAAGTGCTGAAGTACTATCCCTCCACACTAGGATGGGCTCATTCGGAAACTGAAATTGGACAATTTTATTTCTTCAGTCGACTGAGGCATAGCAGGAATGACGCCAATCCATGCCGAGAATGACATCAAAATCAGTCATCTCTAATTCGATTAAGTCTGCTGAAGTGACTTTCTGAAATACCATAACCAGACAATTCCTGTATACCCGCCGGGCTATGATAGATTTATAGATTTCTCCAATGGGGTAGAGACTGAGAAAGGCTCTGCTAGGATTTCGGGACTAACTCTGAAGTAAACAGCTACATACGGAGTAACAAAGGACAAAAAATCTCCTGGGTCTAGCAAAGCATAAACATACAAATGATAAACTTGTAATGTACCAGTGACCACATCAGGAGAACTTTCTTGATCCTATCTGGACTGAAGTGCATAGAGTCTGTTTAGGTGTTGCTTATTGGTGGCACTGGAAGTGGCACCCTACTAATTCGAGTGATCGAACTGAGCTGAGGGGCAGTTATGCTGACTCTGCGAACCCACCTGAGGACACTGTCTAATTTTATGGCCTGGATTTCCACATCTGAAGCATACGTCACTGCCAGCTTTGCAGATACCTTGATGGTTTCTGCCACACTTCTGGCAGAGGGGATTTATTCGAGCACTGGTAACACTACCCTGGGGTTTAGGGCCTGACGCCCTATCTCTATTGCCATCTCTAAATTTTGGCATGGGAGCACTGGCTAAGGACGGAGCTGGAACTGAGGATTTTGGGAGAAACTGAGAATGATTCCCACCCTCTGACTAAGGTTGAGCGAAGTTAAAACTACCTATTCTCACTTTCTTATTCTCCCTCTTCTTCTCCCTATTCTTAGCCTCCTGTATCTGCTGAGCATGGACCATGAGAATGGATATGTCCATCTTCTTAATCAACATTGTGGTCCTACACTCCTTGACCACATTATTAGACACGCCAAACACAAACTTACTCATCTTAGATCTGCTATCTGCTACCACATGTGGAGAGTATCTGTCTAATTGAGTAAACTTGAGAGAATACTCTTATACCGTCATGTTGCCCTGCTTCAAATTTCTAAATTCCATAACCTTCGCTTCCCTCAACTCTAGCGGGAAGAACCTATCCAGAAAATCAACAACAAACTCCTCCCATTCTATGGGCCCTGCATCTACGGCCCTCTCCACTTTCCACTATTTAAACTATGAGTGAGCCACATCCTGCAATTGATATACAGCTAACTCGGCACTCTCACTAGTTGTCACCCCCATAATATCTGTAACCTTCTAGACCTGATCAAGAAATTCTTGTGGGTCCTTATCTGACTTTGACCTGGTAAAAAGATGGAGGGTTTATTCGAGAGAAGTCTCGAATCCTGACTACAGCAGTATTGGCCACTGGGTTGGCTGGAATGGAAGTTGGGTGTTTATTGTGGGCTGCCACAGAATGAGCTAGGGTGGTGAAATTTTCTCTGAATTCAGCGTGGGAGACATGTTCGTCCAGAGGATCTGCCTGAATGGGCTGAGGTACTGACTGATTTTCGGTTCTCCTTTTGTTAGTATTTTTGGGAGGCATGTTCTGTAAATGATATGGAGAGAACAGATTAGACTGAGAGTTTAACTTGAGCTCATACTCACTCGCACGACATGAATACTGAAAGAAGAGAAACTTTTCCTAAAACATATAATAGCCTCCTATCCATAAGTGTGGCGCGCTACACAACCATGAACAAGACTCTACTAGATGCAGCTTTGAGACTTTGTAGGAGTCTGTTTAACCTTAGGATCTGGTAGCAAGTTTGTACCCCGGATGCTACACGATGCTCATAATCTCGAGGGACCACAAGCTAACCCATGATTGGTACCAGCTGTAATAACTAAATAATAATACTATATTATGCAGAAATTAGGCGAAAACTTACCATAATGTTCAAAACTATAAATAAATATTGAGTACTAAAAATTGAATACTGATACATTTGTCTGAAAAACTCTAGTCTGGAAAGCCTTTACTGTTTGAACAAGGAGTTGATAGGACAAATCCCCAACTAACTCTGACTACTGAAATAAACTGAGTACTGAAATACTAGAATAATAAATCTATCCTCAAACAATAAGGACTTACCACTATTCTTTTGCTAATGGATTAGGCTGCTACATATGACCGGGAGCTGGTGCATCTGAACCTATGATATAAGACATCATAGAGCAAAATAAAGGTATGTGTCAGTACTTTAAATGTACTGGTATGCTAAGTGAGGTAGGCTGAGATGCATGGGTTCATATGCATGAACAATACTAACTAAATAAAATAAGTATAATTGAACGAGAGTACATGCATGAATATGAAAACTATAACTGAGGTCATGATAACACTGGATACTAAGTTCTGAATTACTGATTTACTGATATCTAAGTTTACTAATACTGTATTACTGTTAACAGAGCGACTGTATCTGATAGTCCTGATTCTGTGGAAC
The DNA here is from genome assembly GCA_030864215.1 of Capsicum pubescens. Taxonomy (NCBI): domain Eukaryota; kingdom Viridiplantae; phylum Streptophyta; class Magnoliopsida; order Solanales; family Solanaceae; genus Capsicum; species Capsicum pubescens. Next base: position 129,268,166 of record CM061548.1, on the reverse strand, counting down.
TATTTTGAGTTCCGTACTAAACTGAGTGACTGTGTCTGGCAGTCCTGATTTCTGTAAAACTGTACTGAGTTCTATTCTAAAGATTGAAGCTGAGACTATGGGAGGCAATCATCTAACCAACATTCCCTTTTCTAAATAGATCAGGGTCCAACCTGTAACCCAATTGGAAGGGTATCAGTACCGTTCCATGGGTAAAGACAACTGTGAGTTAACCTTCTCTGATAGGAAGCTCTTTCATCAACCCTCGCTGGCAGGAATACTTATATGAGATGTATCAACCCTAGTCTGGCAGGAAGATATATCAACCTACGTTGGCTACGTAGTTCTGTAACACAGGAATTTCTACTAAGGGTCAAACCCTCTATTGGTAGAAATGCCCCCATCCCTAGGTTCGCTCGGTGCTAAATCATACTCCCAACTGAATAGACACTAAATTGATTCCTAGTTCATACTAGGCTTGACTAATCTATTACTAATTATACTGTCTAACTGAACTGGACTGAGTTCACTGAGTTCCGCTGACTGACGGAACACTACTGAATTCTGTTAACTGACTGAATTTACTAAGGTATGAACTGGATACTGAACTGGACTAGACTGATACTGAGTCTACCGAGTTTTTTTTAGTTTTGCAACTGATTGAGAGTACTACTGATCATGACATAACTGAGATTATTCTATAACTGACACTCGTTTTAGGTAAGCAGCTAAATTGTCGGGTATTAAATACCCCCAGGACTCAATAGCATAAAAAGCAAATCACTGTATGACTTTAGTAGCATCATGGTACTAGCTTGCTAATAATATATTCACTTAGACATCTTTGGTCAAACATTTGTTATACATGAGATTGTGCATGATTGATATTACATAATAACATGTTATGCTTGGACTAGTCTAATCATATAAGCATTTTGACAAACACTTGGGGAGCATGGGTATTTCACATATCAATAAACATGTAGTAATATCATGGATTCTACATTCAACTTGCAATTCAAGAGTTTGACATGTAGTTCACAAAATTCAATTCACAATTAAACTAGTTTGCATGAACTTGGGACAAATCATGAAGTTAGATCACTATTAACATCATAATCATTAATACATTCAAGATCCAACATGAAATCCATGAATCAATTAACTTGTATTTAGAAAAAGTTTCTTGAACTCCAAGGGTGGAAGAAAACCCTTGGATGAACACTTCACATACCTTGGTTGCTAAATTATTGAAGAATGATGGTGAAATCTTAAGCCTTGAGTTTGAAATTTAATCTCCTAGGGTTTTGGTTCTTGAGTAAATTCTGAATTGGGAATGAATTTTGCCTCTAAAGGGGATTAATTTCGTGTTTTAAAGGCTGACATAAGGTTGAAAAAGACCCAATTACCCCTGAGGACGTGGCTTTTTAATGACTAAAAACTGATTTAACGATGCGCAGACCGACGCGCCGCGTCGTTGGGATCAACACGATGGCCAATGCGCCACATTGAGTCTGCATTGATTCACTGGAATTGGCACTGGGAGCTGGGGAAAAATACTCATCGACGCAATGGACGACGCGGCACATCAAGATCGCATCGATCCACTATTTTGAGCTTTTAAATGTGTTTTAAACGAAGTTTGAAAAATCCAAAACTTGTTCGAGAATACCTACTGACATTGTTGATCATGAATTAACCTAAAAATTGATATTTAAAGGTCAGAAGGGTCGTGAAATAGAGTCGCCAACCTACAAAGGCTAAAATAACACTAAGTATGAACACTTAGCTGAAATTTTCTAAGTTTGGGACCCCTTAACAAGCTTTAAAGGTTTGAGTTAAGCTTAGGATTTTGCGGGATCTTACACATAGAGGATTTGGCCAACCAACTGGATAGACAAGAGAGGGGTGGTCAACACAATTTTGCACGGCCTCAGCAACAGTTCCAGGCACCTGTTCAGATGTACAACTTTGGAAACAAGGAGGTATCTTTGCAGGAGTTTCTAAAGTTGAAGTCACCAAAATTCACAGGTTTAGACAGTTCAGCTGATGCTTAGAGATTTTTGGATGGTACTTTCAAGGCACTGCGAGCGTTAGGATGTTCTAGAGAGTGGGTTGTGAAGCTTGCATCGTACAAATTGGAGGACATGGCTAACACTTCGTATGATACTTTATTATTAGGAAGGCTTGCTGGGGCAGCACCACTAACATAGGATGAGTTTACTAAGTTCTTTATGGATATCTTTCTTCCTGATAGTCAGAAACAAAAATATGTAGCTCAGTTTGAGAGATTGGTTCAGACTCCAAATATGGATGTGTCAACCTATAATACTATGTTTTACAAGCTGGCTAGATATGCTCCATACTTGGTGTCCACAGAAGAAACTTGAGTCCCGAGGTTTGAAAATAGGATGGTTGCTCGTCTTTATAATGCAGTAGCCCCACAGATGAAAGTCTTGACCTATTATGAGATAGTGGATCTTGCTAGAATGATTAAGGACAAGGGTCATACGGAGCGGGCAGCTTATGAGGTTCGTAAGAAGGCTAATATGGGTGGATCTTTCACTAGTGACTTAAGTACAAACTGCAGAAAGGAAAATAAGGAAAAGCATCAAGTCCATCAGGCAGGGACAAATTTGGTTTCATAATCTGCGTACAAGCTACCTTCTAGACAAGGTACGCAGGGGTCTTCAGCAGCTCAGGGATATTGTAGTTTTGGCCAGATGTATGCCACTACTCCATCCTGCCAGACTTGTGGCAAATCACATATGGTCCAGTGTCGTGTTTTGATTGGAGAGTGTTTTTGATGTGGTTAATTGGGTCATCACATCAGGGATTACCCTCAGGCTTAGAGAAATATTAGCCAGGGTTCTGGTCAAGTAGCTTCACCTAGTCAGGCTACTCATAGTCCTAAAGATATAAGAAATAGAGGTCGGGGTAATGGGGAACAGGTTGCTGGAAATCAGGCACAAGGAAATGCTGGTAGAGGTTAGTCGAGAGTCTTTACACTTACTAGATAGGATATTCAGGCCTCGAATGTAGTGGTTACAGGTATTCTTTCCATTTATTCTTTTGATGCATATGCTTTAATTAATTCGGGTTCTACTTTGATAGACAGACAACGATGTTAAATTATTTTTTTCTTATTGTTACTCCCATGGGAGATTCCTTATTAGTTGAGTATGTGTATCGTGATTGCAAGATTATAGTGGGAGGTAGGGATAACTTTGTTGACCAGATTGTAATTGATATGATTGACTTTGATGTGTTGATGGGCATGGATTGGTTATCTCCATACTATGCTATTGTAGATTGTCATGCAAAGATAGTTCGATTTGAGATACCCAACGAATCTAGTTTTGTATTGGAAGGGGGTGGAGTTCTAGAGATTAGTAAAGTTATATCTTTTATGAAGACCCAACGACTATTGAATAAAGGTTGTATGGGTCTCTTGGCTATGATAAGTAATGCTAGAGAGGGACCACTTAGTTTGGAGGAGCTACCTGTGGTGAAGGAATTTTCTAATGTATTTCCTGAGGAGTTGCCAGGATTACCTCTAGTACGAGAGATAGACTTCGGTATTAATTTGGCACCTGACACTATGCCAATATCTATACCCTCATATCGTATGGCATCAGCAGAGTTGAAGGAGCTCAAATAACAATTGCAAGACTTGCTAGATAAGAGTTTCATCAGACAGAGTATATCGCCATGGGGTACACCAGTTTTGTTTGTAAAGAAGAAAGATGGGTCTCTAAGAACGTGTATTGACTACAGGCATCTAAACAAGGTAACAATACGTAACAAGTATTTGTTGCCTCGTATAGAGGACCCATTTGATCAGTTACAAGGGGTTGCCTATTTTTCAAAGATTGATCTTCGGTCTGGTTGTCATCAGTTTAGAATTAGGGAGGAAGATATATCCAAGACAACATTTAAAACTCGATATGGGCATTATGAGTTCCTTGTGATGCCTTTCAACATAATCAATTCTCCTGCTGGATTTATGGACTTGATGAATATGGTGTTCAGGCCATTTCTAGAAAAATTTGTGTTAGTATTCATTGATGATATACTGATATATTCTCGTAGTTAGGAAGAACATGAGAATCATCTGATTACTGTATTGCAGAAAATGTGGGAATATAATCTTTATGCTAAGTTCTCAAAGTGCGAATTTTGGCTTGACTTGGTATCATTTTGGGGGCATATTGTCTCCAAAGATGGTATCACGGTGGATTCTAAGAAGACAAAAGCAGTGCAAAAATGGCCTAGACCTACTTCACCTACAGAGATTTGCAGCTTTATCAGTTTGGCTAATTACTACAAGTATTTTGTACAGTATTTCTCTAAAATTATAACTCCATTGACCATGTTAACACAGAAAAATATGAAGTTCTAGTAGACAGAAGAGTGTGAGCAGAGCTTTCAGAAACTCAAAACATGTTTGACCACTGCACTAGTTTTAGCCTTACCATTAGGTTTTGGAGGATTTATGGTATTTTGTGATGCTTCAAGGGTTGTATTAGGATGTGTTCTCATGCAACATGATTATGTTATTGCTTATGTTTTGAGAAAGTTGAAGAAGCACGAGCTGAACTATCCTAAACATAATTTGGAGATGGCCGCTATGGTTTTTTCTCTTAAGATTTGGAGGCACTACTTATATGGTAAAGCTTGTGAGATTTATACCGATCATAAGAGCTTGAAGTATATTTTTCAGCAGCGAGATCTAAATCTTCGACAGCGTCGGTGGACGGAATTACTCAAAGATTATGATTTTGCTATCTTGTATCATCCAGGAAAAGCTAATGTTGTGGATGATGCTTTGAGTAGGAAATCTATGGGTAGTTTGGCATATATAGCTCCTAGAAAGAGGCAACTTGCGAAAGATGTGCAGAAACTTAAAGGAAAAGGTGTCAATTTTGGTGTTGGAAAGTCAGGGATACTATTGTTGGCTTGTGTTCAAGCTAAATCTTATTTGGTAGAGTGCATAAAGGCCACTCAATTTGAGGATGTGCAGTTGTGTAAATATCGAGATGAGGTCCAAGCTGGTCAAAATAAGATGATGAGTGTTGATTATGATGATATCCTTCGAGTGGGTAGCCGATTATATGTACCAACTGCAGATGGGTTAAGACGAGCTATTCTTAAGGAAGATCACAACTCCAGATATACCATTCACCCTGGTTCCACTAAGATGTATCATGACCTGAAGCAGTTGTACTGGTGGGAAGGAATGAAGAAAGATATTGCTAACTTCATTTCTAGTTGCTTCACTTGTCAACAGGTTAAAGCAGAGCATCAACGACCAGCAAAATTATTGCAAGAGATCAGGATTCCATATTAGAAATAGGAAAGAGTTACCATGGATTTTGTAATCGAGCTACCGCAAACCATTAAAGGCCATGACTCTGTATGGGTAATTATAGACCGACTTACTAAGTCAGCTTACTTTCTGCCAGTAAAGACTACATATAGTGGAGTGAAATATGCTCAGTTATTTATGAATGAAATTGTCCAACTTCATGGAGTTCCATTGTCCATCATTTCTGATAGAGGATCACAGTTTACTTCACGTTTTTAGAGATTTTTTCAAGAAGAATTGGGTACCCGAGTAGATCTTAGAACCGCATTTCATCCGCAGACGGACGAACAATCTGAGCGTACTATACAAATCTTGGAAGATATATTGAGAGCTTACATTCTTGATTTTGGAGGTAGTTGGTATACTTACTTACCCTTAGCTGAATTTGCTTACAATAATAGTTTTCAGTCAAGTATTCAGATGGCTCCATATGAAGCCTTGTATGGTAGGCGATGTCGTTCTCCTATCGGGTGGTTAGAAGTTGGGGAGGCTAAAGTTTTAGGACCAGACTTGGTACAGAAAGCTATGGACAAGGTCCAATTGATTAGACAGAGGTTGATCACAGCTCAAAGCAGGCAAAATTCTTATGCAAACAAGAAGAGAAGAGATTTGGAGGTATGTAGGACCTTACGAGATACTTGAGCGTATAGGAGGAGTGGCGTATCGTGTGGCACTCCCTCCTGAGATGTATTTCATCCATCCAGTGTTTCATGTCTCTATGATAAGAAAGTGTATATCATATTCTTCACACTTGATCGAAGCACCGACCTTGCAACTTGATGAAAACTTAACCTATGAGGAGAAACCAGTGGCTATCATTGATCGACAAGTAAGAAAGTTACAGTCAAAAAAATTTGTCCGTGAAAGTTTTATGGAAGAACCATACCATTGAAGAAGCTACGTGGGAGTCAGAAAAGGATATGAGACTCAAGGACCCTCACTTGTTTTAGTCTTCAGGTATGCACTTACTCAAAATTCAGGGATCAAATTTCTTAAGGTGGGAAGAATGTAATACCCCAAATCATAATTAGTAAGTAATTATAATTGAATAAAGAGAAGGAAAAAAAGATATATAGATTAAGGAATGAAATTATGGGCTAAAACCTATATTAAATAGGAAAGGAAAAGGGGAAAGAAAGGAAAAGGGGCCCAGGGCCCATCTCCCACCTTAACTATAAAAGGAGATTGTTAAAGGGCTAATGCCCATGTCATTAGGTAGCATGGTCGGGATTATCAGCTATATAGAAAATAACAGAAGACTAAGAAAGTAGCCTTACGGGCATCAAGGGTTGAAATAATGTACAGTAAGTCTAGAAAACTTACGTCAATAGCAGCTATAGTTAAAATAAGGAATCTAAGTGAAGGCGGCAATTTTTGAATTTTAAATTGCATCTCATGCCTTCTTGTTTGTGGTTTCGATTAGGTCTACTGTTGTTGACCTGATCGGAACCACAAACGAGATTGAAAGACAGATTGAGTATTATTACTTCCTTAGAAATATGGATTAATTGATTGTGTTTTCTTGCCTTAGCATGCTTTCAATATTTCTTGGAGAAGATCAGAGGCTTGATGTAGTATGTGAATCCCGATAATTTTCAAGCTTGCCTCCAGCTTGCCGATTTGGTCTTCAAGTTTGTAGTTGTTGTCTTTGAAGTTGGTATAGAGTTCCTGATCTTTTGTGAGATCGACCAGGAATATTTTCTTTAAAGTTCTGGCATTATAGCAGGCCTTCAGAACACTTTATTCAGAATCCTTAAATGATACATGGAGGGTCGCTATGTTTGTTTTAGGTCAAAATGTGTTGATGCACAGTCAAGCAATGGTCTCAACAATTGAATATCTCACTTTTATTGAGCGCTTCTCAATGCAGATTGCTCAACCAACCTTCAAGGGATTTGATAAATTAATTAGCAAAGAGTTATGTAACGTTTGATCTAAACTAACTCTACTAAGCCTATCAAATGTTACGTAACTCTAGGCTCATTACCCTATCAAAAACCTTTACTGGAGTTAGTGCATAAATTAAACGATTTTAATCTCTCAGCCTTTCTGCTAATCTCTCTTCTCCTATATAGAGGAAAAGATATCCTCCATGGAAAAGTCTACACCATCGGCAGAAATTCTTGCCACAACGAAAGTCTTTAGAAGGCATGACTAGTAATCTCTCAATATCACTTTAATGACTTTTTTGACGCCTCTTGCCAATATATTAGAATGGACATAGTGAGCAATTGTGCTTAGTTTGGTTTGTACATTCCAATATATTGGAAAAAAACGTCAAGAAAGTCATAAAAGCGATATTGAGAGACTACTAGTCATGCCTTCTAAAAACTTTCATTGTGGCAAGAATTTCTGCCGATGGTGTAGACTTTTGCATGGAGAATATCTTGTGCTCTATATAGGAGAAGAGAGATCAGCAAAAAGGCTGAGAGATTGAGCTCGTTTGATTTATGCACTAACTCGAGCAAAGGTTATTGATAGGGTAATGAGCCAGGAGTTACGTAATATTTTACAGGCTTGGTAGAGTCTGTTTGGATCAAACATTACGTAACTCCTTGCTAATTAATTCATCAAATCCCTTAAAGGTTGGTTGAGCAAGTTGCATTGAGCAACGCTCGATAAAAGTGAGCTATTCAATTGTTGGGACCACTGCTTAACTATGCATCAACACATTTTGACCTAAAACAAACACAGCGACCCTCCAAGTATCATTCAAGGTTTCTGAAGAAACTATTCTGAAGGCCTTCTACAATGCCAGAACTTCAAAGAAAGTGTTCTTGATAGAGCTCACAAAAGACCAGAAACTCTATACCAACTTTAAAGATGGCAACGACAAACTTGAAGACCAAATCGGCAAGCTGGAGGCAAGCTTGAAAATTATCGAATTTGCATACTACAACAAGCCTTTGATCTTTTCTAAGATATATTGAAATCATGCTAAGGCTAGAAAACACAATCAATTACATCCATATTGCTAAGGAAGTAATGATACTCAATCTTCCTTTCAATATTGTTTGTGGTTCCGATCAGGTCAACAGCAGTGGACCTAATCGAAACCACAAACAAGAAGGCATAGGATGCAATTTAAAATTCAGAAATTGCAGCCTTCTCTTGCATTCCTTATTTTAATTGCAGCTGTTATTGGCACAAGTTTTCTAGACTTACTGTACATAAGGCTGCTTTCTTGGTGTTCTGCTATTTTTATCTAGGTGATAATCCCAACCACGCTACCTAGACGTAGTTCCCTAGCAAAGAGACCATCTGCATTATTTTTTTCAGAGAAATAACAGACGAATTTTTCATTACTGGATACACTTTTATATTTGCACTTGATTCATATTTCTCAAGTTCTAAGTTATTTTCATTGGCCAGATTCACTAGAAGTTCCTTTATACCCTATGTTTCCTCTTCAGTTAGCTCTCAGTTGATATAATCTTTCATCAATCCCTCATTTACCTTCGCAGGCATTCTCCTACCACACCTTCTGGCGTATAATCATCACCCCGAGCAACCCAACCATATAAATTTGGACTAGGATAATAACTATATTGATTTTTGTTCTTGGTTGAAGCAGAGGGAGGCTTCGAAGGCCCTCTCAGAGTCCAATGCACCCTAAAAGTTAGTCCAATCGCTATTGAATCTCTTTACAATGACACCAAAACTAGATCCCTTTACAATTCTTGACACATAAACATGAGCAACAACCGACATTAAATCTTAACAGGGTATTAAAACCATATTCATGGTCCCTCAGCCTTATCAGTTCGGACCTATCAAACTTAACTGTAAAATTGCAGATATCTTGTTTGAATGATCAATGACTAAATGGTAAAAATAGCATTCACAAAATTAGTGTACTTTATGTGTGTTTTCACGATAACAATATCAGTAATACATACCCCCCACATATAAAGTAGTTCTATCTGCAAGCAGTTTTTTTCCCGAACCCATCTTTACTGTAGCCTTTTGTATTGGTCGAGCAAAAGTTGATCAATTTTCAATTTGTTATATCTACAAAGAAGAGAAAAAATTAATGTCAAATAAGAGAAGAACATAAAGAACATTATCCATCTGCTGCAACAAATGTGTAGTCTGTTGCCACAAATATGTAGTTTGTTGCAACAGATATGGAGTCTATTGCAATAGATGTGGAGTCTGTTGCAATACATCAAACCAGCCTTGCTAGTGGCTTGATTTGTTCCAACAGTTTCTCCATCTGTTGATATATCAAAAACAGCATAAACTACAAAGAAACAACAAATAAAAAATACCAACAACAAAGAAACAACATCATTTGTTCCAACACCATCAATAACAAAGAAGCAACATCCTTTGTTCCAACACCATTAACAACAGCAAACAACAAGTTTCAACAACACCAACCCACCAATAACATCAATAACAACATCAACAACAAAGAAACCAACAAAATACATACAAAAAAATGATATTGCCAATAAGGCTTTTACACTTCTCCCAACAAATAACTTTTTTTGCGTATTATAATAAAAATTCTCGATTCATTTATTCAACACTTAAAAGTTTCTTCAAATTTTTTAAATAAATATGATATGATTAAATGGTAATTAAATTAAAAAAACAGATATAGATAACTTATAAAGAAGTAGACAAAAATGAAAGAGCAATAGTGAACCACACCTTACCTACAATGTCAAAAGGGGATCAAAAAAATAATTTTATTCGAGGAAAGATATGAATCAATTTAGATGAGGAGAAAAAAGAGAGAAAAAAGGTTGTGATAACTCTAAAGAGGAGAGAAAGAAAAAGATGAGAGATGAATAAAATAAATTTAGGGCTGAAGAAGAGATGAGATAATTTTAGATGTAGACATGTAGACGTGGGTTTAAATATTCATTAATTAATATTCATTAATAACTCAAGGGGCACGAGGAAGACGGTTGACATTGAAAATATAAGACAAGACTAATCAATGAGATTTTTTAGTTATCCAAGAAATATTTTTTACCGCCTTTAGTAGTACTATTTTATCTATCTTTCTTCTTTTGGACAGAAGCTTGCTTTAAAATTAAAAGAAAAAAAGAATTTCAAACAGATATTTCATCTGTTGCAACAAATATAAATATCTGTTTGAAAAATTCCAACAGCTCAGTCATCTATAACAATAGATGCAAATGTCCAGTTGATAATTAAATCAGATATGTCATTTGTTGTAACAACAGATATCAATATCTATTTGAAAAATTCCAACAGCTCAGCTATCTATAACAACAGATGCAATATCCATTTGATAATTAACTCATATATGTCATCTATTACAACAGATATCAATATCTATTTGAAAATTTCCAATAGCTCAATCATCTGTCACAACAGAGACAAATGTCTATTTGATAATTAAATCAGATATATCATCTATTGCAACAGATATGAATATCTGTTTGAAAATTTCCAACAGCTTTGTTGCAACATATTTCATTTCAATTAATTTAAGTAGAACTAGGGATGAGTGCATAGGGTTAACTACAACTTCAATTGAGTCTTTGCAATTGCATGGTGTTGGTATTGCGTTCATCCCGACCCGAGTCATCGATCGATCACTTTGAGTTGAAAAGATTCTCATTAGCTTAATGTTAAGTTAGCAACTAAATTGATTTATGTAGAACTAGGGATGAGTCCATAGGGTCAACTACAACTTCAATTGAGTCTTTGCAATTGCATGTTGTTGGTATTGAGTTCATCCCGACCCAAGTCATCGATCGATCACTATGAGTTGAAAAAATTCTAATTAGCTTAATGTTAAGATAGCACCTAAATTTATTTAGGTAGAACTAGGGATGAGTTCATAGGATCAACTACAACTTTAATTTAGTCTTTATAATTGCATGGTATTGGTATTATGTCCATCCCAACTCGAGTCGTCGATCGATCACTCTGAGTTGAAAAGATTCTTATTAACTTAATGTTAAGCTAGTACCTAAATTAAATTTGGTAGAACTAGAGATGAATGAGTCCATAGGGTCAACTACAACTTCAATAGAGTCTTTGCAAATGCATGGTGTTGGTATTGCGTTCATCCCAAACCGAGTCGTCGATCGATCACTCTGAGTTGAAAATATTCTCATTAGCTTAATATTAAGCTAGTACTTAAATTGATTTAGGTAGAACTAGGGATAAATGAGTTCATAGGGTCAACTATAACTTCAATTGAGTCTTTGCAATTGCATGGTGTTGGTATTGCGTTCATCCCGACCCGAGTCATCGATCAATCACTCTGAGTTAAAAATATTCTCATTAACTTAATATTTTAAAAACTATATCTTTTAAGTTTTAAAAATTAATTAAAATCAATTCGGACCAAATTAACAATTTCAAAACTTGTTATTTTTTTCAAAATTACAAATTAACCCATACAAATCATCCATTTGCGTGAAAAACTTTTCCTCATTTCAAATCTTAAGTTCTCACTCTTATGTCTCTCTCTCAATAATACAGACAATAACTACTCAACATATTGCTCAATCCTTCAAAACAGCTTTCTTCCTATTTTCGACCATATAGTTGTTATTTTCGACCTCATTCTTGTTTGTTTCCATTATTTTCTCTGTCTTCATAGGTAATAGAGTTTGAGAAGAGTTCTACATTTGTTCTTTATTCTAAAAATTAGGGCTTTTTAGTTAATGATAAAAAAGAAGACTTTTAGTTGTATTATCTTTGAGAATGGGTTAACAATTTTAAGTTTTGATGCTAAAAATATAGAAAGCACCCGAGAAAACCCTAATTTCTTTTGTAGTGTTTTGTTGACTATCGTGGTATTGTTGGATGGTGTTTATGGTGTTGTTGGTGGTTGGTGGTGGTGGTGGTGGTGTCGGTATTTGTGGTTTTGGTGGTGGTGTCGGTGGTTTTGGTGGTGGTATTGGTGGCATTGGTGGTAGTGTTGGCGGTCTTGATATTGTTGTTTGTATTGGTGGCGTTGGTACTGGTCTTGGTCGCATTGGTGCTGGTCTTGGTGGCATTGGTGGTGGTCTTGGTGGTCCATCTGTTGCAACAGGTGGAAGATCTGTTGGAAGATATTTAATAGGTCTTTAAATGGATTCCCCATCTGTTCCAACTGATGGGTTATCTGTTGGAGTATTTTTTTATAATATGGTGTATAATAATTTATTGAAATTTGTCTTACCTTTTTTTTTTAAATTATGCAAATATGAAATGTTCTGTATTTTTTTGTTTTTTCTATTGTTTGTATTTAAAAGATGTCTCCCAAAAGAAAAGAAACTAAAACTGAAAGTGGATCAACTTTTGACCACCCAATAAAAAAGGCTAGAATACAAATAGATTCGGAAGAACTTCCTGAACAATCTCAGCCAGGGCAAAATCAAGCTGAGGAAAGTGAGAACTTCTTCTCACTAATGGGGGGTGAATTAATACCGAAATCCCAATATGATCCTGTCAAAACTAGTAGTATCGACAGGTTTTGAGTTGCGGTGCCGATAGATAACCCTAAAGAAGTAACTGGTGATCTTGTCCTTAAATGTCAGTTGGAGAAAGCTTTTAATGAATTTAGGAGTATTATGAAGAATGAAAACATAGACGGACTTTTTAAGAGGAGCTTCTTTGCATACTTTCTTAAGTTACCTGAGGACCACACTCTCTGTTTCCAAATGAGCATGGTATATGATCTTCTCAAGCGTAGGATCAAGTATGTGGGGGATGATAAAGATTCGAAGGAGGGCGAAACAAATATGGATGAAATTTGGATCAACTACTGTGGCATGCCGGTTTGTTTTGGATTGAAAGAGTTTGTCATACTGACGGGCTTGAGATGCGATCATCCAGAAGAACCTCTCATCAAGGAAACACCCCACAAAAGGTCCAACAAACGCAAGGAAAAAAAGATGGGATGTTGGGCATTGTAGAACATAGCTACAAAGCGGGGGATTTGATAGCAAATCTCAAGGATAAAACCATACCAAAGCAGTACAGGGAGAAATTATGCTTAGTTTGGTTTGTCCATTCCGTTATATTGGCAAGAGATGTCAAGAAAGTCATAGAAGATGATTTGTTGGCATTTGCTGATGATTTTAAGAAATTCAATGACTATCCCTGGGGATATGAAAGCTACTACTTGACTATCCAATATTTACTGACAAAGGTATCCCCAGGGACGATCACATTATACAGCTTTTCTTGGGCTTTCATGGTAAAATTAATTACTATTTTTACTTATCAATTAATTTATATTAAATATAGTTATTATGTCTTTTTTTTGCTTACTTTTTGTTTACATTTTTTAGGCTTGGGCATTTGAAAACATTCCTTCCCTCCGAAAGTAGTTCAAGGATTACCCGAATGAGGTTTCTCATCCAAGGATTCTTAGGTGGTTAGCTGCAAAGGACAACAAAAAAATTAAGGAGGTTGATCTCTTTAACCCTCCAAATGATGCAGTACGTCTTTTTTCAACGAAAATACTTTGCCTCAAAGAAAGATATTGAAACAGATGTGCTATCTGTTGCGACAGATGGGTCGTCTGTTACAATAGATTACCCGTCAACTGCAAATGGTGCAATATATGGTAATCTGTTGCGATAGACGATCCATATTTCGCAATAGATTAACCATCTATTGTTCTGGTTCCCTGAACCTGACTCAACAGATTACCCATCTACTGCTAATTATGCAACAGATGGGTAATCTGATGCAACATATTGTGAATCTATTGCGACATACAGATCAACTGTTGCGGTATATAGATCATTTGTTGAATAAGTTGGTTGTGTTAACATGTAACCCAACTGACTGCAAATTATTATTATATGATATGATTTAAATGCCTTCTGTCTTTTTTTAAAAGTTGTACATCCTTGGATCCTGCCTACTGAGAAGGAGTTGTGGATGACTTTTTTTATTACTCTAGGTATTATTGATACAACAGCAGACCCAATGGTGGAGTTAATAAAGAAGGAATTGGCTAGAGAAACAGCCATAAGAAGAGCAGTTAGGCAAGGTCATCCTAATAATGAAGCTCTTCATGACCAACCTACTTCAACAGATCCGCGTGCTTCTTCTAGGGGTATTGTTGGTGGAGTTGTTGATGATGATGGCAGCCATCCTGATACTGCTTCTGCTCCTGCCAGTCGTGATTATGATTATGTTAGTGCTCAGGAAAAAATAAATATGTTTGGAAACACCCCTTGCACAGGTCCCTCTCACCTTTACACCGGTATCTTCCACCCTTACAGTGGCCCCTCTCACCCCTCTTCACCCTTATATTCTCATTGCAAATGCAAAGTATGCAAGGATAGAGAGGATAAACTCTTTGGAAAACTAAAGGCTATTGCTGAAGCTGCCGAGGAGTTAAAATCCAAGAGGGGTGTCATACCATCCAAGAAGGTGAGGGAGCCATACACTCCTACAGTGGAGGTTTGAAGAAAGAGAAGAAATATTAGACAAATACTCTCCATTCTGAAAACAAAAAAAGTTGCAACTCCTCCCACTCTAAGAGTTGTTGAAGTTCAGGGGCCGCAGAAGAAGGTGAGCATATACGCAACACTTGGCGATGAAGAGAAGAAGGAACTACAAAGAATCACGACTGACAAGATGAAGGTTCCACAAGAATACACCAAGCATTTATTTGCCGCCCAAGACTTCACGAGTATGACAAATATGCGTGAGTGGTACGTGGACAATGTAAGTTTACTTTGCTAACCTAGACTTCCTATCTACTCCATGAAGAAGAAGCTACGCAACAGATATGTAATCTATTGCAACAGCTGGGTATTCTGTTGCAACATAATACACATCTATTTCATAAGTTGCATTAGCTGGCTAATCTGTGAACTGATTTAGAGAACCCTCTGCAACAAAATCTTTCCACTGTGTTTTTCTTCTTTACAATTACTAACCTATTTAAAAATTGTCTTCTTATACCATAGTATGTTGATGAAATTATCTACCTCATGAGGGGCAGGAAATTAGCGTACTCGAATGCTTATGATGTTGTCGATAGGATAATGGACCTCAACTTCTACAACAATTTTAAGAGTAGGTACGATAGTCTCCGTAGGAAAGTTGGTCCGGGTGTCCGGGGAATTGATTAGTTAGTTTCTGCGTTCAAATGGGATGATGACATGATTAACTATGTTAGAGAGAAAAGGCCATATCCACATGGCAAAAGCTGGACCAAGGCAAAGAGAATCCTTACAGTCATGAACATGAAAGTCAAACATTTTCTCGTTGTTGAGATACTACTCAACGAGAAAAAGATTAAGGTTTGTGACTGTTGCTTACCTGTCTTCAGGGAGGCCACATTGTTAACCCACGTGCAGCTTCTTGAAGTTGTTCCCCAAGCTGTTGACGCAGAGTAAACTGATGAATCATTTATTGGCGGAAGTCTTGAAGAAGGAATCATAGAATTTTGAAGGTCGAAATAAGAACATCCACCTTCAAAAAAATAAAATTGATACCGCGTGCGGGCCGTATTCACTTGCATACATTGAGTGTTTGCTGACCGACACAGAAATGGACGGTGTGTGTGACGTCGTTGAGGAAAAGATGCAAGAGGTCTGGGCTTATGGGGTACTAACTAAATGGTTGGAGCCCGTGTATAAATAATAATATGTACAAAGATAGAGACGAACACGATAATAATTTTTTATTTCAAGCCACTTTGTTCACTTTACATTGTAGTGGTAATTTTTTATGTCTGACGAAAGTTGAATTTTTATAATGCAACAGATTTTCTATCTGTTGTAACAGATATCATACCTGTTGTGACAGATTGATTATCTGCTGCAATAGGTTGGTCATCTGTTGCATTATGCAGATATTTCTCAGTCTGTCTATCGCAACAGATATACAATCTGTTGCTACATATAATCTATCTGTTGCAACTGATAGATAATTTATTAAAATAAATCAAAAAAGTAGGAAGACCTATTATATAATTTCCAGTAGATGACCTACATGTTGCAACATATGTGTAAATCTGTTTGATAAGATATGTCGTCTGTTGCAGCAGATGTATTATTTGTTGTGATATTTGAATCTAGTATTCCATTTCAATTAACAAGTTCAAAGCTAAGGATTAAATTATATTCATAGACAGCATAAAACAAATCGAAGCCTTCGAAAATTACATGAAATAACTCAACAAATAAGTGAAATGTAAAAAAATTATTATGGGTACAAATGATCTACTCTACAAATAAATCAAAAATTTAACCAAGGAGGATAGGTTATTACATTGACAGACTCAAGCTATAAAGATCTACTCAATATGGACAAGTTGTTCTTCATCCGATGCTACGAAATTCGGCTTTGGTCGTCGTGGATCTTTAATGTTGCTTGCGTACATTTTCTGAGCTTTCGTTTCTCCGTATTTCCATAAAAGAGAAGCATATCTTTTTTAGAGTAATCCGGCATCAAGTTCATCATTTGGTACTTGTAATCCATCACTTAAATACTCGGTGTAAGAGGCAACAAAAAGATCGCAATCCCTGCATTTTAAAAAATAGATAATCCATATCTTTCAGTTCATGTAAGCGTTGTGAAATTTATGAAATGAACCTAAATCATGATATTTATACTTACAGGCTACCAATGGTTTGTTGAGAAATTCCTTCAACATATTGTACATCAAATAGATTACCCATTTTATCCTGGTATGCTTCAATCGTCGACCAATCAGTACGAACCTTTTAGTCCAAAAAGACACTCATATCAAGGTAAGTAGGCAATATTTTGGCCAACTTTTGTATCTCAGACGATGGACCAGAACGTCTCCTTTGCGACATTGAGTCATAAACTCGGATACGCCTCTCTTTTAGAACGACGACAGTCAACACCCAATGGAATTTATCACCATAATTGATTGGGATGTACACTTCGTCGACCAAATGCCAAGGTAAGTCAGCTAGAATGCTAAAACCTTTGATGATGTTGATTAAGCATTCCTCATTTTGGGAAACTTTTGGTTGTTGTTGACAATACCTATCGTAGGCATTATTGATGTAAACTTTAAACAAACAATTGCCTGTCGTGTATCTGTATTGTTCTTGTGTTTGCAACTTGGTCATCTTTCGAAGGTAGTAAAAAATGACATCGTTATGCTATACATATTATTAAACATTTCAGATTACGTGATAAAAAAATTAATATACAGATGCAATTAAATAAAGTATTAATTAATAGTAATATGTATGGAATTTAAACCTCTTCATTCCAGCAAGTTTGGGGTTGTGACATCAAATAGAACTAATTCTTCATTCCAAGATGTGTAACAACAAAGTCGAACATATCAAAACCAAAACTCAATTCATTCACTTTGTAGTGTTCGTCATTTTGTTTTCCACATGATGATTTATATGTGTTAATGTTATATTTTTACAACAAGAATTGTATCAATCAATATCTTTAAAATTGATTTATGTACCTGTCGGCATGATGTTTTAACAGACCATCGGCAATCCATTCTAAATAGTCCTTGATCAACTTTGTTAGTTTTTTTGGAGCCTCGTTCGAGATGTTGAACTCTTCAAATGGGTAATTCTTCCGTTCTCCCAAGCTGACAGACTCCACTTTTTCTTCTTCATTGGAAGTAATTGATGGATCATCAACTGTGATCTTATGCTCTTCAGTAGTAGCTTCTACTGTTACATCCACTTGGAAAGCTAGAATTTTCAATGCTAATTACAGTTATACAACAAATTGTCTATCTGTTGCAATAGATGAGTCTTATGTTACAATAGATGGATCATCTGTTGGGATAAATTTGAACAGGTAAACCAGAGCGGTACAATAATTTCAAACAGATAACCCATCTGTTGCAACATAAGACTCATCTGTTGGTAAAAATTAAAACAGTACAAAAACCTATTTGATTTGCTAAAACAGACAGACATATGTTGCAACAAATAACGCATCTGATGCAACAGGATAGATAACAGTTGCAACAGATATATATATTTATTTGATAATTTTCAGCAGATGTATCATCTATTAAAATAGATATGTGTTTGTTTGTTTGTTGGAATAAATGATATATATTCACCTTCTTCAGTTCATGTTGCTCTCCTGTGACCCTTGTACATTGAACAGCGGTGCAAGACAAAGACAGAGGAGTTGCAATTTTGCTTTTTTCGATGCTTGATGATGCCCTGAAAATATCTTTCCTTCTCCTCTTAGCCACCTTGATCTCTAGTGGAGTGTATGGATATGAAATCCTCTTTGATAGAATAACACCCCTCTTAGATGTCATTTTCTTTACAAAAGAAGTTAGTGCATTAATAGCATTAACTACTCCATCATGTTTCGCCTTACAGTCTTGACATTTCCATGCAGAACATTCGCTAGAAGTGGTAAAATCTGTATAACTAGTATGATCATAATCATAATGGTTTGTTATTTTAAAAACTGTAAGAGGAGCATCATTAGCCCCAATAGCAGCACCACTACCACTACTATCATCAACAAGAACAAGCCCACCCTCCAAAATTATTTTTCTTGTGATGGTTGTTGCTCCAAACAATTCCATTTTTATTCTATCAACGATCTTAGGATCCGATAAAGTTTGCACAGACCGTAAAGTAAGAAAAAATGGCATCTTCAACTCTCGATTGGTCAGAACAAGCCACAAATGGACAATCTAAAATAAATCATATATTAGAATGATGATGAAATCATTTAAAATAATCATTAATTAAAACAAAAACTTGATTAGAATTAGACTTACTGCTTCCTTCGGGGATTGAAAAGATCAAGAAATTTTATATTTTTATCAGTTTTGACCGACAACCATCTCATAATTCTTGGACAGGAAACTTCTTCCTGGTAGTTCACTTGTTGTCTTAAATAAGGAATGGCTTCAAATGCCAAGCCTATAACATAACGTTAATAAATCAAAAGCAATATTGAATAAAAAAATGAATCATATCATAATAAAAAAAATATTTATCATGAAAGCCCATGGAAAGTCATATAAGTTGACTGTCTTTGGCGTTAACAGAGTCAACAAATATTTGACAGTCATTTTGAAGCTTTCATAATCCCAAGGATAGTTGTTAAATGTCTCAAGATCCTCGGAGAGATTTATTAAACCAAGGCTTATGTTGTTGTTAACGTTTCTCACCTAAAGAATATTATGTACAAACCAAACCAAGCACAATTGTAACGACCTAAAAATTTGATGAAATACGTGAAATTTGTGATTTATGCAATATTGTGATTTTTTATGGCTTCAAGAGCCTTATTTTGGACTTATGTGAATATCTTTTGATTCGTGCAACAGATGGCCGAATGGACTATGCCAGCAGCTCTAGAATATTGATTTTAGTCTAGCTAGACCTTTGGTTCGGGTCCCGTGCACTCGAGCTCATTTCGAACTATTAGTCGAAAAGTTGAAAAATTGAAAATATGGATGTGGGACCCATATTTGATCGAAACGACCTCGGATGGAAAATCCAACTTCACCAGCAGATCCAAAATGTCGATTATAGGGTGTTAACATATTTGGTATGATTTTACGGCTTTTAAATCTCATTTCGACGCTCGGTTTGGAAAGTAATAATTTCAAATTTCGGGGGTCAACTTTGTAAAAATAATATTTTTTTATAAATATGATATCATCATCGCGTCCGAAACATCGAATTTAGTATGGTTACATAGTTTATTTGTGTATATTAGACTCCGAACGAATCTCGGACACCCAATCAAAGTCCGAATTGGACTTAAAATAAAAAACCTGCAGTTTTTTTCCTTTTAGTGCAGATTTCTGCACTATTTAAATAGTTCTTGGATCCATTTTGCTCATCTTTTTATCTTGCCTCTTGAGAGTTAAACCCTAAATAGTTTGGGAGCTTAAAAGAAAAGTTTGTGAGAGCTTGGAAAGATAGATTAACACCTTTTTCTTGGTTTTATTATGGATTAAAGGTAAAAATTCACTCTTTTTTTAATAATTTCTTGATTGATTTCTCAAACCCCAAAAATCTTAGGGCGTGATTTTAAATTCAAATTTTACTCTTTTTCACTTGAATAATATTTTATCTTATAATTACTAGTTTTTCATCAATTTAACCTTCAAAACAACTCTAATTCTTGATTTTAACTCGGATTTCAAAGATTTTACCCGGTAAAGCTCAAAAATGATTTTTCTTCAATTTGAACCCCATTTTTTACTCGATTTAACTTGATTTTTTAGCTGTAGGTTTCTAAAAATATGAGGAACATGTTTTTGAAGTAAAGTTCCGATTTTACCCTTCTTTTTTGAAAACCCATTTTGGGGTTCCGTTTTGATCCGAATCAAAAGTAGTCAATATGGGTGTCGTTAATTTTGTCTTGACGCGTAGATTTTATATTTGAATTTTCTAGTGGAGTTCAGGATTATTCGTGAAAAGTAAGATTGCGGATTCAAGTGTAGCGGACCGATTTCGGCTTTTGAGGTAGGTTATGGCTTAACTCTTTCAGACTGGGATGGGTAGCAAATGATGGTACAAAATGCATGTTAAGGGTGGGAACTAATCATGAAAAAGGTCTATCTATGTGTTGTGCCCGTGTAGGGGCTTGTATGTGATGTAATTATTGAAATTGAGATATTATGTGATATGTGTGACTGTGTAGGGTCCTATGTGATATTGATAGCCTTGAATACATATGAATAATTGTATTGTGTTGTTAAAATGCTAATGTGGTTACCATTGGTGTATTGTGATTAGATTCATACTTTATTGACAAATGAGACACATGTGAAAATTCATGGATGATACAAAAATAATGAGTGAATATTGACGCATGTGGTTGTGAAAATGTATCATTGTGGTTGGTTGTGGAAATATATCATGTGGTTGTTTGTGTAAATATTCATTGTGATTGGTTGTGAGCATTACATCTTCATATCATACTCATTCATGAAACATTGGTACCTCCGTGGCAACATCTGAGAAACATTGGCAACACTTTTTTAAAAGATATTGTAACACCTTATAAAACCCTTTCCAAGGGATGTACTGGAAAGGAGATATGAGATATGTGGATTGTATACGGGTTTACGAATCTCCCATGGGTCTTGCGTTGGGAGACTTGCTTCCGTAGGTGTATACGGGGATTGTACGACGATCCCGGAGGTTGTGCGACGACCTCGTGCATCATCATCATCATCATTATATACATTGCACTTACTTTATTGTGTTATGGTGTGTTGTATTGGCATATTGACTTGTCATCTATGTATTTATCATATCTTCTTTTACTTGTAGTTGATGATCTTGTATATGCATGTTCCCCTTGTTCTTTTTATATGTGATATAATACGTACTTTTGTTCTATCTTGGTGTGATATTACAATATATGTGAGATATATTAGAACTATTAGTGCAAGCGGTGTGGGCTACCGTTGTGGGACATTTTTTGATTGTAGGTGACGTGCCCTTAGTGTATATTTTGTATGCTTTATTTACCACCTTACTTGGTCGGCCTATGATACCTACTGAGTACAAGTGGACCATACTCATGCTTACTGCACCCTTTCGGTGCAGGTCCTAGCTCGAGTGTGCCTCAGCTTGCTTGACTCGGGCAATTGTTGGAGCTTCCAAGGTAGCAGTTGGATATTCATGCGTCCGAAGTTCACCTCTATCTTTCTATAGTAGTTATGTCTTTATTAGTATTCAGAGATAGATATTATTCATTTGTGGTTATTTTTCGATGCATTTGACTCTTGAATTGTATTAGTAGTTCTTACACTATTGACACCTAGTTTTGGGCATGATTGGTATTTTGGATAAGTTTTTTCCGTATTTTTATGATTATTTATATGGTTCTCCTTTATTCTAGAAGTCTTACCTTGGTATATTTCTGTCTTTTTCTCATTTCATATCAGTTTGGGTGATAGGGTTACTTATCAAGGTACGCCGCGACAAGTGTCATCATGACCCTAGTTTTTGGGTCGTGACAACAATAATTATTTATGCTTCTTTGAAAGTCTTTTACCTTTCAATGCTTCTATCAAATTTTTATTTTTGAAGCTTAGACCAATAATGAACATCAGGTCATCACGATCACTCTACTTGCCTTTGCCTTTTTTGAGTGTGCGTGGTGGTTTTTTTGGGTTAGAGTAGGTATAACTTGAGAAGTTGGAGGAGGATAACATTTTAGTCCAGTAACTATGGCAAACTCCTTCCAACCAAAACAAACAAACATGTCACAGTAATTTATCCACACCTCATCCATCTTATCTTTATTTTCATACATAAACCTACGCTTGAGAAGATTATATACCATTTTCATTTAGAAATGAGCGTTGTTGTCCTCCGGCAAATCAAGATATTTCCCAAAGCAGCTTTCCCTGAAATAAGTATCCATTTTTTGTTCTCGAAGTATTTTTCTGAAGGCGTCGAAAGATTTTCCCATGGCTGACTTAACCACGAAATCACCCGTTAAATCTGTGGAACAATTGCACTGCATTTTCACTGGATTACAATCAATGCTGAAGGTTTTGACCAACTCTTCGGTGGAAGGGCTATTAGAATTTAGATCATCTCTTTTGAAATATTCCTCCTCCCTGTGTTCATTATCTTCTGCTCTTGATTGAGATAACGCTTGTAAAACAAGCTCATAGAGTGGTAGATGTAGCCTAGCCGCTTCACTTGTTCCTTTACTTGGACTTGATTCAGTTTCTTTTCTTTTGGGAGCCATATTATCTTATATTAACAGGAACATAAAATAGATTATAATTGATTAATACATCGTTAAAAAGGGATAACAGTAAATCTAACATCCAAAATAGTAAAATAATAGTTCCAACAGACCACATATATGTTGCACCAGGTATGTTATCTGTTACAACATATAATCGACTTGTTGCAATAGATGAGTATACCGTTAGAAATAATAAAAATAGATCACTCATCTATTGCACCAGTAAGGTTATCTGTTGCAACATATAACCAACATGTTGCTACAGATGATAATTCATTGGAAACAATAAAAACAGGTCACTCATCTGTTTCACCAGAAAAGTTATTTGTTACAACATATAACTAACCTGTTGCAGCGGATGAGTAATCTATTGGAAATAATTATAATAGATCACTTATCTTTTGCACCAAGTAGGATATCTATTGCAGCATATAACCAACCCGTTGCAGCGGATGAGTAATCCGTTGGAAACAATAAAAACAGATCACTCATCTATTACACCAGGTAGGATATA
Organism: Capsicum pubescens; assembly: GCA_030864215.1. Classification (NCBI taxonomy): domain Eukaryota; kingdom Viridiplantae; phylum Streptophyta; class Magnoliopsida; order Solanales; family Solanaceae; genus Capsicum; species Capsicum pubescens. The sequence continues at coordinate 129,244,641 of CM061548.1, read as the reverse complement.
TGCTGCAGCATCTAACTAACCTGTTGCAGCGGATGAGTAATCCATTGAAAACAATAAAAATAGATCACTCATCTATTGCACCAGGTAGGATATATGTTACAGCATAAACCAACCTATTGCAGTGGATGAGTAATCTATTGGAAACAATAAAAAAAGTTCTCATCTGTTGCACTAGGTAGGTTATCTATTGCAACCTAAAAGCAATCGGTTACAGCGGATGAGTATTCCGTTGGAAATAATAAAAACAGGCCACACATCTGTTGAAACAGATCACTCATTTGTTGCCAAATGAGTTATCTGTTGGATCAATATTGTTTAGATTTATTCCAAATAGAAAAGTAGTCTGTCGCAATAGATGAATAATCTGTTCTGCTCATCTGTTGCATTAGATGTTTAATTTGTTGCATCAGATGGTTAATCTATTGCATCGGGTGGTTAATCTATTGAATCAGATGGTTACTCTGTTGCATCAGATGGTTAATCTGGTTCAATACCATTTTTACCAAGAAAAATAATAAATCAACTCAGCAACACCAACACAACACACACACACACATTAAGAACATCAACGGTGACAAAAAATCACCAACAAGTTGAATCAACAGTTCAATAATAAAAACTACAATAACAATAAAAAATTATATTTCACACTGAAAGAGTAGAGAAGAAATGTCAGAAATTAGCCCATATTTCAAATTTAAGCAAGAAATAATGAAATTGTTAACCAATACTAGAAGAGAAGTTGACTCAAGTTTCTCTATTTCTTCATAATTAAAAAGACATATTTTTTACCTGTGAAAGAAGAAATGGGACGACGAAGAACTCAAAGTTGTTGCCGCCGGAGAAGTCTTCACGTCGATTGATGATTGAAAGTCGAAAAAAAACTCTCCCGAATATTTATCGCTGGAGGTTGAAGTCGTCGGGGATTGAAGGGAGAAATTTTGCAGAACTATTATTTGGGAGAGAGTTGAGAGAAGTTGTCGAGAGAAAGGAGAGAGACGGACGATGATTTGGAGAGGAGAGGGGTGTGGGTTAATTTGTATTTTTAAAAAGATTAAAAAGTTTTAAAAATATTAATCAAGTCCACAATTAACTTAATCAAGTTTTCTAATTATGTTTGACCCTTTAAGTTGTTCAATGTCACCAATCCTTCATTCAAGATTTAAAAGATACCTTTCCTTCAATTTTCTCATATGTGTATTAGGTCACTTCAATAGTTTAGATGTGTCTTCAATTTTTCGGATATAATTTAAGGTTATTTTGATGGCTTTTCCCATGATAAGTTACTATTAGTTAATATTAAGGTAGAGGGTTAGTGGGTATGAGTTCAACTGTTATAATAGAGGAGAGTGCTTTGTTTGTATCTGCGCTTGAAGTTTTTTGTTCATGGTATTTCGATGATGCTTATGATTCTGAATAGATAGTTAATAGTAGTATCTTGTGGTTGTCTTATTTTCTTTATTATCTGTGTTATCCCATCTTGTTATGTGCTTTTGTGTTTTTTGTCTGTTATATTATTATAGGTCTTGAGCCGAGGGCAGTGGCGGAGCCAAGATATTCATGAAGGGGGTTCATAAGTGAACATACGAACTAACCGAAGGGGGTTCAACATCTAATATATATACATAAAAAAATAATTTTAACCATGCATATATAACATAATTTTTCGCTAAAGGGGGTTCGGATGAACCCCTTCGGCAAAGGGTAGATCCGCCACTGGTCGAGGGTTTATCGAAAACAACCTCTCTACTTCATCTAAGGTATTGGTATGGACTTCGTACACTTTACCCTACACTGGATATGTTGTTGTTGTTGTTGTAAATTCACTATTCATTATAATATCACACGTACAAATTACGAAGGAGCAGACTTATATTACTCTTTCTGTTATTTTTATTTATTACTTATTTCTAAAATAAATTTTCTTATTTGCTTGTCACTTTTGAAATATCAAGAAAAAATAATTATTCTTGACAATAATTATTTATTTATTCTACAAAATATTTTTCAATATCTATTACTCGCTCGTCTCAAATTACTTGGTATGTTTATTTTTTACACAACTTTAAATGAGAAATTAATAAGAGGAGCCAATGACTAATATAACCTTAGTTAATCTTGATTAAATGAATCTTCTTCAATTAATATGGATATAGTTGAAAAAAATGATTAATTATCTCTTAAATTTTTAAACATGTCAACTATTTAGAGATTATTTTTCTTTTAACAAACACTAGTGAAGTTTGGCCACGCTTCGCGCGATTATAAAACATCTTATTAAATTCATGAAATATTTTTATCTAATATTTAAAAATTAAGCACTCTACATGTATTTCTAATTTTTCCATTTTTTTTATAATTACATGGTTTGATATTTTCAAATATTTTCAGCATAAAATCATTTTTGACATATGTAGTTATAACCATAGCCTTTCTTTTTGTCTCCAAAAAGTTTACAATAATATTATTTATATTTTAAATAATTTGTGAAACTCCATCTAGATTTTATTTCTCACACACTTAATATTAATATTTCCTGGTTAAAGATATATAGGAACTTGTACTTTTATTAGCTTTCTCCTATTTTAACATGCCACAAAAAGAGAATTAAATGAGAAAACTGGAAAAAGGAAATAGAAAAAACTACTATAAATAAATTAGAAATATATATATAAAGAGAGAGAGAATAAATTATGTTTTTCATTTTTTGGGGTGCTTGAATTGATTGAAAGTTTATCAAGCAAAGATGGCTTAATTAAAGAAGAAATGTTGTGAGTAATGTTGGATAAGGTGATGAAACTTCTTTACAAGTTCAAAAGAATTCTTTGGGATATTTTGTCTTTTAAAGAGCAGTAGATATTGCATATATTCATTTTACAAGAGTTTCACGAGAAAAATTAAGTGGTAACTTTATTTTAAAAATTTATTTTCGTAACTATTATGCTCTTTCATTGTTAAAATCTAATTAAAAAAATTTAAGAAAAAAATCAAATAAAAGAGAGAGAAAATGGAAAAAAAATTGTATTGTATTTTGTCTCAAGTCAAGGGTCAATCGCTTATACCCTACTGTGTGAAAATACACTGGAATGTTGTTGTTGCTGCTGCATCTCACCCCATTTTAGATTATGCACAATCTTTATATCGAATATTCATTCTTCCTCCATTAAATCTTCTACGAAAAAACTTATTCCTCTCATCATAAGTTCGATGTCTCCAAAAAAGTTCTCTTTAATTAGCAACTCCTGCCACCTATATTCACCCATTACTTTCTCTGCAGAGATTGAAAATACGTGAAATCAGATGAAAGTTGAAAGAATTAGAGTATCGTCAATTCTATCAAAATCAAAACATAATCATAAATCAGTTTATTTTACATCCAATAACAATAAAGTGTCTAAAGAGAAATATGAACTTGAAAATTGAAATCATAAGTCACAACAACAATCTTCACTGAAATAGATTTTATGAATAGACCATGATGAATTCTTATGAGTGTGTCTGGTAGTGCCATGAATCAGTTAAAAATGATGAATTTATATAATAGGAAAAAAGCTACCAAAAAATGAATGATTATTTTTCATTCAATTATATTTATGGTGCCATCAATTATATTTAATTAAATTGTAACTGACACATTTTTGTAAGAAAGTAAAGTGGGTAAAATTAGGATTTTAATTGGAAAAAATGACTTATTTTACACATTTTATTTTAGAACTAAAAAGGGAGAAGGAAGTTGAAGGGAAGTCGTAGGATGAAAGAAAAAGAGAGAGATTAGAGAGGAATTAATGAAGGGAGGAGAAAGGTGTTAAGGTAATAAACTGTAGGATGCAATAAAAAGGTGACGTCTTTTTCCCTCACTCCAAATCCCATTTATTTATTTTTTTGGTGAAGAAGAGCAGTTGTATTAGTATAAATAAAGGTTAGTTACAAGACAAGACCTAGTCAGGAACAAAAACATGAGATTTTTGGTTAAAGCTACCATTGCTAGATAAATTTCGGGAGAAAGATTTCCCCTTGAAGTCTTCCCAAAAAACTACTCTTATACTAGCTGGAGGAGGAGTGACAAAAACGTGAAGGTTGTCAAATAGGTTTTGCTTGGAGCCCATCTTCGCCATTGAGTCTACTACTATATTCTGCTCCCGATATGTGTGGTAGACTAGAGGATTCTCCAACTTCTCTAGGAGAGATCTGCATTAAAAAAACAATAGAGTTATATAGCAAGTTTCCATGGTGCAACATGTTAATCACTTCTAGAGAATTAATGCATATATCTAAGGGCATTAAGTTATGTTCTATGGCCAGGTTGAGGCCTTCTTTGAGGGCTAAGAGCTCCATGAGATTGTTGGTGGCATGGGTGAAGCTTCTGCTGAAGCCCACTACCCAGTCCCCTCTACTATTCCTGATGACACCCACTATCCGACCCTACCAGGGTTCCCTATACATGACTCATTAGTGTTGAGCTTGTGAGGGTTGGAGGCGGGGGGTTTTCATTTAATGGTGATGCTGGTCCTAGGGTGGTGATTGTTAAAATCCCCTAGGTGGTGGAATTCCACTACTTCTACATGAGGTATGCTGAAGCAAGGTTGAGAGTTAGAATTTTGGAAGTTCATGCCATTTCTGATCTTCCAGAGATGCCAGAGGCAGAAGGGAAGCAAGGTGCTCCAAGGGGTGTTTGGATCAAACTCCTTACTACTAAGAATCTTCCAGGTGGTGTGCCAATTATTAGAGTAAAAACTGAGGATATTCAGATGAAGAGTTCATTTGTACTTCTGTATAAGGTGATGCCAAAAGATCTTGGCAACATTGCATCCAAAGAAGATGTGGTGTTGGTTCTCCTGGCTACTATTGCAGATGCTGCGGGAGGAAGTGATGTTCAGACCTCTTTTAGCAAGAGTGTGGTTAGTGGGAAGGCTATTGTGGTGCAAGAGCCACATGGAGGTTTTGATCTTATTAGGAATTCTGAGTTTCCATATCCAGTTGTAGGAATAGTGATTAATGGTGGGGTGTTTTTCCAGGTTATTGATGTAATAATAAGAACTTTTATAGGAAAAGGTGTCATCTTCAGTAAGTCTCCAAACAGGGGTGTCTTGCTTAAGGGTGGGGTTTTAAGGAAAGACAATTTTAATATTGGTGGGAAGGTGAAAGGGTAGAGGGGAGAAGTCCCATCTTCTTTTCTTCTAAATATCCTTAACATTTGTGTGGATATGGAGTGATGGTATAGGCCCATGGATAATAGAAAAAAGAGGAGGCATTTTAGGTATCCATCTATCCTCCCAGGCATTCACATTTGTGCCATCTTTGATGGCCCAGAATAGGGCATCCTTGCAAAGCTTCCAGCTATTGGTGATGCCATTCCAAGTTTTAGAGGCTACAGTAATATTATCTCTAGAGTTGTATTTAGAAAGGAGAGTGTTGGCCCAAAGAAAAGTGGGGTTGGAGTACATTCTCTAACCCAACCACAAAGAAGAGATTTATTCTTGATGTTAGCTCTCTGCATACCTAGCCCCCCATCTCTTTTGGGGAGGGTTATAGTGTCCCACCCCAGGAGGTGCATTTTCCTTTTGGCATCAGTGGTGCCCCAAATGAAGTTCCTCTAGGATTTTTCAATGAGTTTACGAATGAGGATGGAAAGGTATATGTACTGCATAACATGATTAGGAATAATAGCTAAGGAAGATTTTGCTAGGGTTACTCTGCCTGTCATGTTGAGGAACTTGGTTTTCCAACCAACCAGTTTGTTGTTCAGATTATCAATCAGGAATCGGAAGTCTCTCTTTTCAGGATTTCTGTGGAAGATGGAAAAGCTCAGGTATTTCCCAAAATTGGTGGAAGGATGGATGCCCAGAGTGTTTCTGAGGTTCATCTGGTCCTTAGGAGTATAGTTAGCAGAAAAGATGACTTTAGATTTAGAAAGGTTTATCCTTTGCCCAGAATGGGAGCTAAAGCTGTGGAGGATTCTATTGATGGTGTGACAGTTTTTTGGATCAACTTTTACAAAAAGAGTGAGGTCATCAGCAAAGAAAAGGTGGGAGACAGGGTGTCCCCTTTTAGAGATGGAAACAGATGTCCAATTAAGAGTGTCAACCTCATGGTTAATTCTTCTGGACAGCATTTCCATACAAAGAATGAAGAGGTAAAGAGATATGAGATCTCCTTGTCTAATGCCCCTTGAGGTGGTGAAATTGGTTGTTTTCCCTCCATTGACAAGAACAGAGATGGAAGAAGAAGAGATACAAGAGAGGATAAGCTTGATGAGTTTAGGAGGGAAATTAATGAAGAATAGAGTCTGCCTGATAAAGGACCACTCCAGTCTATCAAAGGCTTTCTCTGGGTCAATTTTGAGGAGCATGTTGGCCTTCTTACCCTTCATTTTGTAGAAGTGACTAGCATATTCTTAAACAATGATAGCATTGTCAAAGGCTCTCCTGTTGGCCATAAAGCTGGCCTGGCAAGGGCCAATGATCTTAGCCAGGAGGGGCTTTACCCTGGTGGTAATGATCTTGGTAATTAGCTTATACTGGGTATTGCAGAGTCCAATAGGCCTAAAGTTCTTAAGAGAGGTGGAATTTCTACATTTGGGGATGAGGCAAAGATAAGTAGAGTTCACATGAGGGTCCATAGAGCATGAGATGAAGGTTTCCTGAAAAAATTTAATCAGGGGGGACCCATAGTGTCCCAGAATTTCTGGTAAAGGAAAGGATGGAGACCATCAGGCCCAGGGGACTTATTGGGATTAAAGAAAAAGATAGCCCTTTTAACCTCTTCCCTGAAAGGGATAACTTGAAGGGCTTCATAGTTAAGGGGGTTAATGCTACCCTGAGTAGAGGAATTGGGCTGGGTAACTAGATAACCCAGGGTATGGTCAGTAGTGTAGAGGTTATCATAGTAGGAGGACACCATTTTCTCAATGTCTGCATGATGGTAGTGCCAATTGCTACCATCATCCATGAAGGAGTTAATTTTATTTTTTCTCCTTCTATTGAGAGTGAAGGTGTGAAAGAATTTAGAGTTTGAGTCCCCTTCTACCAGCCAGGAGGTTCTGGACTTGAGTTTTCAGAACTCAGTCTCTAGGGTGAGTACCTGGTTGAACTCTTTCAGCAGGGTAGCCTCCAGGTCATGAAGAAAGGGGCATGTAGGATAATTGAGAGAGTTATGGATACCATCTAACCTTGCAAGCAAGTACTTTTTTGGGGAAATATGTTACCAAAAATAAGCTTATTCCAATTTCTAGCCCAGTCTTCAAACTCAGTGGTGGCCACAGTGATGCAATGACAATCCAAGAAGGACTCTCTAATAAGGTTAGGGAAATCCTGGTGACTAAGCCACATGGATTCCACTCTAAAAGGCTTGATTTAGTTGGGGGTGGAGAACCCACATTAAGGAGAAGGGGGGAGTGATCAGAGTGAGTTCTAGGAAGGTGAGTGATGGTAGACTCTGGGTAAAGATAAACCCAATCATCATTAGCAAGACATCTGTCCAGCCTTTCCAGGATGAGGCACTATCTATTCCTATATCTCATATTGGACCAAGTGTACTTACTACCTCTGAATCCTAAATCAATGAGCTTACAATAATTTAGACAGTTCATAAAAAGGTTAGACCTATTAGTATTGATCTTGGAGCCTCCAAATTGTTTAAAGGCCCTTAAGACTTCATTGAAGTCTCTACCAACTAGCCAGCTCTTGTCCTCAGGGGAGATATAGGTATCATAGAAAGAAGAGAGTTGGTCCCAAAGGTCTAGTCTAGTTTGAAAATCAGTGCTAGCATAAATGACACTAAGAAACCAGAAGGAAAGAGAGGATTTTACCTTAACTTTAGCATTAATAACCTGAGGAGATATGGAGACATAAGAAATAGAGATAGAGTCTTCTTTCCACGTAGTGACAATCCCCCCAGAGTTACCATTTGCTTCAGCTTGGATATGATTGTGGTATCCAAGCTCCTCACAAAGATCCTGGTGATCAGTCATTTTGGTTTCTAGCAAAGCAAGGATACATGGTGGGTGTATATTGACTATGGCCTTGCAATGCTTTCTAAACTCAACATTCTTGGCCCCTCTAGCATTCCACATAATGCAGTTCTTCATCTTGGAGTGAAGGGGGTGGTGAGTTTGTGATGCATCCTCCTTGTCCTTCCCCTTGGGGTTGGAGGCGGATATTTGAGAAGGGTTCTTACTTTTTCTACTGAGAGAGAATAGTATAACCTTGATGGCCTCTTCTTTCATAGGGTTTGTTAGACTTTTTTTATACCTAGACCTGTTAACCCTAGAGGTATCAGGATAATCACAATCTTCTAGACTGGCTCATTGAACTCTAGATTTAGGGGTTCTACCAGATTGAGAATTTCTATTCTTGGCACCTTGAGCTGAGAGAGAAATTCCTCCATGTCCTTGTTGTTTGCTCTCAAGGCCTCCGGTGCATTCAGCTTCTTTATCCTCTCGATTGTCAGATGGGGAGAGAATGAGGGGGTGGATAGTGATATTTTTTAGCTGAGGGAGGCCAGTTGCTCCCCAGTTGGAGGTGAAAAAACTGGTACCAAGAGCATCATTGTTGGGTCATGAGGAGGGAAGAAGGGGAGTCCCGGACTAAGCTGGCTCATTATGCTTGCTAGGGACTCCGTGCCCATTTCCTCTTGCACTAGTGAGTTGATCACATGGAATAGGGTGGTTATCCAGACATTGGACTCGTAGGTCAGCAGACCCTGGTTCAGGCTCACCATAGCTAGTTGGGCCAGGTATTGGGGGTCCTGAATTAGAATAGTGATGTGTCTCCCCTCCCATTCCAAGAGAAGAGGAAATGTTTGGTTGGATAGGCAAACTTCCAACCATGATGTTGGTTGATAGTACGGAGAAAGTGAAGATGTTTTGAATATGATCAGGTTGGAGTTTGTAGGGTTCATGAGAGCTTTCTTGAGAAAGCCCGATCATGTTTAAATCAAAATATAAAAAGTGAGAGGGGGTGGGAGAAGGCAGCTGGGGAGTTTTCCCATGGGGAACTCCACCAACATTAAATACCATGTCCAAAGTTAAGACATTCTTAGTTACATCACTGCGGGAAGTAAAAAGGTTTCCCGTAGTTGTGAGAGGAGTCTCATGATTTCTCCATCCAACGTGTAGTAGGGGTGGCCCATAGGGAGTAGTCTCTTTTATTTTAGCATCAATTTGTAAGAGAGAGGAATTAATTTTAGAAGGGGTGGAATTATATTGAGATGGATCGGGTTCTTTATGACCCAATTGTGCCATGGCTATAGGCCCATAGGTTCCAAGGTAAATGGGTTGTTTTTTTAGGGACCTATTATGAGGGCCTCCTGCCGCTTTATTGAGGTGGGCCTTGCCTTTTACCTGCCCATTCTTTTGAGAGGGCTTAAGGCTAGAGTTAGGCTTCGAAGCCCGACCTTGGGCCTGCCCATGTGGAGAGGTCTTAGCGGGTTATTGGTGAGCCTTCAGCTGTGCCGCCCCCGGAGGATTAGGGTTGAGAAACTTACCTGACACCGCATTGAAGGTTTTAACCTTGAAAATGGGTGGTTCTTTGGTGTTATATTGGTGTGCCGTCTGAATTGTTTTTTTCTTTTTGGAGAAATGAACCGTCTGTCACTCATTGGAGTTGTCTATTGCCGGTTTGGTTTGCTTGACTCCTTGGTGGCCTGTGCTGCTATTCCAACTCTATTTTGACTGCACTGTGCAGATTTAAGGGGGTACGAACACAGAGTTATTGTATGGCCTAATCTTCCATAATTTTTACACAGGAATCCTTTTTCTTCGTATAAACAAGGGTTGAGTATTATGATTGATAGCTATCGATTCTACCACGGGGGTGTCAAGGGGTTTTTGGATGCAGATCCTTGCGTACCTACCCCTGAGCGCAGTCGAGGTGCATGCTTCTATTTTTAATAGATGCCCAATTCTGTTGCCTATCAGTTGTAGGAGACAGGCGTCATAAATCTCCATTGGTAGTTGGGGTAACCTAACCCAAATGGCCATGGAATCCACCTTGGAATTGGTAGGTACGAAGTTGGGCTCCCACTTTCGGACAGAGAAAAATGAACCTGCGATGAACCATGATCCGCCATGCAGAATTATCGATTGGCTTTTCGCCTTGGAGAGTTTTGCTGTAAAGAAACCCATCCCTAGATTTATTAGAGATAGGGGTTCTTGAATTTTCCAGAGGTCTTTCATCTTCCTCTTTAGATATTGGTGATTGAATTTGGAATTGACTGATTTGACTATGACGGAGTGGATCCAAAGGGCATACAGCCTCTGTTTGTCCTCCTTCGTTAGTAGAATACTTTGATCAGTGGTTTCGAGGATCCCTTCTTTGCTTAGTGGCTCAATGTCAGAATTCGAATTCAGGGGTATGATTTTCCCCATTGCAGCATCTTTATACGAGAGTGGGAGGGGAAGGGGTCCCTTCATTAGTACTTCGTTGGAGGTGGCCGAAATTAGGGGATTTGGTAGCAGAGGTGGAGTCAAGGTCGGGTCCATGGTTGAGTCGTTGCCAAAGGTAGGAGGGGTTTAGTGAGAGGGGAGTCTTTCTCTCTCTAAAAATAACTTTTGATCATTGTTCCAAATCCCATTTATTACTAATCCATAAAATGTCAAATTACTATTATTATTTCAACTTTTCTACTTTTAACTATTATATTTAATTTATTTGGGAAAAATAAAACCGAGCAATATAAAAAAAATAGAGAGAATTTTAGGATAATAATTATAATTTTATAGGGATTAATGAGTAATTTTAAGTCATGTAATTTTTAGATCAAAAATAAGGAAAATGAACTTAAAAATTGAGACAAAAGACAAATACTTGCATTTTAAGTCTTTAAATAATGTTTTTTTATCCCATGCATATTTAGCATTTATTTAAAAGAGAAAATGGTCAAAAAAAAAAACAACCTTTACCCCAAATCTCAACTACACATCTATACTTTGCAGGGGTCCTATGACCCCCTGAACTATTTAAAACATGTTATAAATGTATTTATGTTATAGTGAATGTCTATCAAGATCTAATTAGATCTATCAAGATCTCGTTGATATCTATCAGGATTTGAAGCATCTGTCTTTTAGTCAGAAACTAGGAGTATTTTCCCCTCTAAATAGAGGGGTTTTGTTCATGTATTCTCAATCTTATAATCTCTCATTCCTCAATAAAGAAGTCTCCTCTCTTCTCTCTCTATTTAGTCTTGTTGTTCTTACTTTATATTTCATAACACGTTATCAGCATGAGACTCTGCCAAACAAGGTGAGATTATAAATCTAAAGGTAAGGTTAGTAATTCCTTATGTTATTGTCTTTTGCTACTAATGATATAATTATTATTGGATTTGAGGAAAAATAATTAGTTTGGAACCATTTATGTTTTAAATTTATTCCTCAAGAACAATATTTTCAAAAGGGATGATAATATATTGGGTTTAAGTCCCATCGATTTATGCCTAAGACGTCTTTATATGTGTAAGACGTTGAGTTTGAATCTCAATGCACCATATTGATGATATTATGATGGCTAAGGCAAAATAATGTGTTTTTAATGAAAAGTCGTGAAATATGTCCCATTGAATATGCTCCATTACATGAAGTGAATATGGTAGCAATATATGATAAGTCTGAAATATGACAACTTACTTCATTCTTGAAGTGTATGTGATAGCAGTGCATAATCTGTCTAAAAGAAGAAAAGTGATTGAATGCACGAATATAAGCGTGGAGGGACAATATGATAATGATCATCAAAAGTGATAATATTTTCACACGCATATTATAATCATAAGATATGTTAGAGAAAAATTCTCTAGATCATATGTATGCCTCGATTTGCTCCTGAAGTAGCAATATCATAAAAGAGGTTATAAGCTATCAATTTGATAGTCTTAAGATACGATTATATTTCATTTATGGGAATGAGAATTTTAATTGTTATAAGCATAGATTCATTCCCTGGGTGAATGTGATGATATTTAGTTAAGCTTATCAATACAAACGTGTACTTGATTGTGATGGTATCACAACTCACCTCCGAAAGAAGCAGAATAACTGAGAAGAGTTATTTTGAAATCTACTTCTAAAGTAGTAAATCTGAAATTTATTCATGCAACAGTAAATCTGAAATTTACTAAAGTGAAAAATACATGTCATGGTAAACTTGAAGTTTACTAGTATAAAAGTTCATAAATTGACATGAACGATTGCGACATCCTAAAGATATGCATATTATGTATTAAATACATATTGAAGAATTTGAAAATTCTTCATGAGCTTTTAATGTTGCTTGTTCTCATGATAAGTTGGTCGGACCAACTAATGTTGAGATTTGATCCCTTAAAATCCGAAAAGTATAAAGGATGAATATGGGTTCGTTCACCTATCATGTGATATGTTGAAAAGATGCATCAATAAGATGATCACATGTACATTCATTGTCAACCTGCAGTTTGACATTCATAAAGTTACTTGCTCAATAAAATTGAGTTAAGAACATAACTTTCAGATTGTATAATCAAGACAATTCATCTTGATGATGATGGTTTGACATTAAATATTTAAATGTCTTCGATAAATAGCTAAACCATTACTAATGAGAACAAAACTTCACATGTTGGTCTAAAATATGATATGTTGCATACAATAGCACGTGTACGTGTTAGACCAATAAATTATGATTATTTCTTCCCTCTCAATTGGTTCAAGGTCAGGAACCAACTATTTTATCTAATAGTTAATGTGTGGTATACGATTAATGAATATATCATGATGCACAAAGATGGATTCCTCAAAGAAGATGAGGATGAATGTTAGTTTTCCTAACATAAGGGAAGATTATAAGTAGCTATAAAATATGTTAGGAATTATCATCAAATCCTCATTCAAAAGATAATTCAAGTTAAATGCCGGAAACATTTGTTGACTCAAATTTAGTATCATATTTAAGCTAGAAGTGCTCCTATTTTACATCCTTAAAGGACAAAATCTACGCATGCATGAAGCATGGTAGACTAATCGGTTCCAAATGAAATAATTCTTGAAAAGGATAAGGAGCAAATAATCATAATAAGAAGGCAATGTGCTCTTGAAGAGCCTACGACGTAACATTTCTGAAACCTTATGAGAGGTTCAGGTACCTGAAAATAATGAAGTGATGAGATCTCAAAATGTTGTGTCATACTGTGAACCGATACGAAATGATATACCATAAATATCTTTGACACATTATTGACGCAATATTATGAAAGATTACGAGGATCCAAATTCTACGTTTATTTAAGTATGCTAACGTAGAAACATTTATCAAGTGACATAAAAGGATGCATTTTGGTAAGCGTAAAACTTATTTGATTTGCATTCAGACACTTGAAGATGTCACACATGAAATACTGAATATTGTCACCTGACAAAAATCATAAAGGATTCAAAATGCTTGAAGAATATAAAGTTTCTGGGAAACTTGTTTATTATCCTTATAAGGGATAAATTGATGGTTTGAAAATCATTGAAATTTTTAGAGAGTTTTCAAAAACAATAAGATTATTTGCTGAAATGGTAAAACATACCGAATTGGATTGGTCCTGAAGTACCATATCTTAATTCAATTGGTGTACTAATGTATCTTGTGAATACTACAAAGGCCTGATATAGACTTTTCAGTTAATTTGTTAGCAAGGTATATTTCTACTCCTACTATGAGACATCGAAATGGGATAAAAGACATGAGATTATTTTATTCTAAAGCTTGAAGTTTCGATCTTGTTGATTATGCTGATGTTGGGTATTTATTTAACCCACATAAATCTTGATCTCAAACATGCAATGTGTTCACATATGGGGATATTTCCATATCTTGAAAATATACAAAGCAGTCTATCTAGCCACTTCATCGAACCATGTTGAGATAATAACTATTCATGAAGCAAGCCGAGAATGTGTATGGTTGATGTCCATGATACATCTTATTCGAGAAAAATATGGTTTGAAATGTGACAATGTACCCACAATTTTATACAGAGATAAAGGAGATAGAATGAAGCATACTTCATCAAAGTTTTTCAATACACATGATCTACAAAAGAATGGTGATATTAACGTGCAACAAATTCGTTCAAGTGATAATGTGATTGATTTATTCACCAAGTCTCCTCCAATTGCAAATTTCAAGAAGATGGTGCACAAGATTGGGATGCAAAAGTTCATTAATGTTCTCATCAGGGGGAGTAAATATGTGTTGTACTCTTTTTCCCTTTCAAGGTTTTGTCCCACTGGGTTTTTCTTGTAAGGTTTTTAATGAGGCAGCCGAAATGTGTATTATTAAAGATGTGTACTCTTTTTCCTTCACTAGATTTTTTTTCACTGAATTTTTTCTAGTAAGATTTTAACGAGACACATTATCTATCAATTAGACATTCAAGGGGGTATTATAAATGTATTTACGTTATAGTGAATGTCTATCAAGATCTAATAAGATCTATCAAGATCTAATTGATATGTATCAGAATTTGAAGTATCTGTCTTTTAGTCAGAAACTAGTAGTATTTTCCCCTATAAATAGAGGAGTTTTGTTCATTGTATTCTCAATCTTATAATCTCTCATCCCTCAATAAAGAAGTCTCATCTCTTCTCTCTATATTTATTCTTGTTGTTCTTACTTTATATTTCATAACAAAACAGAAATTACAACACCCCTAAAAGCTGACATGGCAAGATAGTGTGTTTCACTCTTTAAAGAGAGTGAGAACAAAAATTATTTATTAAAAATTTATTTTTAATATTTCTTTACATAAATATATATAATTTTGATTATTATTTTTCTTTATTCATTTTCTTTCTTCTTCTTCTTCTTCTTCTTCTTCTTCTTTCTCACAAACAAAAAACTTCAAGAACTCATCAATGACATCCAAAACTAATTTATCATCTTCCTCATCGGCAAGCACAAAATCAATTGATTCCGACTTTAAGATCGTCGAAAATTTTAAAATGGGTATTGTTCATTGTTTACAACTTCAAGGTCGTCGAAAATTTTAAAATCGATATTGCTCATTATTTTCGACTTCAAGGTCGTCGTAAATTTTAAAATGGGTATTGTCCATTGTTTCCAACTTCAAGGTCGTCGAAAATTTCAAAATTCTCTATTGTTTCCGACCTTAAGGTCATCGAAAATTTTAAATTCAGTATTGTTCATTGTTTTTGGCTTCAAGGTCGTTGAAAATTTTGAAATTGATATTGTTCGTTGTTTTCGGATTTAAGATCGTCGGAAATTTAAAAATTAATATTGTTCATTGTTTCCCACTTCAAAGTTGTCGGAAATTTCAAATTTAGTGTTGTTTATTATTTCCGACTTCAAGATCGTCGGAAATTTCAAAATCGATATTGTCCATTATTTTCGACTTCAAGGTCGTCGTAAATTTTAAAATGGGTATTGTCCATTATTTTCGACTTCAAGGTCGTCGAAAAATTTAAAATTCTCTATTGTTTCCGACCTTAAGGTCATCAAAAAATTTTAATTCGGTATTGTTCATTATTTCCGGCTTCAAGGTCGTCGAAAATTTTAAAATTGGTATTGCTCGTTGTTTCCGGATTTAAGATCGTCGGATATTTAAAAATTGATATTGTTCATTGTTTCCCACTTCAAGGTTGTCAGAAATTTCAAATTCGATGTTGTTTATTATTTTCGATTGTCCATTATTCCGACTTCAAGGTCGTCAAAAATTTTAAAATTCTCCATTGTTCCCGACTTTAAGGTCATAGAAAATTTCAAATTCGGTATTGTTCATTGTTTCCGACTTCAAGATCGTCGAAATTTTTGAAATTGGTATTGTTCATTGTTTCCGAATTTAAGATCGTTGGAAATTCAAAAATTGATATTGTTCCTTGTTTCCCACTTCAAGGTTGTCGAAAATTTCAAATTCAATGTTGTTTACTATTTTCAACTTCAAGATTGTTGGAAATTTCAAATCCGATATTGTCCATTATTTTCCACTTCAAGACGTCGAAAAATTATTTGCATAGAAGTAGCTATAAAAGTTTGAAAAGGAAAAGAAATGAAAAGTAATGGTGATAAAAACAACGGTGAAAAATGATGAAAAGTGATAAAAATTGAGAAGAAAGTAAATAAAAATTAATTTTAAACAAAAAAACACGTGTAAAAATGCGATTGACGCGTGTATTACACCGCCTCCGCCAAAACTGGGTATAGCATTTCGGGGGTGTAATAATTCCACTTTAAAATAGTTCAGGGGGTCATAGAACCCCCCCCCCCCCCCCAAGTATAAGTGTGTAGTTGGAATTTGGGGTAAAGGTTAGGGGTTTTGACCATTTTCTCTATTTAAGTTGTTGATTATTGTGATTTCTAGTATTTTTCATGTAATTCTTTCGAAATATATAACATATTAATTTTTTTAGATGTTTTAAGTTGTTAACAATTGTAATTTATAATACTTTTTATGTAATTTTTGAATAATATATGTCACTCTCCTTGTCCAGAGTTTTGTGTTGACAATAGCCAATTATATTTTTTAAATAATTTAAATTTTTTATCATTGTGGTTTATAATATTTTTTCTATCTCAACTTATGTGGCACAATGCTTAAATGACCATAATAATTAATTAGGGGTGATATAGTAAAATCATGACTGAAGCAGCTAAAGCATAAATCAGTCAATTTTAAAAAAAAATTGTTAATTATTGTTATTTACAGTACTTTTTATTTTAATTTTCAAATAATATATGTTGTTTTATATCTTCTTCTGTCCCGTCCCAATTTATGTGGCACTAATATAATTTTGATAGTCAATCAAATATTTTATGTTGACATATCATTTTGCTATTCTTATTTTTCTAATACATAAATGACTTATAATAAGGAGTGATATAGTAAAATCATCGTTCGAAAGACGAAAATTTAATTTAAAATATTAAGAGTTAATTTCGCATTTTATGTCTATTTTATTTTTCATTAAATATTATTTATTTTCTTAATACCTAGATGACTCATAATAATTAATTAAGAGCGACTGATTATGTTATTATTATAAAAATTAATATAATTTTATCATATCCAATAGTAATCATTGATAATTCACCGAAATAGTATATTAATTAAATTCGGGATGCTATATTTGCATATGCAAAATATGATATTATTAAACATTATTGGATAGTGCATTATATTTATCTTTCACAATAATAAAACCTTACTATATTTTTTTTTATTTCTTTTTAACTTGATACTTATTGACCCAACACAAATTCTAAGAAAATATTCATTATAAATTTATTTTATTAAAGTAAATTTATTAATTTTTTACTTTAAAAATTTTAAGTTAACTTTAAATATTAGTATTTCTGTATAAGAAAAAATAATTTTAAAATTTAAATTTACCAAAATAAACAAAGAAATAAAAAGATTAATTTTCTATATAAAATTCAAATAAAATAATAAAATTGATTTACTTTAAATATTTAGTTGCAATTAATTAAGATAATTTTTTATTTTTTCATGATTTATGTTGCACCGATAAAATTTTGAGAGTTGAATAGAACTTTTATCTATTTTTTAAAAAGTATTTTAACTTGTTAATTATTGTGATTTATAATAATTTTTACGTAATTATCAAATAATATATTTACTCCTTGTGTCCCAATTTATGTGGCTTCGATACAATTTTGAGAGTCAACTAAATTTTTTATATATCTTTTAAATATTTTAAGTTGTTAATTATTATGATTGGCAGTACTTTTTTTAATCTCAATTTATATGGCATTGCTAAAATAATGAGAGTCAATAAAATTTCTATATGTGGTAACAAATTATTGTGATTTGTGGTAACAAATTAGTTTTGAACATGATAGCTAATTAAATAAAAAAAAAATACTTTCAATATGTAGTTATAGTTAATTAATATAAATTAATAGAATATATTAAATATTTAAATCATTATGATGAAACAATGAAATTATTATATATTGGGGCATGGTATGTAATTAAGTGGGAGTAGAGGTTTTTTTTTTTTTGTAAGAGTCAATAAAATTTCTATATGTCTTTTAAATATTTTAAGTTATTAATTATTGTGATTTGTGGTAACAAATTAGTTTTGAACATGATAGATAATTAAATAAAAAAAAATTATAGTTAATTAATATAAATTAATAGAATATATTAAATATTTAAACTATTATGATGAAATAATAAAATTATTATATATTGGGGCATGGTATGTAATTAAGTGAAAATAGTTGGTTTTTTGGTAATTGCAAGAGGTGGTCGAAATCACCTCTTCTATATAATAAAAAGAAACTAGTGAGAAGAAGCCTGTGCCCAATATTTATTCTAAATTAATATTATAATAATAATTATATTAATAATCATGATTTATTATTTAAATATATAATTATATTTAAAAAAATTAATTCACAATCAAAATTAAACACTACAAATGTATAAATTAATAAAGAGTGTGAAAAATAAAATTTGATGGGCCTATATTACTGTTTTTTAGATAACACGGGTTCAGTATATATTATTTTTTTGTCTTAATTTATGCGACATAAATAAAATTTAGATAATCAATCATACTTTTAATATGTTTTTAAATATGCTAAGATGTTAACTATTGTAATTTATAATTATTTTTTCTAGTTTTTAAATAATATATAAAGCAGCTGACGTAGACATGTCATAAATGTCTAGTTTAATTTTTTATTAAATATTATTATTTTTTAATATATAAATAACTTATAATAATTAATTAAAAGTAATATAGTAAAATTATGGAGCAAGCAGCTGAAGCAGACATGTCGACGGAGAGCTGCTTCAGCCGCCCAACTCTCTTTCAATGAATTCTAACGTTAATTTTTTACGCGATATGTCTAAAATCATAAGATTTAAAAATATTTAGATGTATTTTATATATCTTTAATTTAAGCTTCAAACTTTTAAACTCTTATTTTTTAAGCTCCGTAACAAGTCGACAAAGGAGTACTAATATTAGAAATCAAATACTGCCATTTAGTGGATTAAGAAAATTTTGAATAATAAATAAATAAAATACAATAACTTTTTAAATTAATTTGTAATCTAACTATGTAATAATAACAGTTTTTGGCAAGGCCCAAATGTAATTGCAAGACATCAGTAAGGGCAAGGCCCAACTCCAAAAGGGGGAAATGAGGCGGTGGGTATAACTAACTACTCTCTGGTCTCCTCTTACTGTCCAAGTCCAACCCAACTGTCTCCATTTTCGGTTAATCTTCATTAACCTCAGCCGCATTGTAAATGAAACTTCTCCGTGCTCTCATTTACAACTTTGCTTACTTCCACTCTGTTGCTTGTTATCTCTGCTTGTTTTGTCTGTCCTATCAAAATTTGGTTTCTTTAAATTTGTTGATCTCTATTGGCAAAATTTGTTTATCTTCAACTTTTTGTAGACCTGATTTTGGACCTAAAGATGATGAAGATAAATTTTGATTCGAGAATTAAAATATTATTTGTTAGATTTTGTAAAGCAAATTCTCGATTTTGAAGAAGAGTTCGATTGATTCAACAAATCATTGATCAGGAATTTTAAGAACATTCAAGATTGTTGAAGTTGATACTGCTAAATTCCCGCACCTGCCATGTTGCAAGTCAATTTATGTGATTTTCCAATAGAAAACGTCACTGATGCTAGCATGTTAAATGACCATCAGTATGTTGTTTAGGGAAAGTTGGAAACACAATTAAAGAAGAAAGATGATGAATATGCAAGATGGAACACGTGGTTAGCTACAAATAATTACATAACCAAAATGACGAAAATACCCCCTGATGAAGAAGGCATGTTGACGATGTGGTGCTTTGCTTAGCTCCCAACTCCCTCTTATTATATAAGAGAAAGAATATATACACACACGATTCAAGTAATTTAAGACAGAGGAGAGTACTAACCATTAATTAATAGGGGTAGTGTAGTAAGATAGTCATATCAATTTTTATTTTTTTTTAATGAACGTGTTAAATCAAAATGTAATAAATAAAAATCAACGAAGAAAGTATTAAAATAAAAATGCTATTATAATAAAGATTCAACAACAACATACCAAATAAAATCACACAAATGAGATGTGTGGAGGGTTAAGTGCACGCAAATTTTATCACTATCTTGGAAGGTAGAAAGGTTGTTTTCAAAAGAATAAAAGTCGTAATATATAAATATCAATAGAGATGTTTTCGAAAGAATAAAGGTATGTTGTATATAAATACTGCTACTTGATAGAGTAATTATTTCCGAAAGAATAATGGTCAATAACACATAAATATCACCACTTGATAGAAAAGTTGTTTTCGAAAGAATAAAGGTCGATAACACATAGTTCCACCACTTGATGGAGAGGCTATTTCCGAAAGAATAAAGTTTCGCAACACATAAATACCACCACTTGATAGAGAAGTTATTTTCAAAAGAATAAAGGTCAGTAATAGACAAACGTCACCACTTGACAGAGAAGTTGTTTCCAAAAAAATTAAGGCCCGTAATACATATATACCACCACTTGATATAAATGTTGTTTTCGAAAAAATAAGGGAAAAAGGGTCAAATTTATTCCTCCGCTTTAGAAAATTCACTAAATATATACTTTATCATACTTCGGCATTAAATTTGTCCTTGTTATCATACTTTGAGGCTAAATTACCCCTCTACTTTGAAAAATTGGCTAAATACACCCTTCACGATACTTTCATGGCAAATTTACCCTCGAGGTCTTATTTTGGGGCCTAATTCTATGTGCATCTAGATTATATAATCAATGGATACGTTTTTTGAGCGAATGACATGATGAAAAATTTGTGTAGATCCAAATTACATATAAAGACATATAAATGTCACGATTGACATATAAGGAAACCTCTTAACTAAATCATTCAGAGAAATATTCAGTTGACATAATCTGTTGTATTTAAAGACTAAGTGTCATTTTTCATGAGTTCTACACTATGTATTCATGAACTGAGGGAGAAGTATATTTGTTTCTGTTTGCACAAATGCAGATCCATTTTTTATGAGTTATGTACTGATAAATATCCGATGACTTATCTCGTTGAAAAAAATTGACTAAAAGTGAGGAAGTGTATTTATTTGTGTCTTTTTTGTGGTTTGAATCAAATCGAATGGGTTAAATTAGGAATGTTTTATTTTTTAAAAATGAGATATTTAACATTGATTTAAATTTTTCTATTAAACAAAGAGTATATGTGAAATATTTTAAATGAGGATAAATTTATTTCAAAGTATGACACCAAAGTTAAATTTTGCTTCAAAGTATTATAAAAGGTATATTTTGTTAATCTTTTAAAATAGAAAGATAAATTTGATCCGAGGATAAATTTATGTTTAAGATAAATATATTTAGTTAATTTTTTAAATTAGAGGGTAAATTTGAACTTTAGACCCACACCCCCCCCAAAAAAAAAATAAAGGTACGCAACACAAATAGTAAATACCACCACTTTCCATACATTAGTGAATTTTTTGAAACAAATCTGTGAAAAGCGACCCGCACAAAGTAAACAACGGAGCTTTCGCCGCCGTACAACGACGGCATTAGACGGCGGCGACACTTGTTCCGGCATCTTGTTCAGGTATCTATTGCTCTCTCTCTTTCTTCTTTTGATTGACTAAGTCACTTGGTATCTGGTACGTGCTACTGGTGGGAAGTACCGTTAAATTAGTCGAGGTACCAAGCGGGTTGAAGTTGGAGTTTAGAGTTGTGTTTGGCCATGAATATTAACTTGTTTTCATTTTCCAAACAGTATAATTTTCACTAAAGTAAAATAACTTTCAAAAAAAAAATTAATTCTCACGGCCAAATGCCTCCTAAAAAAGATAGGAAATTATGCACTTCTTTTGTAATCAATTTTTCTCATATTGTCTAATTCAAGAATTTTCTCATTGGAGATTATTGTTCGAATTTGTTTCCAAAGTACTATCCATTTAAGGCTTGGTGCATAACTCTATTCGCAGGGCGGAGCCACCTTTAGTCCAGGGGTTCAACCCCCTTTGACGAAAAATTATACTATTTATACATGGTTAAAATTATCTTTTATGTATATATAATTGACGTTGAACTCCGTTCGGCTAGTTCGTCTGTTTACTTCTGAACTCCTTAGTAAAAATTTCTGTCTCCGCCGCTATCTATTTGGTGCTGGTGGAAGCTAGCAGGTAACCCATATAATTAGTAGGTGCCCACAAATTGGCTTGAACACCACAATTACAGAAAAAAAGGTTTTATCTTCTAGTTCTGCTACATATTTGTTGTTCAATGAAATAAGTGAACATATGTGCACAAGTCTTTTTTTTTCCTTTTTCATTTTTAGTTTGTGTATATTGATATCTTTTGAGGGCTAGCTAGCATCAATTGGAGCATTGAAAGTTATCCTCCACCAGAGGTAGATTCAAGATTTTAACTTTATGAGTTCTAGATTTTAGAACACTGATTATTGGTGTTAGTAACTAGGTTTTGAATTATTTTCAGTACATATTTAATGAATTTCTTTGCATATATATCTACATGCTTTGGGTTAAAGCTATTGGGTTGTACCGAACTCATATGGTACTGCACCTTCACCCCTGACCTCCAGCTCCTCCCTTGTTCGTCTAGTCGAGATAGGAAACTGATTAAAGGAGGAAATTAACTCTTACTCCTTTTGTCTCATTTTTTATGTGACATGTTATAAAAGACACACTCATAAAGTAACTTTGACTAGGATATAAGAAAATATAATAAAAAATTTTAAGTCAGTGTGATCAGAGGAGATCAAATAATTGCTCAAAATTGAATTCCTTAAGTGAATGTGGATTTTAAAGAAATGAGAGTTGTATAAAATATTACTCCCTTCATTCCTTTTTATGTGACATTGTTTGACTGGGCACAAGGTTTATGAAAGAAAGACTTTTGAAATTTGTAGTCTAAAACTAGGGATAGCAAATGGTTGGATTGGATGATTGAGCTTAAATAGATTAGATTGCAACTCACCCATATATTATAGGACAAATTACATAATACCACACCTTAACTTACCATTATTACCTAAAATCCCAATCCCTTAAATAATTACAAAAATCATTTTTTTTACTTTATCTCTTCAAACGCTGGACACATCACAACTTTCCCCCTTTCTCGCGTAATGGACCGCATATCTCTGCTAGAATCAAGAGCATTTATCATGTGGCTTTTCCCAACTCACCGAATTTGAATTGAAGTTGTGTTCTCCACTTCATCAACATACAAGCTTCAACTTCTACTTACAATATCCATTTAATTTTCTTTTATAATTTTTTTGGAGGTTAGTTTCTTTTCATAGTTTTTTTAAGTTTAGTAAATCAAAAATTTCAGCTAATATATGATCGATTTACAGTTCTTACATCAATTTAAGTCTATTAATGGAGTCAGGACCACCATTTTGTATTGAAATTATTCAATATCATAAAACTTCAACGCCAGATGTAGTTGGATTTATTTCTGGTAATATGAATGATAATGATGTTCGTGAAAATAGATCAAAACATCGCAATGACCCTGCTATGATGAAGAAGTTATGGGAAGTTAAAGGTAGAAGTAGCAAAAAGCCAGATGCTGCAGCTTAAAAAAGAAAAGGAAAAGTAGATACATCACGCGATCCTCTATCAAAGGTACAAATGCTTTTGTATCATACTGATTAATGTGTTAAAGATGCATAAGATTAGTGTATCTGTAATACATTAATCAGAATGATAATAGCATTTGTACCTTTGGTAGAGGGTCGCGTGATGTATCCGCCTTTTCTTTTCTTTTTTGAAGCTGCAACATCTGGCTTTTTGGTACTTCTACCTGCAACTTCCCGTAACTTCTTCATCATAGCAGGGTCGTTGCGATGTTTCGATCTATTTCACGAAAATCATCATCATCCATATCAAAATGACCCGGAACAAATCCAACTTCATCTGGCGTTGGGAGTTTTATCATCTAATTGAGTAATTTCAATACTAAATGATGGTCCTGTCTCCACTAATAGACTTAAATTGATGTAAGAACAGTAAAATCGATCATATATTGGCTGAAATTTCCGATCTACTAAACTTAAACAAACTAACCTCCAAAAAAATTGAAGAAAGTTAAATGGAGATTGTAAGTAGAAGTTGAAGCTTGTATGTTGATAAAGTAGTGAGAACACGACTGTAATTCAAATTCGGTGAGTTGAGAAAAAACGCCAGATTCTAGCTGAGATATGTGGTCCATTACGCAAGAAAGGGGGAAAGCTGTGATGTATCCAACGTTATGGAGAGATAAAGTAAAAAAAGGTTTTTGCAATTATTTTAAGGGGTTGGCATTTTAGGTAAATATCAGTAAGTTAAGGTGTGGTATTCTGTAATTTGTCCTTTAAAATATGTGTGATCCAATTATTTAAATGGACTCCTTTCACTTATATGGGCTGAAATTGTCACCCCTATCTAAAACATACCATGGATATTTATGGGATTATAAATCATCTCATTAAGGTAAACTTGAAATTTTAAAGTTAAATTATTTTTAAATATAGTAATGTGTCATTCTTTTTGTGATAGACTAAAAAGGAAAGTGTGACAAAGGGAGTATTACTTGTAAAATAATGTCAAACCTCTTACAATATCATTGCTTGTGATTCCTTAGTATCCTGATTACACTTGAAAAAGAAACAGCTGTCTGGTCATTTAACCTCTTTCAGAGGTGACTAGGGAAGCTAAAGTCTCTGCCCATGATCCTTTATATATCAAATGCTGATCTGTAAGAGATGTTTATTTCAGGATAGAAGAATCAAAATAAATGTCGATAAAAGGTGGAAAATTTGCTGGAAAGGGGGAGACAGTGGCATCACATTATGCATTTGGCCCTCTTGAAGACGATATCATTATTAAGCATAGACTTCTGACTCGAACAACCACTACCAGAGGTGAACCACCACTGAAGAAACTTCAGAAGAAGTTCACTACTTTCGCGTTGGAGATAGAGAAGGAAGCTGATAACTACAATGATTGTGAAAGACTTGCCAAAGCATTCTTGCAAGAACTAAATACTTTTGAGATTCCTCTTCTAAAGAGCAAAGCAGTCATAGATGCGAACGTTAGAGAAAAGGAGAATTTTAATGACCTGAAAGGTGAAATCAACCAGCAAATTGTACAGGCTCAGGCTGACATAGAAGATCTTAAGAGGCAACTCGAAGAAAGCAAGGTTGAAAGGAAGAACAAAGAGGAGGCTGAGGCTATCAGGAAGTTGATTGCTATGCAGCCTCCAAGATCAGAAACGCAGAAGGTTATAACAGAGCTTGAGAAAGAGATAGCTATGTTGGAAGCAGAGAATACTGCTAGTTCGAGGACATTGGACCTTCGTAAAAAGCAGTTTGCCCTTTTATTGCATGTGGTATGTATCTTGCTGCAAATCTACCTTTCGTTAATGCTTTGGTTTCCTCAAGAAGATCAGCTTGTAATGCATTGATTACTGTTGGTAATTTTAAGTTGGCAAGTGTACCATATGCATCAGAAATGACTGACCTATCTTGCTAAGTAACAGACTAACAGGTTAAATTGTTACAGAATATCATTCGCTTGGCAGGGTAGGGTATTGAAGAAAAATTGAACTAAACCGACATAAAAGCCGACATGTATTTTGATTTGGCTAGAAAAAATCGATAATATTTGATGTGGCTTGGTACTAGACCAAAAAAAGCCAAACTGACTATATATACTATTCTATAAAATTGCATCATATGTGTAAATGCATACACAAATATTCCTTTCTATAGATATGGATAGAAAAATATATCTTTTTTCATAGAAAACTATCATGGGTCTGCTTTTCAACAAACCATAGTTTTCTATGAAGAAAATGGAACTTCATTCTTGTCCATTGGATCTCAAGTTTGAGGAGTGTGATGTGTTGCTTATAGCCCATTTTCTTAAGTTGAAAAATAGCCCAGTATATTAGGCCCATACTAAAGAATCAAACCAAACCTAATGAATTATGGCCCGGTATTCAGTCTATACAATCAAAATACCGAAGTGAAGTTCTTAAAAGTTGAAACAAGAACCGAACGCGCACCTATACCAAAAACCACTACAACAAATGAGTACTACACAAGATGTACAGATAAACGTTTATCTTTACTAAAATACACTGGTTTAAGGGGATCTTATGCCTTTTCCCCTAGAATTATTTTAGTGCTCTGTGCTTCTACCTCAAGTAGGGGTGGTCATACAATGGAAAAAAATGACCAAAGCAAACTTTTCTTGATTTTTGTTTTTTTGGTTCACTTTTTGGTTTCATGGGTTTGATTTTTGGTTTGACCGCAACCCAAAGTTTTTCAAAAGGTTAAGCTTCTGCCCCTTCTAGACTCCTTAGCTCATTCAGTTAACTTACCATTAGCCCTTAGCCTAATTGGTTCTTAGTCTGAAGAAGCACAAGTCTAATACTTCTTTAATTCCTTTTCCTTTTTTTTGCAGTAGTTCCACAACATAAATCCAACTTCCAAACTAATATATCTCTTTTTTATGTTGGTCTCCATTTTTCTAACTTTGTATTAAAGTTTAATTTGTGGATTCGTTTCATGTTCTTAGCCAATATCTGCTATGATAGATTGTGCTATTTTTCTTAAATCAAAACCTGGTGGTCTTGCAAAAAATATCCCAAATAAATAAGTCACTTTTTAGTCCAGAAGGAAGCCCAATCTGACAAGGATATCAAGAATGACCTGTGAAATATCTTGGCACGCTTGGTGTATGTAGACCCCTCAAAGAGGTCTCCCTTGGCTGTGTATCCCACTCTCTTAAACGATTGATTCCCTCCCTTGTCATTCATTCTTTTAGTCAACAAATAATGTTGACGTGACTACATGAAAAGTGTTAATTATAATGTACCATTAGTCCATTACCATCAATAATACAATAGTCTTCTTGGTTGAATTTTATACCAAAATATACCTATAAAATTTGGAGCTAACATTCCAAGATTGCATGAAATTAGGAGATCGTTCATATCAACGGTCAAGGATTCTCCAACAATAGAAGAATTTGTAACTAGATGGGCCACCCTTCTTGACACGTTTGATTTGCACGGCAACGAGTTGTTGCGATATCTGTAACATGAAAAGGATCATTTTGTTAGGGTCTATCATGATGATTTTTTGGGGCTGGAATGCAATCAACCCAAAGAAGTGAGGGAATGCATTCCTTTTTTTGATAAGCACATCAACCGAAGTAGTACCCTGCAAAAATTTGTCGAGTGGTACGAAATAATGGTTCGGAAAATACAACCTTGAAAAAAAATGGAGCTTAAGTCCGTATATGTCAATGTAGTAAGCAAAACTGGTCGACCAGCAAATAGGAAGGGTTTAAACTTCGACCATTTCTTTTTTAGCTTTGCATGAACTCCTTATGAGCTTGGCGGTTGAGTTTGTGCAACCAATTGACGGGGCCAACACCCATACCCGATAGGGAGTTTGTCTATAGTATTAGAGACATTAAATTCGGAAGAACATAAGTGGTAATTCATCTATGTAAAAGGTCGTATACACCCTCGCCGCACCTGATGGTCCAAAACTTGATTGTGTTTGCAAATTGTTTCAATCAATGGGGATTATGCCGCCACATGATGACATTTTTGCATTTGCATAACGTGGAAGAAATTCCACAGAGGTGCATTTTGCATAGATGGCGGAGGGATGTGTACTGTCCTCACATGGAAAACTTTTTCACCAAAGGTTACCCACAAATGGGAAATGAATACAAAAGGTACAATGCATTACTTTTTTCCTTCGATGAAATCGCCGTTAATCACCATGGGTCATGAACCAACTCAATACGTACTATAACAACTCTATGACCTGACGACCACCCTCTTAAAGTGGGATGACACCGATCCTTGCACAGGAGTTCCGTAACAATTCAATGTAATGGAAAATGCAAATGCTGATGATACTGTGGTGGCTGATCCATACTTGTTGGGCTGCGCACTAAGAGTCATCTCCGTCCTTATGCATATAGGGATTTATGTGGCCTTGACTGTCTGGAGAGGTACAATAGTGCGAATTTCCCCAGGAGGCACGGGGGTGCGAAGTCCTTGAGGAGGCACGATGTTACGATCTTTGGCGAAGGATCGAGTCACATGACGATGAACATAAAAGTCCGACTCAATTGATGTCGACTTTCCCTTGCCTTTGTTTGAATTCCGAGATCAACCTATTTTGTAGATAAATTCAACTCGTCAAAGGGAGGCTGAAACCTTAGAAGTTCAATAGAAGAGAGAACTCCGATCTCTTCAGCTCGTTAAAGAGAGGCTGAAACCTTAGAGTTCAATGAAAGAGAGAACTCCAACCTCTTGTTTTTGACTGAAACTATTCATACGTATTATTCCCCGCATCTCCCTTTAAATAGGAGTCGTATTACATCAATAGAAAGCCTAATCCTTATGAAACTAGGAAACATAAAACCCTATTCTAGAATAATTAATAGAACTACTTAAATATAAATATATAATAAATAAAACTATTTAAAATATAAATAAATAATAATCATATTCCACGCATCCATAACATTACTCCCCTCACGTTGAAAGAGCTTGTCCTCAAGCATGAATTTCAGTGCAGTCATCTAGAACTTTTGGAATAGTGTTAACTGAATCATCTAATTCCAGCTAGAAAAGTCGTTTGCATTGGTGAGTTGCTGAGTATAGTTCGTCACAATTATAGCATAACCCCTTGACTCTTCTCTCTACCATTTCTGCACGAGTTAATCGCTTGACAAAAGGGGTTTGATTGCTGGTTTGGGTATTAGCTGAGGTAAATGAGGCAACTAAACTTGTACCAGATTTTGTCGAGTTTGTTGTGCTGCCCAAACTTGTCCGAGACTGCTGACATGTCTTTTCGCCAAAATTACTTAACTTCTGCAGTTGGTGTTTTTGTTCTAAAGCCCTGGATACACTCATGGCCGCCGATAAGTCAGGTGGTTTGAGCAACTGCACGTCCAGTCTGATTGAATCATCCAACCCCGCCATAAATATACCCGCATGCAAGTGTTCTGGATTAAGCTCATCAACCCTAGCCAACTTCTCCTGAAATTGACGTTGATAAATTTCAACTATACTAGTTTGCCGAAGCATGACTAATTCACCCTCTGGGTTGCTACTTTCAGGAGGTCCAAATCGTTGGAAACAGAATAAGATGAAGGTGGATATCGCTCATCAAGAGCTTGGTTAAGTGTCCAAGACCGTATGCCTTGCTTGTTGGATCTGAATCTGAACTCAATGATTGCAATTCAAGATAATTTTTCTGAAATTCTTCCCAACTCATTGGGCCCTTTGCTTGTTTAAGTTGATAGTACTATAATTGTGCTTCTCCTAACATGTGAAATTCGGCGACTCCAACTTTTTCTGCTTCCGTTGTATGTTGATTTTCAAAAAATTGTTCACAACGATGTGCCTAAATTAATGGGTCGTCGGTGTCGTCATAAGTAGGAAAATCCATCTTTGCATACCTTGGTACTGTCGAATGTGAATTACCTTTTGATGGATGATTCTGGTCGGCTAGTTGAATAGGCAGTGTAGCAGTAGTTGTTGATTTTCCAGTTGTTAGGGCACTACTCGACTCAGTTCCCTGCGTTGCTGATTTGGTGGAGCCAATTCCCATGCCAGAAAATTGTTCTTGGATGATTTGGACAATTTTTTCATCGAGGCGTTGTTCCATCGCTGCAAGTTTAGAATCCATTAGGGTTTCTATAGTCGCGCGTTCTTCTTGGAATCTGGAATTAATCTCATAGTCCATTGTGTTAGGCTCTAATATCAAATTGTTACAATCTTTGGCGAAGGATCGAGTCACAGGACGATGAACATAAAAGTCCGACTCAATTGATATCGACTTTCCCTTGCCTTTGTTTGAATTTCGAGACTGACCTATTTTGTAGATAAGTTCAGCTCGTCAAATAGAGGCTGAAACCTTAGAGTTCAATAGAAGAGAGAACTCCGATCTCTTCAGCTCGTTAAAGGGAGGTTGAAACCTTAGAGTTCAATGTAAGAGAGAACTCCAACCTCTTGTTTTTGACTGAAACTATTCATACGTATTATTCCCCATATCTCCCTTTAAATAGGAGTCTTATTACATCAATAGAAAGCCTAATCCTTATGAAACTAGGAAACATAAAACCCTATTCTAGAATAATCAATAGAACTACTTAAATATAAATATATAATAAATAAAACTACTTAAAATATAAATAAATAATAACCATATTCCACACATTCATAACAAACGACAGGGCAAAACGCTTGAGAAGGCTCGACAAAGTAGAGCGACGAACGAGTCACAATAGGGGTAAGAGGGGTACATGGAAGAGGAGGAAGGGGCAGTGGCGACCATCATGTCGGGATGACATAGGTTTACAGTGATCACATCATATTGAATTGGCCAAACCCATCGACGACCCCCTAAACTTGGCACGAACTTTCACTTAGGCACCCCAAGTGGACGTTGTTCATTTTTGGCACCTCAAGTAGCCATAAAGTGTGTCACTTTGACACCTTTTGACATCAGCACTGATGTGTGTGTCTCACTCGCTGCCAACGTGGACAAAACGACCAATTAATTTGTTCCAACTCATTTAAATTGTCACATCATTATTTATATTCACAATTAATTTTTTTTGCAAAAAAAACTAAAGGCCAAAACACATGATTATTAATAATTATCCAACTTATTAATATATATACACACAATTAAATTAAAGGAACCAATTAATTACTGACACGTGGCATTTTAAAAATAATTATAAAATTATTTAATTTTATAGCAGACAACCCAACCCCCATCCCACCACCCCCAAACTCCAAAGTCATCTTCTCCACCACCACCCATCCCCCAGCAACCCCCACCCCAAGTCATCTTCTCTACATGGTAGCCCCCCCCCTCCCGTCATCTTCTCCATTTTCCCTCCCCCACCCCCACTCCCCAAACCCCAAAGTCATCTTCTCCATTCCCCCCAACCGCCAACCAAGCCAACAACCGCACCTCTGCCAAGACAACACCAGAGCTCCGTCAGCACAAATTCACTTCGGAGCCATTTTTGCCAACAACAAATTCACTTCTCAACAAATTCAAAACATATAGCACAAATTCACCAAGCCAACAACAGCAAACACCGTTGTTCCATCGATGAAAACCATTTTTGCCATTTTCTCAACATATGGACCATTTTTGTCACTTTTTCAAAAACACCATGATAGTCTCATCAAATCCCAACGTATGGACCATTTTTGCCATTTTCTCGAAAACCAGACAAGAAAATGAAGGGATACAGATGTATTAAGAAAAGAAAAAAAAATGGTGGAAAATTAATGGTTGAAAGAGAGAAGAAGAAGAAATCTACAATCTGCACCAACTTGCATTCTTCCAAATTATTAAAAATCAATTGTATTAAGAAAAAAAAAATGGTGGAAAACTAATGGATGGGGGTGGAGAAGGGTGGGAGGAGATGATTTTGGGGTGGGGGTGGCAGCAACGATTTAGGGGTGGGGTGGGCTGAGGAAGATGATATGGGGTGGGGTGGGGGGTGGGGTGGTTAGGAAGATGATATAAGGGTGGGGTGGGGTTATTAATTCTTTTTTTAATTTAAATTAATTATATAAAAATTATTTTTATAAAAATGTCAAATGTCCTTTTATAATTGGCTCATTTATATGTTATATACCCTAAAACGCGCCTAAAAGCGAGTGTAGTACACTCTCTTTGTTGAATTAGCAAAAGGTGTCAAAGTGACATACTTTATGGCTACTTGAGGTGCCAAAAGTGAACAATGTCCACTTGAGGTGCCTAAGTGAAAGTTCGTGTCAAGTTTAGGGGGCCACCGATGGGGTTGGCCTATTGAATTTATTGTAACAATGAGTTTCGATTTAATGGCTTGTCTTTTAATACCCTTTATTTTAGGATATTTTAAGAAATCAGCAAACAACGCATCTTCATTTCCATTGTTGTCTTTTAGAGTAAGCTAATAAATGAGAATGTGGTTGGTAAGGAAATTAATGAAAAGGCACTGGGATATGGATCTTCTTCTCAAGAATGCAAAAGAGCAAGACAATAAATGAGAATGCGTTTGGTAAGAAATTTAAGGAAGAAACACTAGGATATGGCTGAGACTGCAAAATAGATTTGGAAAAATGTTGAATTCAACCAAGAAGACTATTTTATTGTTGATGGTAGTGGACTATTGTACATTATAATTAAGACACTTTTCATGTAATAATGTCAACATTAATTGTTGACTGAAAGTATGAATGACAATGGGGTAAATTGACCGTTTAGGAGAGTGGGAACATGGTCAAGGGAGACCTCTTTGAGGGGTCTATATACACCAAGGGTGCCGAAGACATTTCACAGGCCATTCTTGACACTTTTTGGTTTCTAATATTGAAGTCGAAAAACCGAATAGAACTTTTGCAAAACCGAAAACCAACCCCTAATCCCAAGAGTTGCTGAAGTATCTATACAAATGAAATACTTTAGGTTCTAGTGCACAGATTCAGAGGAAGGGAAACTGATTGATTTTCTTTCCTAGAGTGTCAAAATGTGTACAATCTAAGAGACTTAAGACGCTAGTTTCCTCCAGCATGTTCAAGTGTGTTTTTTTTTCTTTAATTTTCCTGGGTTTTGGTCTCAAAGTGGTTGAACAAAAGTTGCTTTAGTTGAGAAATTTCTTTGTCGTTGCAGGTTATGAGGATATCATTGACATAAACAAGCAGACTAGCACACATGGCTAGTATTAGTGTCAGAGAGTGAGGAAGGATGGGTTGAGTTGTCATGCAGACGTGCCATCTGATATGAACTTCGGCAATTCCGCTTGTTCATGAATCAAACCTTGGCGAGCTTGATCTACGCATGGTGACCAAATGTGAGGACTTTGGCAATAGGATACGCTCCGATATGGCTATTCACATGTTACAACTTTCACATCAAAATCTACCCATAGTTATAGTAATAAATCTTTTTTCTTTTGGATAACCGTGGTGGCTGGGTCAGCTTGCACGTACCTCGACTAATTCCACGGGATACCTACTACCTCCCAACTAGTAACAGGTACCAGGTAACTCTGGTAACTTTGTCCACCAAGGCTAGAACAGATGGGAAGAAATCACCTAGTGTTGTCTCTGTTGGGAATTGAACCTGAGACCTCATGGTGCTCAATCCAACTTCATTGAACCACTAGGCCACACCATTGGGTGAAGTAACAGTAATAAATCAAATTTAACCGAAGCCTAATCAACATATCATGTAATATCCTCAACAAATCTCTTCATTTTAAGTTGTTTTATTTATCTAATTGGTGTTTGTTTTATAGTTATTCTATCTTGGATTACATATATTCTTGCTGTTTATAATTGCACTTTTCTATGCTAATTTACGCATTTTTGTTGCGGTTAAAGATTTAGTAGATCTTAGGATTTTATTACTGTTTTCGTCTTTCACACCCACTGGTATGAGTTGAATATGATCCCATGTTGTAAATACTCTGTTTAGGTACATAGAACTTAAGAAGTACTTCATCTGCATTAGAGAAAACCTTAATTGGTAAAAGTTGCCCATATATTTTGCCGAATGTTCAAATCTTTTCCTTTTCGTTTCAGGTTGATGAATTGCAGAACACAGTAGAGGAAGAGCAGAGGAGTTTGGTCGAAGAGGTGAGGAATGTAGTCGATGATCATAACAAGAGTGGAGTAGGGGGTTCTACTGTGGGTCCTGAAGCAATGGCTGTGGATTAGGGGATTCTACTGTGTGTCCTGAAGCAATGGCTGTGGATTAGCAAGTGAAGCCTTAGTTCTTGTATGCTAGGTTTACTCTTACGTACATGTTTCATACTGGCCTGCCACTTTTACTGCAGAATTCAATTAGCTGTCTGTACTATTTGAAAGTGAGATGAGGATCGAGGGTCTTGCTGTATATATGATGTTTCTGCAAGCTGTAAGAAAGCTTGTAGTGCTGCTTGATTTTAAGGTGGAACATTGGTATTCAGGTCTTGGGAGTGCTGCCAGGTTTTACCAGGTAAACGTTTTTACTGCGACGGGCAGGTCTTGCATCTCAGCATTCATTTGAAAATTCTAAGCAAGCAATGCAAAAATACTATCAGGTTGCACATCTGGTGTTACCGGAGAAACATCTGCTTCATCAACAGTCATCTAATGTGCTATCCTGGATATCTTTGGATTGTCAAGGAAGCTTAATTTCTTTTAAGATTGCTTTGGGTCCATTGGAGACTTCTGGCTACCAGAGCTCAATCCTATGATGCGTAACATTATGTAAAATGGGTTTGATCATATTATCGCGTAGGACTTTACTTTTTGTATTAGGGTTTGGCGTTGTGTTCAAAACAAGGGTTATTGGGGAAGTTTGAGTAGCTACTTATGTATTCGGTCTTTAAATCCATCTTTGGTTATGCCATGCATGGTTATGAAATGAACTCCAAGGCGTAAAGTTTGACGCCTTCTATAGTTTGAAACATCCTCGAATCCTTGAAGATTCTATGATGGCTGTCTATATAACTGTCTTTGGATTGCCATGATTAGGCTGTCTATGGAACTATGTTTTAAGATTCAATGATGGCTGTCTATATAACTGTGTTTTATATTGCATTCTCATTCATAAAAATCAAAGAATCAGAGAAAAGAAGTTAAGAGAGTCAAAACTTATATTATAGGTTGGCCTCATCCAACTTTGAAAATGCACATATAGACAGCCTTACTTTGTTTGTTCGTTCCTACTGTGTCTAGTGGACAATCGATGTTGATGTGACACACAAATTCTGAATGGTGTCTAGATGATTATTTTGTTAGTGGGGGTTTTCAATGGACACATCTGATGATGCCTTTTTTCTATTCAAACAAAAATCAAATAAAATTGACAATGACTTCCTTTCATAATTTCAGTGCATACAACATGATTAGTTCAACCTATGAGAGAGCTTTATTCCAGTGTTGTTTCTATCCACCTGATCATATTCACACCAATTTCACCAGTAGCTACAAACTGTACATCACACACTGCAAATTAAGTAGCACCGGTAGAAACTTTCTGCCAAATGTGGTAACTTGAGTCGACACAAGCAGATACAACATAAATATAATCACCCCCATTGTCAACAGCTCTATGTATGTGCAAAGTTCTCTACTATTTCTGAAAGAATGACAAATGCTGCACCTCCAAAAACAAGTGAAAGGGTGATCTTTCCTCCAGGAACCAACGGAGGTGTGTTGGGAGTTTGAGCTGATTCTGAGTATCTGTCTGGCCAGGACATCGCAGCTGGAAGAAGTCCAAAAAGCACCAAAACTACAAAGGCGCAACCACACGAATCAAATTAATTGTTAGTATTGAATAAGCATATAGACGGACGTTGATATTCAGCTGATAGCACATTTAAATTACGTTCCGAACTGAAGTTAAACTTTCTGGGTCAGCAATAAAAAGGGTAGCCCAGTGCATGAAGCAACCTGCATTCATGTAGGGTCTTGAGAAGGCCGTACACCAAGGAGGTATTGATGTAATCAGTCTACCCTAATGCCAAGCATCAATGACTGATTCCACAGTTCGAACCTGTCTATAGCTCACAACGAGACAATTTTACCGTCGCTTCATCGCTCCCCTTCCTAGGTGAATAATAGCTGGGAAAAATAGGTAGGTGCACTAAGCTACTCATCATTTGCGGGTTCAAGGAAAGGCTAGACCACATTAGATCACACAACCTTACCTTGCACTTCCGCAAAAGGTTGCTTCTACGGCTTGAATCCATGACCTCCTATTCACATGGCAACAATTGTTACCATTGCGTTAAGGCTCTGCTTCTTCTGGAGAGCAAAAACTCGAGAAAAAAAAAGTTTTTCCAATAGATGCTTCACAGTTTTCTAGTTTCAAATTAAGTATGAATTTGATTTCCAGAAGGATCAGGTTCTTTCCAAGAAACTCGTCGTATCTGATAGTATTTTTCCAGTTCTACACATCACGCTACTATTGGTGATTGACCTATTTTTGTTTTTTCAATCCTTTTCCCACCCACACCTATATAGACCTCCATCCTCATGGGGTGCACAATATGCAACAAAACTACTTAACTTCATTCCCTGTATCATTACGTTAATCCGATGCAAACAGCATGCGATAGCATTTGTATATGTTCTTGAGACAACAACATACCCAGTGTAATTCCACGAGTGGGATCTCGGGAGGGTAGAGTATATGCAGACCTTACTCCTACTTTTGGGAGGTAGAGATATTGTTTCTGACAGACCCTCGGCTCGAGAGGAGAATGTAAATTCTATTGATTTTGAATTAGTTGTCTAATATAGTAGATATCTTCTTCTTTTCTTTAATGTACTTCATGCTATGGAGCTCAGACTCTTAAAAAATATTGCTGGGTGAGTGTAAGATCACTCCAAAAATATTGTTGGTCCCAGCAACTTAGACATCATGACACTTTGTACACCATTTCTCTCTTGGTTGTACATATATTATTCTCCAACTAGTAAAAGAAAGTTATAATGTAGCTAAGTTTCCTTTCTGTTGTACATATTATTTTCCAACTGCCCGGCTACAATAAAAGAAAGTTATAATGTAGCTAAGTCTACATACCTCCATAGGTTCCAGCAAAATCCAACGCCTTGAAGAATATTTCTGGATCTAGCAATGAAAGTATCAGCGGAGGAACCAAAGTAAGTAAGTACGGCAGAGGTCTGTTAGGACCTGATGGGAGTTTCAGCACTGCCAACAGTTCAATAACAAAAGTAAAGCATAAGTTAGACCTCATAAAGAGTGCTAAAATTAAGACTTAATACAGTGAAGCATAAGTTAGACCTCATAAAGAGTGCTAAAATTAAGACTTAATACAGTGGTCAAACCCGCCTATACAGGTTACATAATATAGTGAAAACTACAAGATAATAATGTTGCTAGTGGAATTAGCTCAAAAACATCTATGAAACGGTAATAAGGAATATATAGTTTTTGAGACATAATTTTGTTCCTCGACTCCACAAAGAGAAGCAAAAAGGGAGGGAATAAAACTCGGTAAAATGAGCTGTCCCATAAATAGCGATCAAAAAATTTCATGCAAGACAATCATTCACAACTATACTAACTGCATCCAAAGTTTAGCTAATGAGAGGTCTTGAAAATTTACATGTTCATGGATTGGATAGTTAGATAGCTAAGTCACTCACAGTCAGCAAGAAAGTCTGTGAGGCCCAAGACAAATCCGATATAGGAAGTAGCAATTGCCAGAAGTGAAAAGATATCAACTATTGGCTGCAAACACAATGTTTATATAAGAGGTGAAAAACTCAGTACCTGTTTATTTTACTTAATTTCAATAAAGAAATATAGTAGATCATCGAAATAAGTGCCAACCCCAACGATTCCATTAGTAGACCGCAATAGCTGTAATGGATCTGCAATCTTGTCTGCTTCAGTTCCAAAAGTTGTGATTGTTCCTAAAATGACTCCATCCCAAACAAGAAACAGCGCAAGGGGAATTGCTGTCCCAAAAACTATAGCGCTCCTACGGTACCATAACAATCAATTTATTTAGAACATAGCAGTAGCCAACTATATAGTACTACATGAAATACTGATAGGACGTAAATAAATAGTTAATAATAATTAACACACCTAAGGTATCACTTTTTCGCGAGTTTCATACCTCAATTGTTCCCTTTACCTACATAAATTATCACTCCCTTTGTATTAAAACACCTCGATGCTTAGTTGGCCAAATATTTGTTCTCAATCGACAACAGGCGTGTGTAGGCCAACTTAGCATCAAGGTGTGTTTTAATACAAAGAGAGTGATACTTGAGGTATGAAACTCGCGAAAAGGTGATAGTTTAGGTGTGTGTTTTAATTATTAACTCTTAAATAAAGCATAGATGGACTGAGTGAAGCAGCCTATACAAAGGACATTGACCATATTTTCAGAAAAATGTTGTGGATGGTTTCTTCTAGCAATACAACAACAACAAACCCAGTGTATTCCCACAAAGTGGGGGCTTCTAGCAATGAAGATTTAAATATAAGTCAAATTATTTCCTTAGTTTTGGCATCCAGTCAAATGCATCATATTAAGTGAAGAGGAAGCAAAGAGTGAAAATCATGTTATTGAATGAACAAGAAATACAGATTCCGAAGTACATAAGGTATGCAAATATATGCTATATGCTGCAGTAATGCAAGTAAGATACTGATAATCACCTTACTTTTGACAGGTCCCCTTCAAGATTTGTGCAGAGAACAGGTACGACATTCTGCGATTGAAAAGCAAGTGATTAACTTAGATGCACAATCCCAGGGTGACTATATGAGTTGATCAGGAACACTTGTTACCTGATAAACAAAAGAAAGTGCGATTATGGGTATACTTTGAGTAGCAGTTTCAAAATTAGCTTTCAGAAGAGCCTCCCAATGCAAGTCTCCACTGGCAACAACCTTAAGCATAAAAGATGAGATATTAAGATTTCTCTCTCAACCATTTCCAGTGCATTACATGAAGCTTGACGCATGTGTTTCCAAGATATAGATTAATATTGGCACAAATTTTCCATTGAATATTTAAATTTGTTAAATTTGAAACATCACTTGTTTTCTGGTCTTGGCATGATGTATGAGATTATATTAAATCCTTTATCTGTATAGCGTATATAAACATCAAATAACTGGGATCAAGTCTAAGCATTAAGAACCGCAAATGCACCAATAATCATCTACCAATGTAATACTCATATGCCTCACGACCTGCCATTAGGAAAACCTGTTGACATGAACATTTACCATCTCATGCAAGTATCTCAATGAACATTCTATTAATGTGCATTACTTAGAACCTTGGTTTGTTGGTCTTCACGAGATGTATGGGAATGTATTGAATCCTTTTTGTCATGCATATAGCACGTACAAAGGACAAATAAA
Source organism: Capsicum pubescens (assembly GCA_030864215.1). NCBI lineage: Eukaryota > Viridiplantae > Streptophyta > Magnoliopsida > Solanales > Solanaceae > Capsicum > Capsicum pubescens. Next base: position 129,205,680 of record CM061548.1, on the reverse strand, counting down.
GCAGACCATATCTATTAAGAAGCTCATCTTAGCCAATAACCATTATTAACATAACGTTCCTATTAAGTGGCCCATTTGAAGTTATCACTTCTTTTACATGTAACACCAGATGTAGCTTCAGGAACTTCCATTAACCAAACCTGTTGGACAAACCATTTACAAAATCATCCAATATCTCAAATAGAAATTCTATTAATGTCCTTTCGAAGAAATTCATCAGAAAAGGTCTGCCTGCACTCATGGAAAGTAAGAAATATCATGTCTATGGCATAAATAACAAGAAACAAAGCTAAGCATCTCCGAGCATTAAAAAGTTCAAAAGAATGAAATAATCATCTACCAATCTAATATGCATGTAGTACTATGTGAAGTAATTCACTTTTTTCATATCTACCATTATAATTTTTGGACCCGCCACTGACCAAACCTGTTGGCAGGAAGCATTTACCATCCCATGCAACATCTAACATTAAAAGTCCCCAGACTCTAGGCCATCTAAATAATTCGGGCGGCAGCTATCCTATGTTGGTGTCACCAATTGAGGCATATATTGGCATGAGTCGGATACGATGGCACCAATTTCAGTGAAATACGAAAATTACTGTCCACAAAGAGGAATATCAATACTGCACCCTAAAAGTAAAATGTAAAACAGCTACATTATCCTAAAGATAATAATAGCAGTTTTTTTCTACTGAATCAAGAATGGAAATTACCACAAGAGCTGTGAAAGAAGCGATGATTCCAAACACAAGGACAGCGTTAACTGCTCCAATAGTTCGCTGGCTAAACAAAATTAGAAAATGAGTTACTTTCGCAATTTTCTAAAGATGAAAATCATGTATTGTTTTTCAAAAAGGAAAAGAATTATTCTTCCATGTGGAAGAGAACAACGATTAGGTTAACTGTGGAGTATACAATATCCAGGGCACAAGATATTGCTTTGTCATTATTTAGCAACGTTTTACTTTACCAACAGTTGAAAAGAGCAAATCCATTTCCATGAAATGAATTTCACACACAATGTGAGTATTTAGTGAAGCAGATGTCATCCTATCTTTGAATAGGGAAGAAAAAGTTGGGGGTTATAACAAGTTTTTCTTCAGATGTTTATATTTCGTTTTACTTTTGATGAGTATAGTTTTTCAGATGTAACAAAGAATCAAGGAGCCATAAAGCACAGAGGAAGGTCACAGAGCAAAGAGTTCAATTTGAAATTAGACCATTCTTCATATGAATATGGAAGCATGTCAGAGCATCTATTTTGTAGACAATTTCCCTCGACCTTCTCTTACAAGATGCACTAAACCTTCATGGATCAAAGTATTTTTAAAAGCAAAGCATACTTGTAGTCATTGGTTCTTAACAAGGGGTTACTAATCATGATAATAACAAAAGCGGAACATGAATCAGCAAAAGTGAGAAAACAATGTGAACCTTCCAGCGAAGCAAATCCCTCCAAAAAGCAGTGAAAACAAGGTCGCGGTTTCCCATCTGCAATCATAATGCTTCCATCAACACCTAAAATCATATGAAACAATTTACAATATTCTCCAAGAAGTTGTGAGAAATTAATGGCAAACTTATGGTGCTTTTAAGTAACAGATACAGGAATAACCGAACATCCCAAAGATATCATTTTGACTATTTAGGGAAGAAATAGTAACTCTACAGGATTATCAGCTGTCTATTGCAAATGAACCTATCTGGAAGTAAATTTCACCATTTACAAAGAAAATCACACTGCAGTGGATGAATGTAAAACTGTTGCATAAAATTTGGACATTTCATCATTTTCCTTCACAGTTCTGATCATGATTGTGTAAAATCAAATAAACACCCAAGACAAAATTCACTTTTAATGCATTTAAACCAAGAGAAAACATAAATCTGTTAGCAAAGTCTAGATCCTAGAATTTGGACATAGCAAAAGGATATGAGTAATTGAATCCATTTTCAAGTAAATCTTTTATTTGCTGATGCTGGCAACTTCTAAAATGCCTGCTCTCAAGTATATTCAGGACTGGCAGGCAGCAATGGAGGTAGAACCTCCAAGACCAAGAAGTAGCATAAGGACATAGTCCACAATGACATCAGGCATCAAACATTTCTCAGGAAGTATAAACTGGAAAGTCAAACTCTTTTAAGTTTTATATGTCCTTTTGCATGTTTATATGTTTTTTGATGTTAGAATGTTGTTTTGTAGCTTTTAGAAGTCAAATGGTCAAAAGGAGGGAAATCTGAAGAACTGTCGGGAAAAGAGACATCCACAGTCATGGATCGAAATACGGGTCGTGGATCACCTCGCGAAAAGTTCAGAGAGGGTGCAAAAAGCAAAAGGTACTCTGCAGAAGATCAAATACGGAGAGGAATACAAACCATATGTCATATTCACGGTCCGCACATCTGGAGAAGATCAAGCCAACAGGAAGACTTATGGCTGAACCTGCGGACCGTGGATCGTTTTACAGCATGTCAACGGACTTAGGGATGAGATCAGAAACCCTAAAGCAGCACCTACGGTGGAGTTAAAAGGCAATCCACTGATCGTGGATCAATGTAAGGGCCGTGGTGGATGATGTCACCAGTCAAGTTGATCTGTAGAGGATTCTGATTTTGTGGGCTATGAAAAATACTTTTTACAGGATTTTTGTTATGAGTCGTGCATAACATGACCCTATATAGGAAGGTATGGAGGACGCGAATTAGGTTAGAAGGCTGGTGCACGTGGGGGAGTCGTAGCCAATAGTTAGGAGAGCTTTGGGATAGCGGGCTGGTAGTCTTAGGACTATGTTCAAAGGTTGGAGCTGATAGTAGGAGGGTATGGGGGTGGTGGGTGCCTTTGGTTCGTCAGTGTGGGGTATTACTTTGTGGGTGTCTTATTTCTGTTATTTCTTCTTCTTTCATGCGTTATTACGACTTTGATTATTATTCTTTGTCTTGAGCTAGGGGTCTATCGGAAACAACCTCTCTACTTCTCTGGAGGTAGTGGTATGGACTGCGTACATTTCACCCTCCCCAGACCCCACTATGTGGGAATACACTGGGTTTGTTGTTGTAGTCATGCATAATTTGTAGTAATTACATTCTAGTAGTTTGCAGTTTGGAATATTTCTCTCTTGTTTGGAAGAATGAAGAACAGGTTCTTTCATCTTCAATTCAATTCAAGGTGAGCATTATGACTTCAATTAATTCTTATTTTTGTTTTACTTCCATCGTGAGTAGCTAAATCCTCTACTGAAGTTGTGTACTCAATGGGGGTGTAAAGTTCATAAAGGTACCATGTGATTGCATGATTTTCAGGAATTCGGATATCAAACTATTTTTTATTTTTTATTGACTGGTTGGTGGTTGCAAACATCAATATACGCTATAATATCTTAGTTTTGCTTGGGAAGGCGGATTAGAATTTGGTGAGAATAGTTTGCATGAATTCAAGACGCTAATCCTTGTTTAATAGATTCTCTTAGGAATAAGTTGAGTTTATATGGCATAAGCAGTTGTTCATATCTAAATAACTAGTACAGATTTGGAAAAATCATATTGAGAAAAGCGTAGGGACTGAGTGCATATCTAGAAACCTGATTATCTGTAATTGCATGGAAACCAAGAGCATGCATCCCATTGCAGCAACACAACCTTAGTTTTTTAATCATATGGTCAAATTCAAAGTTATTACTGCAACTTTAGCCTTTAGATACAAACAATCTCTTTTCTACTTTCTCGGAATAGAAATCACGCTTCAATCTCGTATTCATCCAATCTGTAGTATTTCTCCCTATCCCCAACGGAATTCGATCTCAACCTTTTGTTGGGTTACTATATTTGCATGCTACCACGTTCATCCTATTAGGGTATAATTTTGAGTGTATTAACCATCATCAAATAAAGCATAAAAATACATAACTGATGATTATTATCCAAAATCTTAAGGGAGATTGAACATACAATGGAATCCCGCTGAAGGTTGTCAATATATCTGAAGAACGAGCCACATAAGCAACAAGAAGGGCGTAATGGATGAAAATGTAGGACCAGCTGCCATTAGAAATACAGTTTCATCAGATGGAAAATTATTCAAATAAAAAGTTTCAGGGAGTGATACGGATATGAAACTAAGGGACATGTTATTACTGACTGGTTATGTGAGTGTATAACAGATCGAACAGATAAAATTGGAACCTCATAACTAAGAAAACATTGATGGGGCTGAGGGGTTGTAGATCAACTAACGATAGGTTAACATACACCAATCAATCTCATCAAATGTCAATTACTGAACTTTTTTCTTCTTTTTTCTCTTAAAGCAGTTGATAAATCATTGTTGTAACAAGATTTGTGTTCACAGGAAAAAGTTTTGGGATCCAAGCAATAAGGATAACCACTTTTTGCAGCATTAACAAAGTAAGATCAACCTACCAAACTACTTGCACTCCTGTATTTCCTAGAGTTCTCCTGGCCATTGACACCTGAAATAGTCATGTCCCATTGAGATAAAAAATGAATGGAATTAGTTGAAAACCAAGCATCTCAGATTAGCATGGCTACCACATCTGAGGAACTGAGGAAACAGCTTCAAATAAAGTCTTAGCGTGATGAGAAGTTAGATGATACTATTTAAATGTTCATAAGAAATTAATGTGAAATAAGACCATCTTTCTAAAACATTTTACATGTAAATAAGATCATCTTTGTTTCCAATTTATCATTGGATGACGACAGATGACATCTGGTTTGAGAGAGGAGGATCTCCGTTTAATATTAAAATATCCAACACGGAAAAGGAAAATGGAAATTCAAATTTCTAAATTTTAATAAAACCATTTACTGAATAAGGAAGAAGGAGAAAATTTATGCTCAGATCAATAAGTATCTTACCAATGACACACCACCTGAACCAAGCACACACATTGTCTTCACATTTACTTCTGCAATAAGTAGTCCAGTCACCACCTACGCCATTTTGGATTTCAAGAATCTTATTAGTGCCAAAAATCAAGGATTGGTTTAGGAGTGGGATGGAGGAAGGTAAAGAGGAATCAGATGTAGCGGTCAGAAATATAAACAATAACATTCTATAATGTGGAGGTTATTATATAGAAGAAACCATAGTGGCATCAAGTGAATTAAGTAATCGACTTTTACACTTGAGCCAAGGGCTTTCGGAAACAGCCTCTCCACCTTTCCGAGGTGGTGGTTAGGTCTGCATACACTTTACCCTCTCCAGACCCTCACTTGTGGGATTTTATTGGGTATGTTGTTGTTGTTGTTGACTTTTACACGTGTGCTGGTTTTCCACAGATTCTTGAGAATGTTGAAAAAAAATGACAAAGTAGAAAGAATGCTGAATCATTTACCATATAAATCCAGCACATAATGCAAACTACTGAAGAGGCTAGAAATCCAGATTCCTGTGTGACTGCAGGAATAGCAAGAATACCTGCACCGACCTATTCAAGACACAGAGATGTTAGTTTCCTGCTACTCCTTTCATTCTTGTTAATCAAGAGTAAAGGCATAGTTGACATGATGCCAATTGAGAAAGAATCTGCAATCAGAATATTCTCGTGAATTGTTGATATTCATAGAAGGAAACTACGACAATGAAAATATAAATAATGTACATAGCCAGGAAAAACTAATGCATTCATATTTTGAAATCCGCAACCTCCCCTTTTCATGCACGTCACATTACTTTCTCATACTTCTTTAAGGAAATCAAAATCTTTCACCTTAATCAGGAAAATATATTAAGAAATGAGTGTCCATACAAGGTTGCTTCATTAACTTCCTCATAATTGTAAATACATGGCTTTGAAGTTATACAACAACAACAACAACAACAACAAACCCAGTGTATTCCCACATAGTGGGGTCTGGGGGAGGGTAAAATGTACGCAGTCCATACCACTACCTCCGGAGAAGTAGAAAGGTTGTTTCCGATAGACCCCCAGCTCAAGACAAAGAATCACTGTCAATCAGCAAATGGCTTTGAAGTTATACTAAATCTAACTTAATTAAAGTTTCTGGTATAATAAGACTGGATGGGATGCTATCTTTCAGTAACGTAAATTTGGAGATTTATTGAATATCATGAAAATGATGATGTTCTGAGAAAGGGAAAGCAATTTAGGGACAGATAGACGATCAGTTGTTTCAAAAGCAGCAGAAAGTTGACCGTGCAAAAGTACCAGCTTTGACATCTAACAACCACATAAAATTTCGGATGACGCTATGTGCATACATATAAATAAAGTACATAAGAATGCAGAGTTCACACATTGAGAAAGGGAGAGAAAACGTACAGTGGTGCCAGCAACTAGAAAAATGGCACTGCTGAGACTTCCTGGAGAATTAACAACGAAAGTTAAGCAAATATATAAAATGACAAGATTTCCATTAAAAAAATTCTAAAAGAACTTTGGTTTTACATTTCGGGCATAAAGAGCAGAGCGTTTGGCTTTAATATTAGTCCCAACACCAATACAACTATACCCATAATTTAATTCAACCAAAGTCCTGAAATATTTAAAAACAAAATTTTCCTTAAACAAGTAATCCTACATAACATTTCTTGTATTGTTATTCATACCATTAAAATTCCTACATTATTATTCAGTGCATTAACCATCCATGCATTCAAGTATTTGGGGTCAATATTAAAGGAATGGATTGATAATGATGCTACATCATATTGGAGAGGAGTGGATGAAACAAAAGCTTGCATCCGATATCTTGTGTAGGTTGTATTTGTTATGTATTGATGTCTTTATGCTTTGTACTATTTACCTTTATGTTTCTTGTTTAAGATTGATATGTAATATACTGTGTAAGATTGTTGTTGTCACTTTTCCATCTTTTATGTAGTAATATATTGTTTTAATACTGATTTAGTGATTTGAAATGTGAATTAGTAACTTGGAATGTTTTACCACAGGTGTTTTCTTATATTCATTTTGTAAGGACTAACTACTTGTTAACTTTACATAATTTAAATGGGAGGTAAAGGTGACAAAGGTAAGCAAAAAGTTGATCCTATAAAGACAAAAAAGAAAAAACAACCTCCGCCTTATAGACGACCATCAGATATTCATATATCTGAGGGTCGATTTGATGACGTGCCAGCACGACCCTTTTATTCTAGGTCGTTGCAACATTCAGTTCCTGCTCCTACACACGTGGGTCATTTCATGGGTCTACAGCGACTCATTCTGCTCCCACTGCCTTCACATCATTCAGCTCTTGCTCCTACGCACGTGGGTCCACTTCATGGGTCGTCGCATCATTCTCAGACGATTGCTGGCACATACGGTCATCTACCATCGTCTGCAGTACCCTCTATTAGTAGTCACCCACGTTCTCACAGTGATTCTACTGGATCTATTGGGTTGACAGATCTTCATCTTAGAGGCACACCATCAAGTGCTTCAGATCCACCCACACCAGTGCATCCACCAGCACTTGTTCCGCAGCCCGGAGATAGAGATGCTTATCGGAGGCGGTATATTATTCCATATAGAGTAGGGTAAGATTTCTAAATATAACAACATTATTCATTTTTCATTTACTATATTATTATGCTCTGTAAAATTAATGTTTGATCTTGTGTTGTAGGTTTTTGCCCGATGATGGAATTGCAAAAATTACGACTAAATGCATTTGTCAGCACTTCAACGGCTATTGGACCAGTTGACAAAAGGTTCCAGAATTTGATAAAAATGAAATGTTTAAGGAATTTCAGGTAAAGATTTAACTTATCGACTACTTAACACATTGTTAGAACAAAAAATTGAATATTAAACTTTTGTTTTTGTTGTAGAAATATTACTAGTGGGATGAAACAAATGACCATGCTATACGAAAGAATTTTCATAGAAGAACAAGACTCAGAATGAACGATCTGTTGGATTAAGCCAGAGCGAAGAGGGTACGACCAGAGTTTATACTCGAACCCATGTGGCAAGATTAGCTTCGCTATTGGAATAGCGATGAATACCAAGTGTTGAGTGACAAAGGAAAGAAAGTCAGGGCATCATCCAAGGGTGGCTTTCTACATACTACGGGAGCAGTTAGTCGGATTACTATGGAGCAAAAAATGGTATGTAACTTTTACAGGTTTAACTGTTTGTTTCTATTTAAATTTTTAATTATTTGAAGATTAATAATTTTATCATATGCAGAAACAAAAATTGGGTAGGAAATACAACAACATGAGGTATTCGAGGCGACCCATGTAAGGAAGAAAAAGAACTCAACTGATGAAGACGTCTGGGTTGAGCCTCGTGCAAAAGCTACCCATGTAAGAATCAAATTTTGTATTTATGAATCTTTTTCTCAAAGTTGATATTATTCAAGTAAAAGTAGTTTAATAACTTTTTACTATTAATTTTAAATTTACTTTGAATATAGGACAAATATATGCAGTTCATTAATGAGTATCGTAGTACTCAGCCTCCTGAAAGTCAGGGTGAAACAATACCTGAAGATGTAGAGGAGGAGTTCTGGAAACAAACTGTGGGTTCTCCGGTTAGAGGTCAATACTACGGGTACCACAGAAAATGCTTTAGCCAGAATATTAGGTCTTCGTTCGGCGATACATCCTATCCCTCATCAGCTGATAGAGAAACCGTTGATTTACTAAAAAATACGGTTTCTGAACTCACTAAAGAGCTTGCTGGACAGACTGAGAGGGCGAAGCAGAAGGAGGAGGAAACATCATCACAAATCAAAATGATGCAGACACAGATCAACTCTTTAATTCGATCTGCAAGGATTTTTCCTCCTTGTCCTGGTGATGCAGTTCGTGCTGCAAAAGGTCTAGGCCTACTAGATGATTATTACACCACAGGGGAGGAATCGATCCTGTGTGTGAGGTTGAGGATGCGGATGACGAAGAGGATGATGAGTTGTAGTTTTTAGACTTTTGTATGTTTTGTAGTTTGGATTTGGAACCTTGATAAATTTTGTAAATAACTTGATTTTAAATGTTTGTATTGTTATGCTGATTGATTGTTATGATGGTTTGATTGTTATGCTGGTTTGATTGTTATGCTGTTTTTTTTTTTAAAGATTTCCAAAAAACTGACCACATGTAGTCGGTTTTTCTAGTAATTTTTCTAAAAACTGACCACACATGGTCGGTTTACTATAATTAATTAAAAAATATTTTATTAAATAAAAAATATATTTAAATTAATTATTTAATTTTAATAAAACCGACCACATGTGTCGGTTTTGTATTTAAATTAATTAATTTTAAAAAAACGACCCCATGTGATCGATTTTGTATTTAAATTAATTAATTAATTTTAATAAAATCAACCACATGTAGTCAGTTTTGTATTTAAATTAATTACAGTAATTAATTAATTTTAATAAAACCAACCGCATGTGGTCTGTTTTTTTATAAATTAATTAATTAATTTAAATACAAAACTGGACACGTGGTCGGTGTCGTCGGTTTTAAAAAAGCTACCACGTTTTTTCCGACGCGTTTTGGTCGATTTTTTTATCGCAAAGGCGGTCGGTTTTTGTGGTCGGTTTTTCTGATTTTTTTAGTATTGGAACAAGACAACCACAAGATAATTCTATAAACTCTCTATTCAAAATCATCGACATCACCAAAACACCACAAACAAGAAACTCCAGACACCAACAAAGCACTCTCCCCTACTGTTACAGAAGAATTCCTACCCACTAATCCTTTACCCTAATCCGCGTCCTCCACTCCGCAACGCCAGTTAACGGGAGTACTAAATACATACTACTAAATGTAGAACCCAATTACTAAGGTCAATGTACTACAATTCAAACCCTACAAAGTTCAAATCTTGGATTTGCCTATGGTGATCAAACCAATATGGTCAAGCCTGATTCGTGGGTGTTTGGATGGGCTTATAGTTTTTGACCTATAAGCCAAAAGTCTAAGTTAGTAATTCTAACTTATGGCTTTTGACTTACTTTTGCCTTTTTAGCTTGAAAACAAGTGCTGAAAAGCACCTTTTTATCTTACCCAAACACGATAAAAGTGCTTAAATTATTTTAACTTCTAAACTGTAAGCAGAAGCAGAAAGAAAACAATAACATACAGATTTACGTGAAAACTCTTGCGAGAAAAACCACGAGCCGAGAGGCAGAGGAGGTTTCACTATGAAAGGAGAGAAGTACAATGTGGAGCGACGTAATTTCTGAATAATCAAAATAGACCCACTAATTGCACTTATATAATATGTGCATACAAATAATTCCAGGCCAAAAAACATAAAGATCTGGCTTGACCCACGCTACCACCACATACATACCCCATTGAAAATCACAAATATGGGTCGTACCGTGAAACTTTCTGGACCGGATCAACAAAATTCTTGTCATAACTCTAACATGAACTTAGAATAAGTCAATCCAAACGGGCTCGAAAAGAGTGAAATACCTGGTTCTCTCTTCAAAGTGGCTTGATTGAGGTTAGAAAATAGTCTTTCAAATTCATAAACTTGTTCCCTGCTATCCACTTTTCCTTTAATTTCTTCATTTTTTAGTTCACTTGACTGTCTTTGAGCACAGCACTTGAACAAAGTTACTGACTTTGAGGTCTGAAAACAGCATTTAGAGGAAATCTTAGTGGGTACTAAACGCGAATTTGAAGAAAATCTATGAAATGGGGCTTTAGTATAAGGAATTGGAAGCTTGACATGAAGTGAAACAGAAGAAGATATGGCCATTTTGGGGTGTGGGTTGGGGGGAGGGGGGGGGGGGTTGTTCTTGATTTTTCGTCTTGTTTTCTTGGTTTTTTGTGTTCTACTGTTGTCTTTCTGTCAGGCAGGTCTATCTGGCTTTGTGTTGGTTGGGTGAGAACAAAATGTAAACAAAGGTGATGTGGAATTTTGTTTTCAATGTTTGGGTGGAAGGTTTCTATTGTATCTTGTCTCTATATCCTATCTTGTTCTTTTACTATCTTCTTAAAATTATTGTATCTTGAGTTGATTTCTATCAAAATCAGTTTCTTTATTTTACCTTTTAGGTAGTGATAGCATATGTTGTTATTGTTGTTCCTTTTACTAGATTGTTTTATCTTGAACAGGAGATTTATCGAAATAGTTTCATCTCATATGTGAGATAGTAGTATGAACTATGTATACTTACTTTTCAAACCCCACTTAGACCTTATTTGTTTGCACTTAATGGAGGTCTGAATCTTAATAATTCAGACTTCAAACCATTAAGTGCATTTGTTTTTCATTAAGATTTTGGCTCTTAATAAGTCTGAATATATCTTAATCATTTATATCTTGAATTAAGTCTTAATTATTAAGTGGTATTCTTGTATTGGATAGTATTCATCACCACTCTATCCATAATCATCAGTCACCACCACTAACCACCTCTGTCACCACCACAATTGTCAGCCACCAACCACCACCACCAACCACCTCCACCATTCACAATCATAATTGCTACTAACCGTTATTTTTAGCCGTTATCATATCTACCACCTCCATTATTTTAATTATATTTGTCTCTATCACCACCGTCAATGCCAACGTCAATGCCAACACCATCATCAACCACTACCGGTCAATCCCAACTATTAACCAACTCATCTATCACAACTAGCGTCACCGCTAACTACCACTAACACATCATCAGCATCCACACATTCTTCGGCCGCCACCACCATCACCATTGTCACCGGTATCGTCATCTTTACCACTGCTTCAACCACCATTATCGCTACAATATATCTCTACTAATAATCATCTCCACTATCGCAGCTAACATCATCTCCAACTACCACTAACACTTCGTCAATCATCATGTATTCATTTTAAAGCTATCACAATCAACACCTCCAACTACTAACATCAACCAATTTCACATCACTACCACCGCCACTATCAGTCGTCACCATCATAACAGTCAATACAATACCAAACATCTCTATCATCACAACTATCACCACCAACATTACTAATCACTAACATCAATCATTACCACCACCACCACCACCACCACCATTACAAATCATCTCCATTATCACCAACAAAAACAAATATTTTTTTCAATCAAATAATAATTTTATTGTATAAAATCAAATATTTTTCTAATATATAATTATTTTTTATTTGAATTATATTTTTTATTATATACGCAAATAAATAAATTTTGCATATTCAGATATTGAAAAACAAATAGTCTTAACCATTCAGTTTTTAGAACTGAAGATAACATTTTAATCATTCAGATATGCATTCAGATTCAAATATCTAAATCTTAATAAAAACAAATGCAGCCTTAGTGAGAATATACTGAGTATGTTGTTGTTGTTGAACTTTTATATCTTCACAAGGTAAAATAAAATTGTATATACACATTATTCTCCTCAGATCTCACTGTGAAACTATAATAGATTTATTACTATTGTTGTTCTTATTATTGTGAATTATATACAGATCCGTTTGATTATAAAAATATTGTGAATTACCTTATATTTTCACAAGGTAAGATAAGATTGTATATACACATTATTCTCCTCAAATCTCACTGTGAAACTATAATAGATTTATTACTATTGTTGTTGTTATTATTGTGAATTATATACAGATCCGTTTGATCATAAAAATATTTAATTTTTTATTTTCTTTGATAGTCAATATGTGGATTGGTCGTGAAAATTTCTAACCAATTTCAAATTTAGAAGGAAAAAAACTTATAGTAGCTTATTTTTTCATTTTTAATGTCAGTTCCAAATATTTTTTCGTAAAAAGTATAACAAAATGCAAATCGATCTTTAACTTCAATATCATAATTTTCTTTTTTATTTTATAAAAAAAATATTTGAAATTTATGGCCATATCTCTATTGACTTCTCTAAAACTCTTTATAATAATATTTCATTATAACAATTTAAGTTTCTCTCCAAACTATTTTTTTCATGCTATATTCTTAATATATAGAAGAGTGAAAGGAAGCAGGTGAAGGTCGTCGTGCCTTTTTCGGTGATTTTATTTTTACTATATCACCCTTAATTAATTATTATATGTTATTTACGTATTAAAAAATTAATAATATTTAACAAAAAATATAAAATAGACATTTATAACATGTCTTCTTCAGCTGCTTCAACCGTAATTTTACTATTTCATCCCTAATTAATTATTATAAGTCATTTAAGTATTACAAAAATTAATAATATTTAATAAAAAGATAAAATAAACAAAAAAAATAAATTAACTATTGATGTTTAAATTAACTTGACATCTTACATGAGGCCCGATTAAATTTTATTCACAACTATTTTTTATAGTAATTTTGTTATGTCACTTCTAATAAGTTATCCCCTAATTAATTATTATATGTAATTTACGTATTAAAAAATTAATACTAATATTTAATAAAAAAAAGTAAAATAGACATTTATGACATGTCTGCTTCAGCTGTTTCAACCGTAATTTTATTATTTCATCTTTAATTAATTAATGTGAGTCATCTAAGTATTAAAAAAATTAATAATATTTAATAAAAGGGATAAAATAAACAAAAAAAATGATAAATTAAGTATTAATGCTTTAAATTAGGGTAAACAACATAAATCCCAACACTTTGCTATCTAATTACCCTCTCTCCCAACTTTTATATTAATTACATGATATCCCAAATATGATACATTATTTAACCTCCCATACATAAGCTTATGATACATTACTAACCAATTTGTTGGAGATAAAAAGGAAAAAACGTTAAAAGTGCCTATAATTGAGGAATTAACACACTCAATTTAAGATTTTTTCCATTTAATTACATAAAATCCTCAACAACTTCATTATTTGAATTTTGAATAATCAAATCAATCTTCATTTATCACAATCTTCCAAAACTAATTTCTTCTCCAATCCCACAATATTCCCTGCATTCAGAAAAAAATTGAACATACTATAAGAATCTGATGTATCAGACGAATCTCATATCACACACACACACACACACACACACACACACACACATATATATATATATATATATATATATATATATATATTTCTATGTATGAGAAAATAAATTTTAAACTTAATTTCTTTATATTTATGTATCAGAATAAGAAATATATATTGAATGTATCAGAAATCATTGATTACCTCTATCAGAAATAGTTGTATGTATCATAATGCATATGATATCTTTGTCAAAAAAATATCTATGTATCAGAAAACAAATTTAATACTTAATTTCTTTATATTTATGTATCAGAATAAGAAATACATATTGAATGTATCAGAATCATTGATTACCTCTGTCAGGAATAGTTTTATGTATCAGAATACATGTAATATCTCTGTCAAAAAAATATCTATATATCAAAATAATATTTACAGTTCCGTTTATCTCATAGAATATTATGATACATAAATAAAATATATATGGACGAAATTTATCAATCTGATTCATAAAAAATCATACCTTTATTAGAAACTCAAGAGCCTCAAATAAATTAACAACAATGCTAATAGCAACAGTAGTAGATTCATTCATTGAGACAGAGAGTACACAATAATATTATTGCACGAATTTTATGGTCTTCTTCATTTGCGAGTGTAGGAAGTAATAGTGGTGAGAACAATCATGACAGTAAATCCAGCAAGAAGGGGAGTAGTTGCTAAATTACCCCTGTCAAAGAATTTTAGGCTCTTGGTCCTTAATTCGTCGAATGTATCGATCCCAGATGTTTCCATTGTGTCTACAAATCCCAGTTTTTATTTTTTATTTTTTTAATTTTGACAATGAGAGTTAATAATTGTTGAATTTATTGTTAACTATTATTACTTAATGATTAATGATTTAATAGCCATGTTTTTTTAAAGAAAACAGAATTTTCCTTATCTGCAACAATATCAACGTGATTTAAGGCTTAAAAATAGGAGTTGTGTGTTATGTATCAGATAAAAAACTTGTTTAGAGATTTAGAAGAGATTTTTGTAATTAGTTAGTGAGATGAGATTTTAAGTAATAGAGGATACTTAAGGTGTTGTTTTATGTAATTTTTCCATTAAATTAACTTGACATCTTATATGAGGCCCGCTTAAATTTTATCACAACTAGTCTTTTGTAATAATTTTATTGTATCACTTCTAATAAGTTATTATGAATCATTTAAGAGATGTTTGCTTCATGACTTCAATTGTTGAGTCATTTAAGAGATGTTTGCTTCATGACTTCAATTGTTGAGTCATTTAAGAGATGTTTGCTTCATGACTTCAATTGTGATATTTGATTGACTCTCAAAATTATACCAGTGTCACTTAAATTGGAATAGAAGAAAAAGTATTATAAATCACAAAAATTAAAAACTTCAATTATTTTAAAAATATAATTGACTATCAGTGTCACAAAAGTCTGGACAAGGAGAGTATTATAAATTACAATGGCTAACAACTTAAAATAGTAAATTACAATGTCAAAAAATTATTATAAATTACAATAGTTAACTTAAAATATCTAAAAAAAAAATATGAAAAATATAATTAATTATCTAAATTTTATTTATGGAACATAAATTGAAACTAAAAAATAACATATATTGAGCCTAGGGGTGGGCATTTGGTATTCGGGTCGGTATTTTCAAATTTCAGGTTCGGTAATTGATATTTGAAAATAGATACCACATACCATACTTATAAACATCGGTTCGAAAATTCGGTAATCGGTAAATTAAACTTCGATTCGGTGCGGTTTTTGGTAATACCATATTAAAGTTGCAAATGTCCAAATGTATGTTTAAACCTCAAAGAGTATATTTAATAGAAATCCTATTTAGTATTCCTTTTATTGCTTTTTATGAATATATTATCAAGGGATTTTTTAGGCTTGACTAATACTATTGTCTATTGAGTTGGTTAGACATATCGTACTCCCTCCGTTTAAAAAAGAATGACCTACTTTGACTTGACACAAAGTTTAAGAAAATAAAGAAGACTTTTGAATCCTGTGGTCTTAAATTAAAGTTGTGACAAATGTACCAAAATGCCCTTAATCTTGTGGTCTCAAACATGTCATGTGGAAAGTTGAAATTAAAATATTGCCAAAAAAAAGGGTCATTCTTTTTGAAATAGACTAAAAAGGAAAGTAGATCATTCTTTTTTAAACGGAGGGAGTACTATTTATATATATACTAGTTTAGATCTATGCGTCTCGCGCGTTTACCTTACTTTATTGAGTTCAAACATTACACTAAATAGGATATTTGTTTAAATAATAAAGATGAATACAATAATTAAATTCGACATCTTTTGGAGAATTTATTTAATTAAATCTAACCTTTACCAAAAATATTTCTCAAAGCCGATCGAGATTCATCTATCACCTGTAAATTATAACAAAATAATACGACAATAGAGATATCAAAATAATACAACTAAACTTTACCCATACACAAAAAAATTCTCAAAATAGATATATAAAAATAATATAATTAAACTTAACCTTTACCTAAAAAAAATTCTCAAAACCGACCGATATTCATCTACAACCTGTAAACTACAACAAAATAATACAATAGTAATCACAAAACTTTAGTTTTGATGAAACTAATTCTTGTCTGAGCGAAAATTTTGACACTAAAAAATGACTTGAATAAAAACAAAGAAGATATATACATATATAGTTAGATCAACACCAAGAATTTCTATGGTTCTAGTAAGAAGATCACACACAACATATTTCCCTTCCTTCATGAAAAAACTATTCCCCACAAGCCAATCCTTCCCCAGTATCTAAACCAAGTTTGTAAAATATTAAGTTTGTTCTAATAAAAGCTTTCAAGTTTTTGCTAAGTCCTTAAGGGGTTCTCGAAAGGAAAACCTCTCTCCCAGTTACTTCATGTAAGTGCTTATTTATGCTATATTTTCCCACCAAAAAATATATTATGTTTATGTTTTAAATTTTGAATATGTTTGTTGTACATTATGTAAATTAAATTTTATTTTAAAACAATTGTCCTTAGTATATGGTTAACCTCTCAACTTCTTAATAATAACGATGGATTAACCTGTAAATTCCTAGGAATCCTGGCCTTAAGTAGTCCGCCAAAACAAAGAAGTTTAAAGGACGAAAGTTTGTATGCCAGATTAATGTTTCGGGGTGTGGTTAAAGAAGACGTTGTTAAGAACATAGGCTAAGAGGAAGAGATGAACAGGGTAAGATAAAAAAAAAGAAAAAAAAGGTAAAAATTGGGGAAAATATAGGATATAGGAACTATAAACATAAAGAAACAATGGGAAAGAGGGAGTACTGGGTAGAATTTTTACAACATAATTGTTTAAAAACTTACTTTCTTATTGAAAAATCATTTTTATAACCGCCTCTCTTTTTATGGTATCAGAGCGAGAAGTTTTTGGGATCTATAGTTAATGAGACGACCATTACAAAACACTCGCATACATTTAGAGATTAAAGAACAATTACAAGATTTATATATAGAATATATCATATTAAGTCAGACTAAAGAAGATAATAATAGACTAGACTATTTAATTATTATAATAGGACAACTAGAATATAAATTAATTACTCAACTTAAAAGTAGACAAGTTTATAAAAAGACATCCTGCTTTCCGCGATACAAGGTGTAGATACTGGTATTTATATAGAGAATATAGTATAAAAGATAATACTATTAAAAGACTTAAAAAATTAGAATAGTGTAGAGAATGATTAGTAGAAATAAATAGGTTATATAGAATATACGGTAGTTCTAGAACAGTAAATCCAGAATTAGTAAGTGCTTTAAATTGGAAGATACAAAGTTACGAAGAAGAAATATATCGCAGCAATCGTAGAATAAATTGTCTTAAGGAATTTATTAATCAAAAAGCATATCAATTAGGATAATTAGCTGAATGCAAGATCTACCTGTATTTTAAAAGAATTAGACAACTAAATAGTTGGATAGAAGAAGAATCTTATCACAGATCATAATTAAGACAAAACGAATCACGACTTATAGAAATTATAAAAGGTATACAAAATAAATTGAATAAAGATCTAGACACTTTAAATAAGATAGAATTAACAAATCTAGAAGAACAATTAAAAGATATTAAAGACGAATTAGATTATAATTATATAAGAATAGAAAATTCTTATTATAGGGCGTATTATTCTAAGAGATAAATAGATAAGGTTCCTTTAGGTTAATATATGCCTCTAGAATACATCAGACGAATCAGACTAAGACAATTTTGGTTATATGTACGACGAAATTAATCATAGAAATCAGCTCAGAAAAGAAATATGACAACTAAGAGAAAAATTAATTTGGATAAAAAATGCTTTAATAGAAGTAGATACAGACGCTAGCCTAGTAGAAGTAGACACTAGTTTGACTACAAGAAATGGTTTACTTATTACAATCACAAACAAAAGATTTAAAGAATTACTCATAAGGGAACAAGTAAAAATAATAGGGCAGATTGATAATATAGAATTAGATATTAAATACAACACTAATAGATTAATTCATTACATAAAAATTTGTAAAATTACAAGCACTCTAAGATAACAAAATAGCTTCTTTAAAAAATCTTGAATATTTAGATCTCCGATTTCAACCTGAAAAGAAATATAGAGCATTAAAAGATAATACTGTTATAAAGTGTAATTTTAGTCAAGGAGAACACATATTACATTCTGAAGACAAACAATATAATACTATAATAGATCTAATAATAAATCTTAGTGAAAAAAATCAAGAAAAAGATAAAATTATAATTAGACTATTAGAAGAAACAAAAGTTACTCAAAATAAACAGAAAAAGACATTAGAAAAATTAAAACAAAATTTTGACTACTTAAAATCACAAGAATTAGAGATAGATAGAAAACTTCAATACTTAAATACTAAATTTAATTTGGAAAAAATACCTACAAAAACAGAAATAGAAAGATTAATAAAAACTATAGTAGAAAAAGAAAAGAACTAGAAATTAAAACCACTCAATTAGTAACAAAAATTATAGAACAAGTAGAATTCATCAATAAAGAAATAAGTGAACTAAAAATAGTAATTCAAAGATTAGAAGAAATCTCACTTTCATGAGTGAAGAAGAAGATATAAATTACAGTAGGGCATTAGAAAAATCGAAAAGCTATCACAGTGAACCACAAAGACTATCTAGGCATATTCCTTCAAGTCAGACAGATAAAATCATATTAAAACAAAACAATACTATAATAACGTTATTGGTAGAATTGCATAAAAAGATAGATAACTTAATCAAGGGTAAAGAAGTTCAAGAACCTAAAAATACTGAAATAGACGAATTAATTACTCAACTAAAGAAAACTGAATTAACTCCTAGACAAGAGAGACAAAATATAATTAGAAAATCTCAAAAAATGGACTTTCTTTCAACTAGATCAAGAACCACTGAAATTGAAAGACAAAGAGTGAGTTTTTCCGATAATAGAATAGGAACTACTAGCCTTATTTCTAAAACACTAAGAAGACACCCAAACGTAGATCAACACCAAGAATTAAACGAAATAATAGACGTAGATGAGGATTTACAAATTTTTCAGCAACATCAGTTAAAACTATTAAATCCCAAGACATTATATAATGCTGGATATTTTTTCATAGATAATCAGTTATATAGACATTATAGAGAAAAACAGATATCAGCTATAGGGGAAAACTTTATAGTTCTAAGCTTAGTAAACTTTGAATCGTTAAAACATATAAAAAATAGAACGTTGCTAATGCATATGAGATTAATTGTTATAGGAATAAAAGGACTAACTAGAAAAAATCTAGGATCTAAAGTACTAATAAAAATATATGATGATAGATGGTCAGACATTAAAAAATCAATAATAGGGTTAACAGAAGTAGATATGACGAATAATGGAGGAATATTCTATATAAGCCCAGACTTTTTAATGAACTTAAAAGAATTTGAAAAAAATATTAAAATAGGAATTCAAACTAAAGGGTATGAAGAAATGAGTAGTGGCAATAATTTACTAATGTGTGTAGGATTCATAGGAAAATTAACATTAAGCAGTAATACTAAATTTAAATTAAAAGTAAATGACTTAGTTGAAGTAATGGAAAATAAAGGCATAAAATTAATAAAATCAATAAAAATAAATCCAGAAGAATACGCAAGTTTAGAATGGAATCTAGAAAATTTTAATAAGCCAAAAATCTTTACACCAGAATCTCACTTATTATACACTACAAGAAAAGGAGAAACTTCAGTTAGATTTACAGACTATAATTATACTAGTCGAAAATAATTAGACGATGAAGAAACTGAAAGTACTATAACAATAGAACAAGAACTAATGAATGTAGAAATCTTACAAAAAGGATACGAAGTAGACCTATCAATAGAAGAAGCACAAAGATTAGCTGAAAAATATACACATATGACCTTTAAATGTAAAGGGTGTGCAAAGAACAATATGAATATAATGGAATATATAGAACATTTTAAAACCTGTTTAGAAAGAAATGACAATCTAGGATATAGAAATAGTATTATAATTTCTGAAAACATAAATAAAGATATAACGTCCATAGTAAGTTATAGAGAACTAGCAGAATTAGAAACTGCCAGTTCAACAAGCGCAAGTCCGTTTCAACAAACTAATCCTAATCCTCAGCCAGTAGATTATAGTGCAGGTAACATACCTAGAAGACCAGCAATTAGATTAGACCCAGATACAGAAATCAAAGGAGATAACATAAAACCGACAGATAGGAGAATGCCAATAGAAGAACAAATAAAACTTCAAGAAAGAGGTAGTAAGGGTAAAATATTAAATATAGCAGCACATGATCCACAAATGTGGGATACAGTAATAGACTTATGGAAAGGAATAGTAGTAGCAGATTACTTAAGACACTACACAGAAACAGATACAGAAACAATGTATAAATATCTAGAAACTTTTTTAGGAGAATCTGCAAAAGCAACATGGGAAGGTTTTAAGTTAAACTGCCCATATGATTCCAAATTTTACTAATAATGGGGCCAAACCCTTATAATTTTACAAATAAAATGCATAATTTACTAACAGGAAAAGACCCAAATGGTGGTTTAATAGCATTACAAAGAGATGCAGTGATTAAACTAGAACAATTAAGTATCTCGAATTGGTTACATATTAAAAATTTCTTGAAAGACTATTTTTATTACTGTACTATTAGTGGAAACACATTTAACGAAGAATTAGAAAAAAAATTATTTAATAAGTTACCAGAACCTTTAGGAAGAGAAATAGAGGAAAGATGGTACAAAGGAGATGGTGTAGTTGCTAGCCCAAATGCTAAATGGACTATAGGACATAGAATACAACATGTAATGGATATTTTGATAGAAAAATGTACTAACATACAGATACAAAAACAATTAAAGAAAAATAAAATGAATTTCTGTAAATCCATTATATACACAACTCAAAATTATGATAATGATCAAAGAAAACCTAAAAGGTATAAAAAGAAGTATAGTCAAAAACCATATTATCGCAAAAAATATTTCTTGCGCAAATCAAAAGCCAAAAAATCATATCTAAATAAAGAAAGACATGTTAGAAAATATAGAAATGATAGAAATTATAGAAACAAATTAGAATGTTATACATGTGGAAGTATAGACCACTTAGCAAATCTATTCCCTAAAAGAAATAATAATAGGACAAGAAATTCTCAATTAATAGAGGATTTTCAAGAAACGTTGTTAAATGTAGATGAATATATGTCAGACACAGAAAGTATATATTCTATAGTAAGTTTTAATTTAAATGATAATATTAAATCTGATTCTTCGGACTCAGAAGAAGATAACTTAGTAAATAAAATCGGACAAGAAATTGATAATCTAAATTTAAATGACTTATTGATTAACAACCTAATGAATATCACGCAAGAATGTATACATGAATTTCAAAGATACAAAGGAATAGATAACAATAGATGTCACATATGTAGTTGGTACCCTAGTAAAGAAAATAGAGCTAAATGTAAAAAATGCTATATAAAAGCATGTATAAACTGTATAGAGAATACCTTAAAGATAAAGATAGAAACAGGAGTTAGTAGTGAACAAAAACAAACAACTAATCAAATCATAAATCTAAGAATATCAACATTAGAAGCTAGAGTAAATGAATTAGAACAAAGACCAGCTACACTAGAAAAAGGAAAGGCTATAGTAAATGAAGACAAAATAAATACCCAACACTTAGAACAATTAGAAACAAAACTTATGAATATAAAAGACAATAGTAGTAGTCTAATATGTAATGAAGATAAACAATTTTCTACGATAAAAGTACTGGTAAAAATAAAAATTCAAGATATAGAAATAGAAACTTTAGCGTTAATTGATCCAGGATGTACTAGCTGCTTAATAAATAAGAGTCTAGTACCACAATACTTACTTAAAACATTTAAGAAACCAGTAGCAGCAATGCAAATGGATGGATCACATAATGTCTATAATCATTACATAGAAAAAGCTCAGATAAGTTTTTAAAATACATGTAATGAATTCTACAAACCTTCTTATAATGTTAATAAAATACTAGCAAGAGACTTAAATATAAACATAGATTTTGTAATTGAATTACATTTTTGTATACGAAATAAAGGAGGATGTCTCATAACAAGAGACGGTATCATATTATTTAAAAACCTTACTTATACTCCAGTACAAACTTCAAAATTACCAACAGTATACAGAAAGCTTAAGACAAACAAGAAAGACTTAATTTCTAAGTCACAACCATGCTGCGAAAGTTGTTCGAATAACGACCAATGTCAAAGACCTATTGGGACAAAATAAAGAAGTAGAAAAAGAAAATAGTTTAGAAGAATTTAAAAATTATACTTTAATCAATATAGAAGAACTTGAGTACATCGAGAATATAGAAAAAGAATACACTTTAATTAACGTAGAAACACAATTTTATAATTTTCGAAAAGGAATAAATGGAATAGGTATAATAAATAGTCCAAAAGATTTAGATAATGTAATAAATATTCTAGATAAAATGGAAATAAGAGGAGAAAAGCCTTTAGCACACTGGGATGCTAATGAAATAATGTGTAAATTAGAAATTATTAACCCAGAATATACAATAAAGACAACGTCTATAGAAGACAATAACGAAGATACAGAAGAGTTCGATAGACAAATAAAAGAGTTATTAAATTTAGAAGTTATAAAGAGATCAACCTCCAGACATAGATCATCAGCCTTTATGGTTAGAAACCATAGCGAACAAGTAAGAGGAAAAGCACGCATGGTAATAAATTACAAGAGATTAAATGACAACACTAGGACAGATGCATATAAACTACCTGATAAAAGTGAACTAATTAATAGCATACAAAGAAGAAAAATATTTAGCAAATTTGACTGTAAATCAGGATACTGGCAGGTAAAAATGCATCCATACAGTATACAATGGACAACATTCATATGTCCAGAAGGACATTTTGAATGGTTAGTTATGTCGTTTGGATTAAAAACAACTTCACCAATTTTTTAAAGAAAAATGGATAATATCTTTGGTGTATATAAAATTTTTGTATTAGTTTATGTAGACGATATTTTAGTATTTAGTCAAAATATGCAGGAACACCTAGGACACCTACAAACTGTCTTTAGATTATTTGTTAAACATGAAATAATAATCAGTAAAAAAAAAATGAAGTTATGTTGGACCTATATAAATTTCTTGGGAATAACTTTAGGAGAAGGAAAGATAAAACTCCAACCACATATAGCAAAGAAAGTACAAGATATGCCAAATAAATTAGATAACACAAAAGACTTACAAAATTTTTTAGGATTAGTAAATTATGCGAGAAACTTTATTCAAGACCTATGAAAAATAGCTGAACCTTTATATGCTAAAACAGGCAGTAAGGGCCAAAAACATTTTAACATAGAAGATATTAAACTAGTACACCAAATTAAAGAAAGAGTTAAACATATTTCAGACTTAAAAATCCCCTTAGAAACAAATTACTTAATTATTCAGATTGATGGAAGTAAATTAGGATGGGGATCTATCTTAAAAACAAGACCTAATAAATATAGTGATAAAAATGAAGAAAATATTTGTGCGTACCAAAGTGGATTATATAAAGAAAAAGGGAATATGAGTAGTATAGACTTAGAAGTACTGACAATAATATATGGCCTAAATAGTTTTAAACTATACATATTAAATAAGGAAGAAATATTAGTAAGAACAGACTGTGAAGCCATAGTTAAATTTCATCAAAAGATAAATGATAAATCTAGTAGCAAAAGACGATGGTTAAATTTTATGGATACTATATCAGTTTATAAAAATATTGTTTTCGAATATATAAAAGGAAAAGATAATGAACTAGCAGATAAATAAAGTAGATTAGAAATAAAGACTAAATCTATAAATTAATGTGTATTTCAGCATGAGACCAACTGGTCAACCTACTGCAGACAAAGGCAAAGGCGTAGCCTCGTCCTCTCAAGACTCGTACTACCAAACAATGTTAGGTAACATTAGTTTTAGACCAAGAAACTCTATGAACTTAATGGAAAGAATTGATTTCGGACCATTTAACTTGATAGCATATCCATCTAGTAATCTATCTTTTAAAATTAGACCAGAATGTGTTTTAGATAAACCCCAAAAATGTTTAATAGACAACCTTTGGATATTCCATAACAAATCAGACCATAAATATTTTTTAGCAGCTATGAATGCTTTATGCCAATATATATCAGACAAAAGCAAACCTAAATTCAAATATTATATAGTTATACATGGAAAGACAAATGAAATTTTTCAAACTTGGATAGAAGAAATATACTCTATAAATGGTATTAAAACCCCACTTTATAAGGGTTTTAACAATTTTTTTGAAGCCTCAGACTATGCAAGGGGATATCTTGGGCCTAACTATTACATATCTCTAGCACTTAGACAAAGCCCAAACCAAATACCCTAATACAATATTCAAAAAGACACTGGTAAGCTCTTCGATGACCGAAGCTTTCAAAAGACTAAATGATCAAAAGGAAGCTCTTATCATTGAAAACTCCAGACTAATGGAGAAGGTGCAGATTTTACAAGACAAGCTAAATACCTATCAGGTCAAGACAAATAGAACAAATGCAAGTAATCAGACACAGAGTTCTCCATCTCCACAAAAATGGATGAGAAGGGTGTGCATTCCCTTCTGAATGCTAAGAAATCCACTGTACCGGATGTTGGTACAGCTAGTCCGGTGCAAACGGTAACCGGTAAAGACAAATCAAATTCGTTTACGGCTGCACTTAGCTAAAAAGTGAGGATGAAGGAGGTCCTTCATCAAAACAACCATCAGCTAAAACTAGTACTCTAAGAAAGACATTAATTGCAAAAAAGAAAAATAAACAAATTGAGACTATAGTAAAACAAACATTAGAAAGATTCTTTAATATCCAAGGACAAGACAAACATATTGATAACAAAGACAAGTACTAGTTCGGATAGATTAGTCCCAGAAATGAACAATGCAGACGATAATATTCCAAGGTCAGAAGAAGACGAGGAATTCGAAAATAGTCTTGCATATCTCCAAGATGCATAGGACCCCAATGAGGATGATGACTCAGGGATGAGTTTTGATTCCATTGCCCTGCACAACTTGGACACATAATCAGACAAAGACAAGGGGTAGCAAAGACTTATAAAGCAGCTGAAGAGATAAGATAGAGATAAAATATAGATCGGATTGTCATGTGGGGATGCCCACTTTATGTCTTGTAAAAATAATTGAGTGCTTTCTTTATCACTACCTTCAAAAAAAGGAAAAACTGTTGAAGCACGCGTCTGTCTAAAGGAATAGTAATGCATGTGACGATAGGGCCCAGAAGCATACCTGACCTGCATTATTAAGATTCCTTATCTCTTAGGTGTCGGCCATTCATCTTGAGGACACGTAGCAAATTTGAGTCCACTCTTTTTTTCATTTCTAGGTCTATATAAGACTGATGTTTTAGTAGTAGAAGAAAAACAATTGTAAGAAAATCTAGTAAGAAAATCACACGCAACATTTTCCCCTTCCTTCATGCAAAAACCATTCCCCACAAGCCAATCATTCCCAGTGTCTAAATCAAGTTTGTAAAATATTAAGTTTGTTCTAATAAAAGTTTTCAAGTTTTTGCTCAGTCCTTAGGCGGTTCTCGAAAGGGAAACCTCTCTCCCAGTTACTTCATGTAAGTGCTTATTTATGCTATTTCCCCACCAAAAAATATATTATGTTTATGTTTTAAATTTTGAATATGTTTGTTGTACATTATGTAAATTAAATTTTGTTTTAAAACAATTGCCCTTAGTATATGGTTAACCTCTTAACTTTTTAATAATAATGATGGATTAACCTGTAAATTTCTAGGAATTCTGGCCTTAAGTAGTCCACCAAAACAAGGAAGTTTAAAGGACGAAAGTTTGTATGCCAGATTAATGTTCCGGGGTGTGGTTAAAGAAGACGTTGTTAAGAACATAGGCTAAGAGGAAGAGATGAACAGGGTAAGATAAAAATTTTTTTAGGGAAAATATCGAATATAGGAACTATAAACATAAAGAAACAATGGGAAAGAGGGAGTACTGAGTAGGATTTTTACAACATAATTATTTAAAAACTTACTTTCTTATTGAAAAATCATTTTATAACATAAAAGGAAAAGATAATGAACTAGTAGATAAATTAAGTAGATTACAAATAAAGACTAAATCTATAAATTAATGTGTATTTCAGCATGAGACCAACTGGTCAACCTACTGCAAACAAAGGCAAAGTAGTAGCCTCGTTCTCTCAAGACTCGTACTATCAGACAATGTTAGGTAACATTAGTTTCAGACCAAGAGACTCTATGAACTTAATGGAAAGAATTGATTTCGGACCATTTAACTTGATAGCATATCCATCTAGTAATCTATCTTTTAAAATTAGACCAGAATGTGTTTTAGATAAACCCCAAAAATGTTTAATAGACAACCTTTGGATATCCCATAACAAACCAGACCATAAATATTTTTTAGTAGCTATGAATGCTTTATGCCAATATATATAAGATAAAACCAGACATAAATTCAAATAAATGGAATTTTTCAAACTTGGATAGAAGTAATAGACTCTATAAATGATATTAAAACCACACTTTATAAAGGTTTTAACGATTTTTCTGAAGCTTCAGACTATGCAAGGGAATATCTTGGGCCTAACTATTACATATTTCCATCACTTAGACAAAGCTCAAACCAAATACCCCAATACAATATTCAGAAAGACACTGGTAAGATAATTTTTTGTGACCACTGCTTTTCGATGACTGAAGCTTTCAAAAGACTAAATGGTCAAAAGAAAGCTCTTATCATTGAAAACTCCAGACTAATGGAGCAGGTACAAATTTTACAAGACAAGCTAAATACCTATCAGGTCAAGGAAAATAGAACAAACGCAAGTACTCAGACACAGAGTTCTCCATCTCCACAAAAAAATGGATGAGAAGGGTGTGCGTTCCCCTCTGAATGCTAAGAAATCTACTGTACCGGATATTGATACAGCTAGTCCGGTGCAAACGGTAACCGGTAAAGACAAATCAAATTCGTTTACGGCTGCACTTAGCAACATTTTTCCCTTCCTTCATGCAAAAACCATTCCCCACAAGCCAATCCTTCCCCAGTGTCTAAACCAAGTTTGTAAAATATTAAGTTTGTTCTAATAAAAGTTTATATATATATATATACACACACATACACACACACACATTGAATTCTATTATGTTGACAAAAATAGTGAAGAAGTTGAAGGTTAAAAAATTAATCATCCACCAATCTAGACATGCAACCGAATCAAGTTAGATGGACATCAATCATATTTGCCCGATAAGTAATTAGTTTCTTCTCTAGTTTAATGTGCATATCAATATTTATAGAAGTATTTCCTTAATAAAGTCTTGTTTTAGGAGTATTTTTCGTTCCTATTTTAGGAGTATTTTTCTAATTGATCAGTACAAAGAAAAATATTAATTGATTTTCCTTCCATATATTTTAAGAGTCATATATTTTAGGAGTTTAGTTAATATAATAAAAATAATTAAATAATAAAATTGAAGAAAATAATAAAAAGATATTTCTGTCTAAAGGAGAGTCTTTTAATGAAGGACAAAAAGTTCAAATCAACTTTCTAAGAGTCTTCACACTTTTAATATATGTATATATATATACTAGTCAAGTATACGTGCGTTGCACGTGTGCTTCATGACAAACTGTCAATCAGTTTGTTGTCCAACGTATATTTAATCCAATATTTTATGTGCTAAATATTTATATAGCTCACTGACTATGAAAAAGCTACTGATAATATTTGCAAATAGCATCATATATATTTTTACAAGAATTTTTGAGTAAATGGACATCAACTTGAAATTAGATCAAATAAAATCAAATAAATGCAACTAACATAGTGAATAATGAATAATAATAACAGACTAATATTTTAAACAAATAAATTAATAATATCAAAATAATATAAATCTAACCTTTACATAGAAATTCCTCAAAGCTCGATCGAATATTCATCTACATGTAAACTGCAACAAAATAATATGATAATCAAAATAATAGAACAATACTATTAAACCTAATAATTCTTACAAAAAATAATAGTAAACTCATATCATTATAAAATCCATGTCAATATTCCTCACAAAATAAAGATTATCTAGTATTGTCAAAATAATTCCTGTGGAGGTGATAATTTACCAAAATTCAATAGAAAAAAATTCTTATGCATATAGCCAACTATGCATTTAGATTATAAAGTTTATTATACGTAATTATATGATCAAACAAATTGAGAAGTATTTCAATGTACAGGCATGGAGACGAATGAGGTATAAATCTTTATAATTGGAGGATTTTTCTACCTTTATTAAAATTTATTGAAAATTTGTTCCTAATACAATAAGATTTTTTTCTTACCATATATTTTTTTTAAAATTATAAAATTTTATTTTTATATAAGGTAATTTTTTCATTGATATATAAGGGTTAAACGGATTATTCCTAAATATTAGAAATTTAGCACCAATTGTTTCCTTCTTATACTTATTTAACTTTTCTTCCTTCTTGTTTTAACTTACGCCAACTCTATTTACCATCCCCCCCCCCCCCCTCCCCTTTTTTTGAACTTTTTTCAATTTTAATGGTTAATGACTTTAAGTTCCAACCAAAAAATATGTTCTTTTCCCTTTTTTATCTTATCAAGTTTTATTTATTATTATTAGAGATTAAAAAATTTTATTTAAAAAATTAGTAAATGACAGTTTTGTCTATTACAAGACCTTCCACTTCACTTTTCTAAGGGCCTTCACACTTTTAATATTATATATATATATATTCGGTAAATACCGAATACCAAACGGTACTAAAATCTTTTACCAAACTCAATCTCGAATACTGAAATATTAAAATATTACTCCAAAATACCATATCAAATACCGAATTATCAATTTTTTCAATTCGATTCGGTAATTTGATTTTCGGTATTTTATGCTCGGGCCTAATTGAGCCCGTGCTAGTACAGACCTTCGATATCTAGTTATGTTATATTTTCTCTAAAATAATGCTTTGTTGTTGTAAAAAAAAATGTTGGAATGTATAATGTGTATTTTATGATTACTCAAACGGCATTAGATATTTTCCCATCTTTACCTATTTATGAATTTGCCTTTTACAAATTATACACCCCAACAACAACGTACTTTGTGGATTTTTTTTCTCAAATTAGATGCTTACAAATTATTTAAACCCTCAAAAATTATTGTAAAATATAAACTAATTAAATTATAATTACTATTTAATTATAAATAAACCAAAAGAGTTATTATAAAATAATAATAAATAAGGAAATTATTGTACCGTAAAACAAAAGGAAGTATGTTGGGAGTTTGGGCTGTAGGTGACAAAAGAGTTTTAAAATGAGGTGTAGGTGACACAAGTCTTAATTATTAGGTGGAGATGACATTTACTTTTTTATGGATTAAGAAAGTTGGGAAAGTTTGAAAATAACCCACAAGTTTTTTAATTTACACTTTGATCCAAATGTTAGCCTATATAACAGAAAACGGAGGGAAAAAAGGCGTCTTTCTCTCTCTTCTCACCCATTGTTGTTTTCTCTCTCTTAGCGATTTTTGTTGTTCATTGTTGTTGCTGCTTCATTCATCATCTTCTGCTTCATTATCATCATCTTCTACTTCATTATCATCTTCATCTTCTTCTTGTTGACCATATGTTGTTGTTGTTACCGCTACTGTTGCTATTTGACCAATTTCTTAGGTCAAATTTTGTTTCGAACATCACTTTCCACTTTGGCATTACTTCACAGGAGATGTTGGTAAGTCAAATTATGATTTTTAGTTGAATTTGTCATCTGGGTAACTGTTATTGTGTTGTTGTTTTCCAATAATGGAGAGAATCCAATCATGAATCTAACATAAGATCCATCTGTTTAAACAGATAAATCATCTGTTGCGACAGATGAGATATCTGTTTCAACGAAAGACTGATATATTAGATTCATGTTTAAACAGATGGGTCATCTGTTGCAACATTTGACATATCTGTTGCAACATTTGACATATCTGTTGCAACAGATTAGTAACCTACTACAATAGAACCTGAACACGATTCCAACAGTAGTGTTGTAAATATTTGTTACAACAGATTACTAACCTATTGCAACAGGTAAGTCATCTGTCGCAACAGGTTAATTATCTATTGCAACATGTCACTCATCTGTTGAAATCAGCTTCAAAGGTGATTTAGTACTGTAACATCAATCCCAACAGGCGCTTTATTTGTTGCAACAGATATTTAGGAGCATAACATGAATCCTAATAGGTAAGTAATCTGTAATCTGTTACGACTGATCACTTACCTGTTGCAACAGATAACATATCTGTTGGGATTCATTTACGGCACTATGAAATCACTATCAACTTTTTTAACAAATGACTTTATTTAGGTACTACTAATGGAGAGATCAATAATAATAGGGGTGGATTGTCATGGCCAATGGATCGAGCAGAGCAATCGATATGTATGGTGCTGGAAAGAGGGTGAAATGCTAGAGACGATAGCTATGACAGTCCAAAGTGATGTTTCGTATGATGATTTTGTGAACTTAATCATCACCTTTTGTGGACTGAATTGTCAACTGGAAGAACTCGTCATCAGCTACATACATAGCTCCTTTGAAAATCAGAGGGTACTGCCTTTCAAGATAACCGATCAGGTTCGATTGCGTGTTTATCTAAGTGATTCAACCAGGCCGGTGTTAAGGGTGTACATGGTTGAAAAAACAAGAGAGAGTGAGAACTAGAACGTAGAAAAAGAAGAAAAAGAAGACTTCTTTGATGATAGGTTGGATGATCTAGACATGAATATTCCAGATGATGATCAAACACCTACGCCTATTGATGCGACCAATACGATATGCAGTTCTTCTCAATTGACACAGTCTGAAAATCTTCAAGACAACGGGGCCGGCTTTTTTATTGGAATGCATTCAAGGACAAGAATGAACTATCTAACACTTTGTTTATTTCTTGCTTGAAAAAAGATTTCAGAATAAAGAAGGTGATTAATTCGAGCAGTGTCTTTTGCTTCAAATGTGCTAATTCGAACTGCAAGTGGTGGTTGAGAGCGGTGAAGTACGCAAGTTCTGACAGATTCATCATTCATAAACATGAAAAGCATCACACATGTGGTTCGGAGCACATCTCTGGACAAAATCCTCACGCCACGATAAAGGTCCTTGGTGAATATTTCAGGAGTAGTTTCCCCGATGGAAAAAGCCCTTCAACAAGGCTTATGGCCAATCAACTCCTTACGGATTTGGGTGTCCTGGCCAGTTATTGGAAGGTATATACGGTTATGGAGATTGCCAAGGACCTGGTTAGGGGGACACTCGAGCATGGGTATAAAGTCCTGGATGCTTACCGTTATATGATTGAGTCCACAAATACCGGAAGTAAGACGACATTGCATCTGGATGAAAACGGAAGGTTCAAGTACTTTTTTGTATCCTATGGTGCTTGGATTCAAGGTTTTCCACATTTGAGAAAAGGCATAGCCGTCGACGGTACCTTCTTGAGGAGCAAGTATAATGGAGTTCTGCTAGCGGCGGTGGCGCAGGATGCGGAGAATCACATCTTTCCTTTTACTTTTTATCTAGCGGACAAGGAATGTGATGCCTCTTATGGATTTATTTTAACAACTACGACGCTACGTTGAAGATACCGAAGAGTTATATTTTATATTGGATAGGCATCCAAGTATTCCAAAGATGGGTTCACTTTTCTTCACTTTAACTTACATTGGTTGTTGCATCAGGCATCTTGGAGAGAATATTCGAAACAACTATCACAACGAAAGGGTCATCACCCCTTTTTTAGAGCAGCTAAAGCATATAGTAGAAAGGAGTTTTTAGACCATTTCAATCAAATAGCAGATGTGAATCCTAAGGTAGCATAATTTCTCGCACGTGTCGGTTTCGAGAGATGGAGTCGGGCATTCTGTCTAGAAAATAGATACATTCTTATGAATTTAATGTCTTGTTTGATTTACAAGTTTAGTATGATGTCGTACTAAGTGATTCTTTTCCATAGGTACAATATCATGACATCAAACATAGCTGAATCGGTGAATTCATTGTTTGTCGATGAAAGAGAATTTTCCATCAAGGCTATGTTTGAAAAAATAAGCGAGAAGTATAGCGATTTTTTTAAAGAAAGGCGTGTACAGTTCAAGTGCCCAGAAAAAAAAACCCGATTTGTTCTCAAAATCGAAAAAAAATATCAACGAACATCAGTTTGGAAAATAGGTTATTCTCTCATAAAATAGCATATTACAAATTTCGTATCACCGGTCATGGTGATGCTGCCACGGTCGATCTTCAAATAAGATCTTGTAAGTGTAGAGTTTTTGACTTGAACAAAATACCTTGTCCACATGCTATGGCAGCGCTTCGAGCTCAATACGGTCATAAATATGGACCTGAAGTTTACGAGCACTCCTCTCAATATTATTCGGTGGAAAATATAAAATGGCATATAGTGGGCATATTACTCTGGTGTTTCCCGAAGAATCTTAGGTTGTTCCAGCAGAGCTTATGGGGAGATTAATACCTCCTCCATATATTAACCCGAGCACTATCAAATCGGGAAGAAAGCCATATAAGAGAAGGCGTGGAGTTGGAGAATCATTTTCATCAAGAAGAAACAAGTGCTCCATATGTAAGTGAGCTGGCCACAAAAGAACTACATGCCCGAATCGTAATCCACCATGATCGTTGTAATTGCAGAAACTTGTGTTGTTGTTTGTTTGTTTGTTTGTTGTGGACTTTTATATATTTAACTCATTGTTGTGAACCTAATGTTATCATTTATTATATATAAAATATATTTTTTTAATAACTTGTGCATCAATAAAAAAGGCAAAATATGAACTAAATAATACAACAGACCAAAATTATTCTCAACAGTTGCACAAATAAATGGAATGTTTTCCTCCAACAGATGACAAATATGTAGAAACAGATGGATAATTTATTGATAGAAACCCAACAGATGACCAATCTGTTCCAACACATGGTCCATCTGTTGAAAAAACTCAAAAGCCAAAATTGTTAGTGCTACTGGATTCAATATTGCCTCTAACTGTCGATATGTTAACATGTATTAGATTAGAAGAAATAGACAGTATGAAAATTGAATAAGAATTAAAATGCCAAAGTCTGACTAAAAGTAAATTTTTCATTAAACGAAAAATAAAATACATTAGGTATAGATCCGATATAGAAAAATTAAAATACATACGCTAAAAGAAAAAACAAATTTTAATTATTATTATTATCATCATCATCACTAAGGACAGCCGACCAATCAACTCGCAGCAGCAGGGCCCTCATCAGCCTATGCATCTCTCTGAACATCGTCGCTCTCACAGCGACCAACTCGCTCTTCAGGTCATTAACCTGCCTCTGAAGTTCCCGCACTGTGTTGCGTAGAATAGCAATGTCCAAAAAAGGATCAACCATATCTAGAACACACATGAATTAACAAATGTAAAGAAAAAAGTCCAAAATGTAATACAACGTATACTACCAACTAGTAAATTTATACCAGAAAAAAACTTACCTCACCGAGAAAGGAATATGTTCTTTAAAGAGAACTGGTTGAAGATGTCACATGAAAAGAAAGAATGCAAGAAATAAATAGAGTTGAATGAAGATTAAGAAGGGACCTATTTATAGAGGATTGAATCTGGACGTGTCAGGCCAAAAGGCAAGACTGTTCAGCTCCATTGTATTAATTACATTCAAGCTGGTGGTATTTTATTTTCTGTGAAAAGTTGCGACTTTTTCTTTTACGTTAATTACTTCTCACCTTTTCATAGCTGTTTGAGACTCGATAAAAGCCGTAATTATTGAGTTGTTGCAACAGATGGATTGAATGTGTAACAAATAGTCTGTCAAAATTGATTTACCATCTGTTGCAATAGATGATTTGTATATGCAACAAATACGACATCTGATGCAACATATGTATAATCTGTTGCGACAAATGGACAGTATGTTGGAGGAGATGTTTTGATATCTTCTAATAGCTGATTCATCAGTTTCAACAGATGGAGTATTTGGTTCATTAGCTGTTTTGAATGTGTTAGATAAAAAGTCACGACTCTTCACCTCTTTTTAATAGTCCCTCTGTTTAGTATTAGTTGGGCCCTATGGGCTTGGCATACCAATTAATAAAAATATAAATTAGGTGATTATTTTACCAAATTGGCCTTATTAATTATGATTTGAAAGTATAAATGTGAATAATATACTTTATGTAGTCATTTAATAATAGGGGTAATCTTGGAAGAATATAATAAAATTCTCTTGATTTTATAAATAGGAAAACTAAATTAAAACAAATATTTTTAGCAAGAAGTAATCACATGCGTGCAGATGAATAAAAAAAAATAGTCTGGTCTGTCGCAACAGATTTACCATCTGTTGCAATATATGGATTATCGGTTGCGACAGATGGACCATATGCTGGAAGAGATGTTTTGATTTCTTCCAACAGCTGATTCGTCAGTTGCAACAGATAGAGATTTTGATTCATCGGTTGTTTTGAATGTGTTAAGATAAAAAGTCATGACTCTTCACACCTCTTTTTTAATAGTCATCACATGTATGCAGATGAATAAACAACACTGTCTGACATGTCCTGATGGGGTAGGAAGAATAAGGTGAGTGCAATGGATCCCATTTTCATGCGTGCGATTTAAGTATATTATTGATCAGGCCATCGTGACAGACACACATAAAGTGCAATGATTTTGTGAATGCAATTTTTTACCGATTAGACACTGATCCTTCAAACAAGATCCTGCATTGTATAGTTTAGTTTGATAGGAGCAAACTGATAAGGCCGAAGGGTTCCAAAACGGTGGTGTCGATACCCCATTACAATTTAATGATGATTTATGCTCATGTTTTTGTGTCAAGTTTGGAGAAGGGTTCAAGTTTTTGGCAGCAGTGTAAATTTTCAATAGTGATTGGACCGGTTTTAATGGCGCAATGGACTTCTTGAAAGGCCTTCGAAGCCTCGCAATGTAGCTAACAACGATAGAACCAATATAAATTCCCCTAGTCCAAATTTATATGGATGGATTGCTAGAAGAGACTTTTTTACAGCAGAACGTGCTTGGGAGAATACCTGTGCATGAAGGGGAAGGTGGAGAAGGCCATATATCATCTCAGACCTTGTTTAAGAGAAAACACAGGGTAGGAAGGAAAGTGTAGCAAAATTGACATGAGAAACGAAAAAACTAGATGAGCTTCAAATGTGGAAGTGTATTCAAATATAAAAATCCGTCAGTCGATGAAAAAAAAGAATGGTCAACAGGACTGGAACTGGACACTTTGCTCGAGAACACAACTAGCGAGAGTGGCCTCAATGAAGACTCTCATAAAGTGCAGGACCAAAACTCTAAGGAAAAAGCTTCGCGAGCACGGAAGATGGTAAGATTGTCGGTCAAAATTGAAACCTTCATGTCAATTCAGATCGATAATCTTACCACCTTTCATGCTCGCGAAGCTGCTTCCTTAGAGTTTTGGTCCTGTATTTTGTGGGTCTTCGTTGAGGCCACGCTCTCTAGTTGTAGTCTCTAGCAAATTGACCAGCTCAATTCCTCTTGACCATTCTTTTTTTCTTCAACGACTGATGAATTTTCATTTTTGGATACACTTTCACATTCGCAGCTCATCCAATTTTTTTATTTTTCATGTCAATTTCATAAGCCAATTTCGCTACACTTTCCTTTCCACTCTGTGTTTCCTCTTAAACAAGGACTGAGATAATATATGGCCTTCTCAACCTCCCTTTTCTCGCACAGGTTCTCTCCCAAACACCTTCTGTTGTATAATAGTCTCCTCCAATAACCCATCCATATAAATTTGAACCAAGGAAATTTCTATTAGATCCATCGTTGTTTGTTGCAGTGCGATGCTTCGGAGGCCTTTCAACAAGTCTATTGCGCCATTAAAACCGGTCCAATCACTATTGGATATTTACGCTGCCGCCAAAAACTTGAACCCTTCCCCAAACTTGACACAAAAATATGAGCATAAACCGTCATTAAATTGTAACGGGGTATCGACACCACCGTCTTGGTCCCTCAGCCTTACCAGTTCAAACCTAACATTTTTAACTGTAAAATACTATATCTGGTTTGAAGGATTAATGACTAATAGGTAAAGAAAAAACATTCACAAAATCATTGTACTGGATGTGTATTTTCATGATAGGTTGATCATTAATACATACCTCCCATATATGAAGTGGTTCCATCTGCAAGCAGATTATACCTCCGAACCCATCTTTACTCTAGCCTTTAATGTTGGTCGGGCAAAAGTGGATCCAGTTTCACTTTATTTTGTCTGCAAACAAGAGAAATACATTTGATGTCAAACAAGAGAAGAACAAAAAGAAAACAAAAAGAACATTACAAAAGGGTAACACAAAATTGAGTGAATCAACAGATGACCAATATGATGCAACAAATTACCTATTTGTTCAACCGATGAGGCATCGTTGCAACAGATGGATGACATATTGCAACAGATGGGTCATCTGTTGGAATAAATCAAACCTGCCTTGCTACTGGTTTGATTTCTTCAAACAGTTGCTCCGTCTGTTCCAACAGCTGATTCATCTGTTGCAACAGTTGAGGAAACTATTGCAACACCACCAATAACAGCATCAACAACAAAGAAACAACACTATGTGTTCCAACACCATCCACAACAGAAACATCACATGTTCCAACACAACCGCCCCCCCAAAGTACCAAACAAAAGACATAAAAAAAACTATACTGACAATAAGGCTTTTTAAGTTCTCTCAACAGATGACTTTTTTTGCATATTTTAATAAAAACAACGGTTCATTCATTCAAGACTTAAAAGTCACCTTTCCTTCAATTTTCTCAATAAATAGAAAACTGGTAATGGGTAAATCATTAATAGCAACAGATGTAAATATCTAATTTAAATGACATACATAGAAAAAAATGTGATGGAAAGAGCAACAGTGAACCGTACATGCAATGTAAAAAAATAAAACGGATTAGAACATCCAGTTCATTCGAGAAAAGATATTGATTGGTTGAGATCCTAAAGGATCCTCATCCGAAATAAGAGAGAAAAGAGAGGAAAAAAATGAAACAAAGATAATTGAGAAAAGAGAATAAAAAAGAGTGATGAGTTGAGTCTAGACTACTTTATGGCTGAAGGGGAGAGTTCTAGCTATGGGGGGTTTTAAATATTCATTAATAAATTTTGAGGGGCACGAGGAGATGGTGACATTGAAAAGACCAGATAAGACTACTCACTCAGGAGATTTTTGAGTTATCCAAGTAGTACCGAGTACTAATATTTTTTACCGCCTTAGTATTTTAACTTTTTTATCTCGAATAGGAAATACCTAAATTGCTTTAAAAAAGATCTTAAAACATTTAAGTGCAACAGATGACTTAATCTATTTGATAGTTTACAACAGATTCGTGATCTGTCGCAACAAATGACGTAATATGTTTGATAGTTTACAACAGATGCGTAATATGTTGCAACAGATTACCTAATCTGTTTGATTTGATCCAACAGAAAAGATATCTGTTGCAACAGGTTGAACATTTGTTTATATATAATTTTAATTGAGTTCATATGTTAGACTAATACCTTAATTGAATGTGAGTTCTCATAGGATCAACTACAACTTCAATTGAGTCTTTTGGCAATTGCATGATGAGACGGTATTGCGTTCCTCCCGACCAGAGTCGTTGATCGATCACTCTGAGCCAAATCGATTCTTACTACCTCATATGTTAGACTAATACCTTAATTGATTAATCTAGGACTAGGGTACTAATATCTTACTTGAATAATCTAAGACTAGGGGTGAGTTCTCATAGGGTCAACTACAACTTCAATTGAGTCTTTTGGCAATTGCATGATGAGACGGTACTGCGTTCCTCCCGACTAGAGTCGTCAATCGATAACTCTGAGCCGAACCAATTCTTACTACCTCATATGTTCAACTAATACCTTAATTGATTAATCTAGGACAGGGTACTAATACCTTAATTGAATAATCTGGGACTAGAGGTGAGTTCTCATAGGGTCAACTACAACTTCAATTGAGTCTTTTGGCAATTGCATAGAGTCGTCGATCGATCACTTTGAGTCAAACCAATTCTTACTACCTCATATGTTCAACTAATACCTTAATTGATTAATCTAGGACTAGGGGTGAGTTCTCATAATGTCAACTACAATAGATGACAACGCCTATTTGATAATTTACAATAGATGGGTAATCTATTACGATAGATGACTTAATCCATTTGATAATTTACTACAGATGGGTAATCTGTCGCAACAGATAACTTAATCTGTTGCAACATATAACTTAATCTGTTTGATAGTTTACAATAGATTTGTGATCTGTTGCAACAAATGACATAATCTGTTTGATAGTTTACAACAGATGCGTAATATGTTGCAACAGATTACCTAATCTATTTGATTTAGAAAAGACATCTATTGCAACAGGTTGAACATTTGTTTATATATAATTTTAATTGAGTTCATATGTTAGACTAATACCTTAATTGAATGTGAATTCTCATAAGGTCAACTACAAGTTCAATTGAGTCTTTTGGCAGTTGCATGATGAGACGGTATTGTATTCCTCCCGACCAGAGTCGTCGATCGATCACTCTGAGCCGAACTAATTCTTACTACCTCATATGTTAGACTAATACCTTAATTGATTAATCTAGGACTAGGATACTAATACCTTAATTGCATAATCTAGGACTAGGGGTGAGTTCTCATAGGGTCAACTACAACTTCAATTGAGTCTTTTGGCAATTGCATGATGAGACAGTACTGCGTTCTCCCGACCCCGATTGAGATAACGCTTGTAAAGAAAACTCATAGAGTGGTGGATGTAGCCTAGCTGCTTCACTTGTTCCTTTACTTGGACTTGATTCGATTTCTATTCTTTTGGGAACCATATTATCTAAAATTAACAGAAACATAAAAAAATATATTATAGTTGATTAATGCATCGTTAAAAAATGATAATAGTAAATCAAACAAGCAAAACAGTAAAATAACAGTTGCAACATATCATCGATCTGTTGCACCAGGTAGTATATCTGTTGAAACATATAACCAAACTGTTGCAGCGGATGAGTAATCTGTTTCAATAATACAAAATATACCACTCATCTTT
Source organism: Capsicum pubescens (assembly GCA_030864215.1). NCBI lineage: Eukaryota > Viridiplantae > Streptophyta > Magnoliopsida > Solanales > Solanaceae > Capsicum > Capsicum pubescens. The sequence goes on along the minus strand of CM061548.1, from coordinate 129,165,778 downwards.
TAAGATTGATAAATGGTCTGTGCAACAGATCACACATTGTTGTGACATATGAGTGATCCGTTGGGACAATTAAATAACCTATTGCAATGGATGAGTAATCTGTTGCGATAATACAAAATAAATCACTCATCTGTTGAGAAAAATGAATGGTCTGTGCAGCAGATCACACATCTGTAGCAATATCATCTGTTGCAACATGTGAGTGATATGTTGGAACAGTTAAATAACCTATAGCAACGACTGAGTAATCTATTGCAATAATATAAAATATATCACTCATCTGTTGAGAAAGATGAATGGTCTGTGCAACAGATCATACATCTATTGTGACATCATCTATTGCAACATATGAGTGATCTGTTGGAATAGTTAAATAATCCGTAGCAACGGCTGAGTAATCTGTTGCGACAATACAAAACATATCACTCATCTGTTGAGAAATATGAATGGTTTGTGCAACATATCACACATCTGTTGAAACATATGAGTGATCTATCAGAACAGTTAACTAACCTGCAGCAATGGCTGAGTAATCTGTTTCGACAATACAAAATATATCACTCATCTGTTAAGAAAGATGAATGGTCTGTGCAACAGGTCACACATCTATTGCAACACATGAGTGATTTGTTGGAACAGTTATAAACAGTCAATATTGTTTAGATTTTTTCCAACATAGGGTCGTCTATCTCGGTAGATGAATGATCAGTTGGAAAAATCAAGTCTTGGACATTTCCTGTTGGAAGAGTTGATAGAATTTTATCCAATAATAGGTTCATCTGTTGCATCAGATCATTAATCTGATGGTTATTCCGTTGCATCAGATGGTTAATTAGTTGCATCAGATTTTTTATCCGATGCTTAATCTGTTGCAACATATGATAAATTTGTTGCATCAGAATTGTAATCTGATGGTTCCTCTGATGCATCAGATGGTTGATCTGTTGCATCATATGATAAATTTGTTGCATCAGATGGTTAATATGTTGCACCAGATGGGTAATCTGTTGGAGGAAACAAAAAACAATAGCACAATTTTGTTCAACAAAAAAATAGCAATTTCACCATTTTTACCAAGAACAAGAACAGAACAAATCAACCCAAATTGTCGTTTTATTTTTATAAACACAAACAATAAAAATCAAACTTCAAAAAAATGCAACAAACAACAAAATATCATAATTCACTTCGAAAAGAGAAGATAAGAAATACCAGAAATTAGGGTTTTATTCAAACCGCATTTCAAATTAATGCAACAAATATTGAAATTGTTAACCAATACTATAAGAGAAGTTGGCTCAAGTTCCTCGTTTTCTTCAAAACTAAAAAGGCCATAAATTTTTACCTGTGAAAGAAGAAAAGGAACGATGAAGAATTCGAAGCTGTTGTGGCCGGAGAGCAAGGTTGTCGCGTCGATTGAAGGTTAAAGTAAAAAAAGAACTCGAAGCCCAACTATTTGTAGTCGGATGTTGAAGCCGCCGAGGATTGAAATGAGAAATTTACAGAGCAGTTGGTTGGGAGAGAGTTGAGAGAAGTTGTCGAAAGAGGAATGAGAGACTAGTTGATTTGAATTGAAGAGGGGAACTCGAAACCCAACTATTTGTCGCCGGAGGTAGAAGTCGTTGGGGTTTGAAGGAAGAAAAGAGGAAAATTCGAAGACCAACTATTTCTCGCCGGAGGTAGAAGTCGCCGGGGGTTGAAGGGAGAAATTTTGCAGAACTGTTGGTTGGGAGAGAGTTGAGAGAAGCTGTCGAGAGAGAGGAGAGAGTGGTTGATTTGGATTGAAGAGGGGTGTGGGTTGGTTTGATTTGTATTTTTGAAAAGATTAGAAAGTTTTAAAAATGTTAATCAAGTCCACAATTAACTTAATCAAGTTTCCTAATAATATTTGACCCTATCTATTGGTCAATGTCACCAATCTTTCGTTCAAGACTTAAAAGACACCTTTCCTTCAATTTTCTCAAGTATGTTACGAAGCCAAATGTGAAAGGACTCTCCGTCATTTAGTTACCAACCATAATAAAACTTTATTACTATATATTATTATTATATATATGCACATAAACACTAAAATGAGAGTTTTTAAAAATAAAATTTGATAAGTTTTTTATACGTTAGTTTGGATTGTATATTTAACCTAGACCAGCTGAATTTTTAAATATGTTGGATTGATTGACATGATAATGATTTAGTGCATGTACTATTAAAGAAATAAGGAAATTTGATACGTTGACTCGATTAGCATGATGATAAATTATCATGATTAATGTATCTCAATTTTTAGATACGTCGACTCGATTAATATAACCATAAATCATCATGATTTAATACATGCATGAAAGGAATAAGTAAATGGTGCAAGTCATTCACATAAAGATTAACAAGGCAATAAGTAAAATGTTTGTTATTTATGCAAAGTAAATTTATTTGTAAATTTTATGTTAATTATCACTTTGCGTGAAAATTTGACTATACGTAACCAACATGCACCATAGTTCTATTAAAGTGGGCTTTTCCTATAAAATTGTTTTTGCTTTCAAAGTGAAAAAAATGGCATTTGATAATTGAAATAGTGTTTGGCATGAATACAAATTGCAGTAATTTTAAAAAATTTATGAGTGATATAGAGTAAAGAAAGTAAAAACAACTTTTTTGATATTTTCCAACTTTTTATCGCCAAACATAATTCCTGATTCAACTCCCGAAAAAGTAAAAAATATTCATGACCACCAACAACAGTGGTGGCGCAGCGGAAAGGGGCTGCCCCAAGCTATCCAGAGGTCGAGGGTTCAACCCTGGGTATGGACAAACACTTTGTTGGGAGCTCTCCCCTCCAAATGGGGTCCGACGCAGGGCGAATCCGGATATAGTCGGACTCCTAAAAAGCGGGTACCAGACACCGGGTGGTTTAAACCAAAAATAAATAAATATTCATGACCAGATAGTTTATTTGTTTGGCCGAGTTTTTACAACTAAAGAGACAATATAGTCCCACAAGATGAAGTCTGAAAGAATAGAACGTCCACAATATAAAGTCTTAAGGAATAAAGTATCCACAAACCTTATCTCTGCCTCGGAGGTTAAGAGACTGGTTGGTCAAATTTTTGAGAGGACAAAATGCTCACTTAAAAAGCAGAGGCGAACCCAGGATTTGAAGATAGGAGGTGCACTATTATCTTTAACATGGTAATGTCTATCAACTACATAATTTGGCATACAACGTTTTTAAACTTAAAAATTAAAAAAAAATTATGATCAAAGTATAAACTTCAAAATAATCAAAAGAAATTAATTTAGTATTAATATAACAAAAGTAGACTATTCTTTTATACTAGACGTCGACGCGTTTTCATATTCTGAAAACGGTCAATGATTGCATCATTGCTTATATTTACAAATACATCATTCTCAATGTAACAAACTTAACAATCAATTTTTAAATGCATGACCAATACTGTTACGCAACTCATTCTTGATATGCTTCATGGATTAAAAAACTCTCTCTACAGTTGCAGTAGCGAGAATTGAAAAAGTTGTTCGTTGAGTGTGCATGTTCTAGCATATATTTTGTAGCCGTTTGGCCATGAATTATTTTCTTTTTTTCGAAAAATTATTTCATTGAAAAAAGTGAAAACAAGATGAGTTTGGCTATGAAAATTTCAAATACAATTCCGAAATTATATTTGAAAAAGTGAAAACAAATAAATTTATTTTCACTTATATTTCTCTCACAAATTTTTTAAAATAACTTTAATTTATATTCATGGTCAAACATAGCTCTAACTCAAACTTCAACTTTAATTTCAACTTCGAAAAATTATGATTTTCATGGTCAAACGGGATATTACTTGGCTTGAAGAGAACTTGGGGAAATTGTAAATTTTAGGGATTTGATGTTGTTGGCTTGACAGTTTTAGGTTTGGATTGGAGAATTGTCATGGCCCATGAGTTTATTAAATAAGAATATACATTAAATTTAATTTAAAGTAAGAGTGGGGCGTGGGGCCAGATGTGGAGGTGGCAAAGGTATTTAAAGGGTGGAGGTGTGGGCCAGATGAGGAGGTGGCAAAGGTACACAATTAAATGACTGGAACATTAATTGTAAAGGCACAAAAAGGAATGCTTACCCGCGACGACGTCATGGACCAGAGAGACCTTTCGTCTACTCTCTGAACCAGTGCACCCAGGTAAACTTTGATATTATGGGTGCACGATTTAATATATTACCAAGTTTTTACAGTATCTATACATACATATACAATTTTTTTAAAAAGTTACGGGATGCATGTGCACCCTCATGGATCCACGTGGGTCCGCCTCTGTTAAAAAGAAAAAATATTTGACCAAGCTTTTGAGAGAAAATAAATATTTCGATCAAGTAGGCAAAAATTATTTTTCAAAAGCTAAAGAAATAGTTTTTTTCTAAGAAAAACTTTTTTGTGAAAAATACTTTTGAAGAAAATACACTTAGAAGCACTTTCAAAAATTTGGCCCAAAGCACAAATTGCTTCCGACCATAAATACTTTTTTAAAAAAACAACTTCGGAAAAATTATTTGTCAAAATAAGCTGGAACTTGGCTAGACATGCTATTAAAGGGGGAAGAAACGGGAGAAAGGAAGGCACTAAATAACACCAAACAAGGGCTTGCTTTTTTTTTTTCTTTTCACAATATCAAGAGGGTAATAATGCACATATGAGCCAAACATAACCAACCACCAAGTCCAAGCGCATTTTGCTGTTCTCTTTTTCTAAAGTTTTTTATAGTCTCAAATCCTCTATCCCTACCTTTTAGAGAGAGGGGGGAGAAATAAACTGCCTAGGTAAGCTAAAGAGATCTCTCTTCAAAGGGAGAAGTCCACACACCAGAAGCACCCGCTGCCGCAGTCTCTGCTGTACTCACTCCATTCTGCAACCCGGGGATACAAACATCAATCTCATTGGGCAGAACAGGTCTTGCAGTAGACTTTTCAGGTCCACGGTAAAATGCTTCATAGTCAGGATTATAGTGTTGCATAAGGGAGTCTGTTGTTGGCTGGTTTGTTGGCCACGTATCACCTGTTCCTGACCATACTGAACCTCTATCTACACACCACTCTATGCCTGATGATGACGAACCGCCATCTAAACTCCAGTCTACACCTGATGATAACGAACCGCCATGTAAACTCCAGTCGACGCCTGATGATGACGAACCGCCATGTAAACTCCAGTCAACGCCTGATGATGGCAAACTACCATGTAAACTCCAGTCTATCTTTTTGTAATCTACCTGCATAACTGGGCGACTACCAGTACTCCAGTCAACAGGAGACAACAGCCCAGAAGTACTATTGGTGCCTAAATTGGAGAAGAGTCCAGGCGAGGTAGCTGCAGCAGTCGGTTGCGTCTGTAATGCACCAACTGTCCTACTCCACAAACTATTTCCCCAGCTAGTTCCTGGAGATTCATGTGTCCCACAGCTGGAAACAAGTTGTTCTGGCTGTTGGTGCTGTTGATGATGGAGTTGGTTGAACAATTGGTTAGTGCTGAAACCATTCATGCTCAAGCTTCTTGTGACAGGTATATGTGGAATCATACCATTGGGTGTCATTGTTCCAACAATATTATTAGAAAGAAATGGCGCTGCTGTTCCTGGAAGAGATGAGCTTACATTTGAGGTGGGAGTGTGCCTGGCATTAACAGACGGGGGTCGTTGCATGACTGTAACTGGTTCTCTCACAGTTTCTATTTGTAGATTCTTCAATTCATTTTCAACTGCCACATAATGAGTTTCTGTCTTGGGAGCTGGAACTGACACCTCCACAGAAGATGACAAAGAAAAGGAAATAGAAGGAGTTTCTCCGGAATTCAGCCACTTTTTGTCAACAGGTACCGAAACTTGACGTGACTTGCCCCAGTCCAATTCTGGCTGATCCCTTTTCAGCAAGCGTATGTTTTTGCTCCCAGGATCCATAGAAGGCCCTGCTGGGACAACTTTAGTATAACCAAAGACCTTATCATCTCTCTTTGCTGGTATTGTACTAGATGATGAAGGTTTTACCAGTACTCTTGGTAAGTTCTGAGCGGCGCCAATTGGTAGCTTGTCCTTGCCGGTAGAAGGATGTAGCTTGTCATTGCCCATAGTAGGATGTAGCTTGTCATTGCACATAGTAGGAGGAGCGCTAGTTTTTTCTGGCTTGAGCAGCACAGAGGGAGGAACCTCCTGCTTTTGTGATCTCAACACATCTTCAGCCTTCCCAAGATCGCCCTCGCAGGCTACCACTGCTCTTTCAACATCCTGCTTGGAGCAGTTGAATCTATTTTCCAAGTCAGCAATGCGAGCAAACTCTTCTGATATGTCAATTTTCAAATTATCCCCAGTATCAAGACCTTGTTCCTCGTATTCGTATGCTTCTTCGCCTCCTTCAAATAACCATGCTACTGATTCTTCTACTTTGCCTTCATTCAGAATAAGAGCCATAGTTGCCTGTTCCGAGGAGAACCCCATAGATACAAGCTGCTCAGCAAGTGCTTCAAGCTTTCTCGACATGAGATAGCCATTACACTTCTCATGCAGCTCTTGCGCTCGCCTTTCCTTCTGACGTTGATGCTTCTTCTCATTTTTCTGACGGTTTTTTTCCCGCTTGTCATTATCAGCTGCAGAAAAGGACTCTTGTCGGAGAGGAAGATTAGATGTTTTCTCTTTATGTTCATCCGACTCACCAGACAAGCTACCATTATTGGAAACAGTTTCATACTCTCCACCAGCTCCATAAGAGTGCCCACTAAGGTCATCTGTCTCATTAATGTTTTTGAAACGATCATTGACGTGGACAGAAGCATTTGAAGTCCAAGGAGCTGTGTCAAGTGAATGGAACGTTTGCAGAAGAGGGTTGTATCCACTGGTGGGAACTCCAGCACCTGCTTTTGCACTGGAAGGCTTTGAAATACTCACCTTTTTAACCTTTGACTTGGACCTAGCTGTTAGAGACATCACTGCAACTTCTAATTCCAACACCTGTAACAGTTACGAGATGATAATTATTAGATAAGAAAACAACTAATGCAACTTCAAGCAAACAAGGTAATTCTAAAGCAAATATTTTTTGATAAATGAAAACTCTAAAGCATTACTCGGTGCAAAGAACCAAGCTATTTAACATTTTGAAAGCCCACGTCAGCAAAATAAACGTATAGAATTGCCCTATTTTTTAACTAGTTCGGTGAGAAAAGTATCTTTCTGACATGCAGGATCAAAGGAAAAGATTGATAAGTAGAGGGCTGCACCCATCCCAAATATATAGTAACACCAAAGACAATAATATTTTAAATTCTTTGATTTCCTAGGTGATTGACATCTCAATATCAATTGTAGACAATATATGACTACAAATGAGAAAGGACAATAACTAGTCTCTAAACAATTTTAAGATCATTGCCTAGAACAATAGTTGGGCTTTAGCTAGCCAACCAAGTGCTAGCAAATGTCTATACCGGCACCTCAACAAGCCATATAAGTTTCATCGTAATCAGAAAAACAAGCTCAAAGTTTCAAATAGTTGATAATTTAAGACATTGTTCAAAGTCACATGAGCAAAGAAACATGAACATGTCATTACAGTATGCTTTCATCAATTATTTAAACATGAGGACAGGATGATTATCTGCCAAAAAGAACCCTGCTGAATGTGGTGCTAGTGACAGCATGGTCTTAATTGATGAAAGCATGCTGTAACAGCACGGCCATAAAACAAGAAAAGATATTCTAGTCCCACCACAATCAGAGTGCTAAAGTAAAGCAATATATATCAACAAATGAACAAGCTACACCAACAAGAAAACCAAGGCCCAACATAGGTAAATAGCGAAGGAACATCCAGCCAGGTAATCAAACTTTACAAAATAGGTTGTAGTGTTGTACCTTCGGTTTTGTTTCTACTTCATCAAAAAAAAAAACTGGCTTTGTTTCTACTTTCATTTAAAAAAAATGTGGTTTTGTTTCTACCACTCATTGGTTTTGTGCCATTCAGCAGTTGTAAGTATTTTAATGTGATTTCCAAAATTATCTATCCACCCCCACACCACCGAGCCAGACAGAGGGAGAGAGAGGGGTGGGGTAATTAAGGTGTTCCGCTGTCCTTAAAGGGTTCATTTGGACTTCAAATTTAAATACATACCAAAACGATACAGGTGGGAGGATGACCAACGTGAAATTTCATGCATGATCCAAAGCAGGATTAAAAAGGAAAAAACTACAGCAAGATAGCAAGATAAACAATGCAAATGAAATGACTAGCAGTAAAACTAGAGGAATAAGATACTACGCAGATACTAACCTACACTAGTAAATGCATTCAGTTTCACAAAACCAAGATAATTAATGTTTTTTTTCCAAATTTACCTCTAACCATTGCAAATTTAATGATAAATATGTCCGCCTAAAAAGAAAAGAAAATCATAATTAAGTGTATTTTAGACAAAAACCTTCTTAAACTTTCGGAATTAGTGAACTACTTGATCCATGTGCCCAAGCCTAAAACATCAACTATTCTGGATAGGAGGGAGTACTCATTTATTTTATAAGTCAAGTATAACGAGTCAGTAGTCACTATTATCTTTTGAAATGTCCTTTGAAATAACAGATATAAAGGTGGCGGCACGGCGCCAAAATCAAACCGAAGCACGCCCTTGCAACTTCTATAATTAGAAGTTTGACTTGTCAATTAAAAAATCTGAAAACGTAGCATGTCACTAGACCTCAAAACTCAGGTGCTTACAAACATTACACATTCCTATATTTGCCACAAGTAAATTCTTATTTAATTCAGAAAGTTCTGTTTCAGACACAAATTTTTTACTAGTTTTTTTTTTTTTTAGAAAAAGGAGCACTCTAACCATGGAAACCAACATTCCCAAGCTCCGATCAAGGCTTATGAAAGCATCGACCTCATCCTAAAAGGACTCCTTTAGCTTTACCCTCATTTTACTATCATAAAGATAGATGACACATAAGTCATAACAGACCGATGAGAATCAGTCATTTTCAAATGACTTCAATAAATCTCAATTCATTTCATATGTCAAATTTCCCATTTGAAATTGACACAACAGTTCTCATCAGTCGATCTATAACAATCACACGAACCACCAACCCCCCACCCCATCCCACCCACCCCCCACACAAAAAAAACACATTTCTTTGGCTACAAATATATACACCCTCACCCCGAGAACATCAAAACACGAATTCAATGACTCTAGCCATTCCAAATTACCACAACAAATCCTAAATCCTAAACCCTAAACACACAAGTCCTACAATTCACCAAATGGACATTCAAAAAACCTCAAAAAACACACAAAAAGACAAAACTTTTCAGAAGAACATCACATTCAAGATATAAATTGAAGACTGACCGCTAAAGAAGTCCAAAAAAACAATGAAGAGTAAACAAAATTAGAATAATTAGCCAAATGGTCAATCATAAAACCTCAAAAAATACCCCAAAAACAAACTTTTCATAAAAACATCACAATCAAAAACTCCACTAAAAACCACAAGAATAAAAAAAAAATGGTAAGTAAACTAAATCCGCATAATTCAACCAAATGCTCATTCAAAAAACCTCAAAAAAAAATAAAAAAAAATCATATAACTCACCAAATGGGCATTCATAAACCTCAAAAAACACCCCCAAAACCAAAAAAAATCAGCAAAAATCACAATAAAAAATTCCATTAAAAATGAAGGGTAAGAAAAACTCGTAGAATTCGCCAAATGGGCATTCATGAAATCTCAAAAAACACCCAAAAAAACAAAATTTTCATAAAAACATCACAATCAAAAACTCCACTAAAAAGTACAAGAATTTAAAAAAAAAAAAAGGAAAGTAAACAAAATCCTAATAATTCAACCAAATGGGCATTCAAAAAAACATCCAAATAAAAAATAAAATTCATATAATTCACCAAATGGGCATTCATAAACCTCAAACAAAACCCAAAAAAACATCAAAAATCACACTAAAAAACTCCATTAAAACTGAAGGGTAAGCAAAACTCATAGAATTCACCAAATGGGCATTCAAAAAAAAACCAAAAAAATCACAATAAAAAAACACTCCATTAAACAGTGATCATTAGCAAAGTAAAACCAAAAAACCATGGTAAAAGAAAATGAATAATAAGAAAAGCATACCAGTTAACCAAAGAGAAATGAGACCATGGATGGATCGGTGAAACAGCTGGGTTGTAAAGAGGGGGGTTGGGTGGGTGGGGGTGATGAAGATGAAATTAGTAGAGAAAAATGGAGGGGTGTAAGAGAGAGAGCATGAGCAAAATCTTATATTTATATATAGACAGATCGGAAAACAGTAAGAGAGAGACACATCTTTTTTTTCTTTTTTTGGTAATAAGATACATGTAATAAGTAAAATACAAGGCTAGAAATGGAAAAAATGTAAATAAGGTTTTTTAAAAAATGGATTTTTTTATTTTTGAAAAATTGGGGGAGAAAGTGTTTTTTGTAAAATAATACTAACTTCGTTCCATTTTAATTGGTTATCTTACTAAAAATTTATTTTTCATATTAGTTGATTACTTACTAAATTAGAATAGAGTTAATTATTTTTTTTATTTTATCCCTACAATTAATAGTATATATTAAATATGAACAATTACAAGACAGATAGGAAACAGTAAGTCATATACAAGGTTAGAAATGGAAAAAAACCTATGGAGGTAAATAGGGTTTTATTTTTAAAAAATGAATTTCTTAAAACTTTTGAAAAATTGGGGGGAAAAGTGTTTTTTTAGTAAAATAATACTAAATTCATTCCATTTTAGTTAGTTATCTTACCACTAAATTAATGTTTCATGTTAGTTAATTACTTACTGAATCAAGATAGAATTAATTATTTTTTTTATTTTATTCCTATAATTAATAATATACATTAAATATGAACAATTACAAGACAAATAGGAAACAGTAAGTAAAATACAAGGTTAGAAATGAAAAAAAAACTATGGATGTAAATAGGGTTTTATTAAAAAAATGGATGTTTTTAATGTTGAAATTTTGGGGGAGAAAGTTTTGTTTTAGGAAAATAATAATATGTTTTTTTTTTTTTTGAGTTTATTCAAGAATGTTGTTTTACAAGGTTATAAATGGGAAAAAAAACTATGGATGTAAATAGGATTTAAAAAAAAAAAAAACCGTAGATTTTTTAAATCTTTGAAATTTTGAGGGGAAAAATGTCATTTTGGAATAATAATACTCCCTCCATTTCATTTTAGTTGGTTATTTTACTAAAATAAATACACCATATTAGTTGATCGCTTACTTAATCATGATAGAACTAATTAATTTTTATTTTATTTTATCCCTGCAATTAATAGTATATATATTAAATGTGAACAATTATAATTTTAGTATTCATTTCTATATCCAAGAAATATCATTAATCTATATATACTAAATAGCAAGAAAGTCTTGCTCTAAAAGTTGTCAAGTGTCAGCCTGTAACAATGCCATTTATTAATTTTAAGAAAAATTAGTTAAAATTAATTTTAAATTAGTTAGTAGTTATATTAATTTAAAATTTTAATAAATGTTGAGTTATTTATTTTTTACAGTAATTTTTTTTTTAAAAGTCAGCAATTATTTTTCATTATTACATGATTATCTATTTGCTCCTTTTTAAATTTTATAGAAAAATAATTGTATACGGTTTACATAATTTCCATTATCAACTGCTCCTTTTTGTAAAAGTAATGTATATATCTAAACTTAAAAATTAAATTTAATAAGAACAGAATACTTTTTTTCTAGAAAGTTATCAAATTGTTTATATTAAATATTTAAATTAATTTTCCATAATTATTCCTTTGTAGTAAAATTCGTCCAAAATGTGATTTGTGAACCAATAATTATTCCTTTAACTGCATACTTAATTTTCCATAATTATTCCTTTTAACTGCATAACTACTTGGAAATTTAAAAGTCCACCAATAATAATAAATAATTTGTGCAAAGAAAACAACAACTACTTGGAAGCTATAGTAAAGCCAAAAAAAAATAAAAAATTACACCCCCACGTCCGTTAACTTCTCCGCAGCACACTCTTCTATTAGTAATTAGTTTTTTTTTTTAAAGAAAAAAGCATGACACTATATGTTCAATAACTCGATTTTTGTTTAGTTTTATTACATTCAAGTTTTACTAATATTTCAGTTTTATTTTTTTCTTGGGATTCTTTCTTTTTTCTTTTCCATCAAGATGTCAAAATTGTATGGAAGGAATTTCAAGAATATAATAGATTACTGTCTTTCTCCATCTCTTGCTTGATTAGGACTTCCCATATTTCAAAGTACAATTACAGGTATATTGAAATATATTTTGATGTATCATGATTTCAAACTTTACAACATTATAAACACTTTTTATTGTACATCTCAGAGTGGTAAAATATCAGGCCTTAATATTTCAAATTCCTCTTCGATTTACTGCAAACTTGAGCACCTGAAGACAAAAAAATACAATGAAATGTATGAAATTCTGCAATTTTTCATGATTAGTATCATTTATGACTCTTTGATCCTTATTCGTGAAGTAAAAGAGATTGCTAATAATTCAGGTCAGTTGGTGACATATTACTTGCCAATAATCTTGATGTAGAGTCAGAGGGCTGACGGTGGTGGAAGGCTTCTCTGATCAAGGAAACCAAGCACAGGACATTCAATGCTGAGAAAGAAAACAACCCATGTCATCTTTGTGAAGTTTTAAGTACTGTTTATAGAGAAGGTATACATATTGTTTCTCTATTAGAGAAAGGTTACATGGCATGTAATTATACTCTTTAGTATTAGTAATTATGGGGATGGTGATGACGATAACAGGGTTTGTCATTGCAGCACTTTTAAGTTATGGGGTACATCACATTCGTGTCTTTGTGAACAATTGGTATTATTTTCTTTTAAATATGGAGATTATAATTGGTTCTTAATCATAATCACGGTTCATTCAAGACTTACATGTTTCAATCTAATGAACTACCAATAGCTTATCCTCTCTTCAAATTTACATTTTTATTTTTCAATTATTTGATTTTTTAAAATATTGTTGCAGATATGGGAGCAGAAGTTGGTGCAATGTTACCCATTTATGCTACGAAAATAAATTCACATCTTCAGCAAATTTATGAACAATGTTTGATTCGCTCCAAATCTGTGAACTGCCACCGTGAACATTCATGCTACATAGTAGCTCACCAATGAATTTAAATGATGTTTGCCTGAAAAATACATAAAAATAATTTTACCCTGTTCAATTAGTTATTTTCATTTTAAAAGATTACAGAAAATAAATATTTAATGTTCAACCATAAAATATTTAATGTTATGTAAATTTAAGATTATCTATGTAATATAAATTTATCATTAAGTTATCATGTTAAAGTGTTATCAAAGCTTGATTGTACGTTTACATTATTTTAATTAAAAATTTTGTTTGTGCTCATGCCTTTTAATATTCTCCCATTAAGTATGATAAGAAAATATTTACCTGTCTATTTTAATAATCTCAGTAAAATTTCAGCAATTAGTTATATCATACATAATTGTAACTAAAAGATATCAAATACATACACCAACACAAAGCAGCACCAAATATTTAGGAGCATTAAATTTAAAAAATAACTTAATATATTCAAATAATTTGTCATCTCCTTTTATAATTTTATGCAAGTATTTTTCATTAACCTTCCACATCTTTTATAATTTATTATAAATAGCAAGAAAATCTGACATAGATAGATGCCAAGTGGATAAATAAGATAATACATGTGGTACTTTTTAGGAAAAATAGTAGATTTTTATATTTACTATTAAGCATAAAAATAATTTTTTATTGAATTAGCATATTTGAATTTAATTTATATCTTAACTTATTTAAGAGACATATCTTACCAAATTTAATTTATATCTTTTTTTTTTTTAATCCTAAAATTTTTCACTTTGAACGGCGTTAAAAAAGGGTAAAAAGAAAGGAGCCGTGTGTTTTTCCTTATTCTGATTGCAATATTAATAAATCAAATATCTATTTTTTTTAAAAAATAAAGAAAATCCAACAAGGAAAAAACATAAAAAAAAAAAAACTTTTAATGCACGTCACAATTCCCGACCCCATTTTTCGGGCACGTATCCCACACAACCAACTAATTATTTTTTTATTTTTTATTTTTAAAAGTAAAAAGATAAAATAATTAGAAGATCAAAATCAAATTTAACTAACCTAAATATATTTATCAAACAAAATATAAATATCCCACATCCATAATTTTTAATGAACCAGAAGTATTTACAAATTAGTAGCTGAAATTAATTATTATTCTAACTATCGAAAAAAAGAAGTTTAAGAAACCATCACCACTAATTCCATTTCTCCATTGCCTCTTCTCACTCACGTTTTTCCACTAATCTCCCATACAACCACAAAAGACAACACATTTTATTTACAGTTTACGATCTTTAGATTCAATTTCTATTTTAAACCAAAATTACATTCCTATTTTCAAGCAATTTTCACGAAAATCTCTACTAGATAGTTTAAATTTTTATCTTTTAATACTTACATCTCTATTTTCTTAATCTATTATATTTAAAACAAACAAATTCCTTGTTATCTACAAAATGTAAATAGTAAATTACATGTATCAATTATTGTTTAATTATATTTTAACTAATTAATAAACTTCTAATATAAAAAAAAAATTATAAAAACATAATTTTGACTTAAAAGTCATATTATACTCAATTTAGATTTCCAAATTTTTAGCAATCATCTCACAAAATTTATCTTCTGTTTAACAAATAAAATTCACATAAATACATAAATTAATACAAATCACCAAGAGTTAGTTGAGAAAATAAAAACAACTATTTAAAATATTACACTAAGAAATGAAAAAGATAACAACATTTTATACCTAATATGTGATATTCATACCCACGTTTTTCATTAACCTACCACACAACCACTTCCACAACTAATATACTTAGCAGTTTGTAACTTTTTTAATATAATTTTAATTTTACAAATAAATTACATTTTATATTTTCAAGCAAATTGCAAGATAATTTTCTACACAATTTTTAATATCATAAATTTTACAAGATCTAAATTTCTATTTTCCTATATTTAAAGCAAACAACGTTTTCGACTACAAAATGTTAATAGTAAATTACATTTTTAATAATTGTTTAATTCTTTATTAAGTAATTAATAATTTTATAATATAAATACAAATTTTATAAGAACAACTGTAACTGAAAAGTCATATTATAAAATAATATTTTAATCATAGTAAAAACATTAAATAAGAAAAAAAATTAGAATCGCATATTACACTATTTAGATAAACATAATGAAAAAAATTAATAAAGCTATAAACTTATATAAAAAGTTTCAAACAAAAACAAAGAAGACAATATTTTTAAATTGAGATGTAAAAATGCACATGAGGCTTTGATTTGTAAGATGTTAGTTTAGTTTTTAATCAAATATATTACTTCAAATTCCTAAATAGCCATCATATTATTATGAGAATTACCTCCCCCCCCCCCCCAGTATCCCACTTTTTTTTAGATCCTAAAACTTCGTCTAATGCACATCTTATTATTTTTCCACTAACCTCTCACACAATCACTTTCACAAAAAACATACTCAACAGTTTGTATATTATTCAAATACAATTTCAATTTTACATATAAGTCACATTTATCATCTTATCCACGTCCTTTTATTTTTTCCACTAATCTCCCACACAGTCACTTCCAACAAAGATACTAAGCAACTATAACTTTTTTCTAATTAAATTATATTTTTATAAATAAATTTTATTCTCTATTTTCTAGTCAACTACAAGATAACCAGTGTCCTATAAATACACATCCAACGCATATTTAATTATCTCAAATCCTGTAGCATAGCTTTTCTGCAAACACAAGTTCAAGAATATGACAAGAGTTGATTACATAAGTCAAATTACAGATAACAAAATGGACTGGAACCTGAAGGTAAGGGTAGTACACATGTGGCATGCTACACCAAGAAACAAATCAAATTTTCTTCTGTCAATTGAGTTAGTACTGCAAGATGAAAAGGTATTCAAAATTATTCTATATTTTACTATTTTCTGTATCAATATTAACTTATTAATTCTGACTTAGGTTCTCACTAATTTATTTGTAGGGGGAAAGAATTCATGCAATAATTCCACATTTAGTTGTCCATTGTTTCAAAGGAGAAAAAAATGCAATAAAAGAAATGGGATTGTATGTTATGAATACATTTGTTGTTGAGCCTAACAACATGCATTTCAAAACTACTTCACATTATTTTAAGCTAGAATTTACACCCAAGACAATTACTTTCGAGACAACAGATTCAGATTTTGGCTTAAATATTTTTTAAATTTCGTTTGTCAAAATCTGAATCTGTTGTTTCGAACGATTCAGACAATAGGCCAAATTGTTTGTCATTCTGAAAAACAAACTCATCAGCTTCGAGATGGTACAATCAGTCAATTTTTGAATGTTGTTATCGAAGATCATGAGTAAGATTGTGATTCAATTAATAAGTTTAAATATTTTTCTAAATTCTTGATTTCTAATATTTGTTTGTTAATACAGAAGAAACACAATTACAACAACTTTTTGGGGAGACTTTGTTGATAAAATCATGCCCCACTTGCCCAATTTGATTGATCAATCTATCATTGTTGTTATGCAGCTTATAAGAGCGCATAAATTTCAAGGTTTATCAATATTCTAGCTTACACTTCAAATATTATTTTTAGTTAAAAAATATTCTACACTAATACTATGTTAACATTTATAGGGGTATATTCTGTACAGAACACATGAAATTCGTTCAAACTGTGGATTAATCCAAATATTTCCCAGGCCAATGATTTCAAATTCAGTTTTTTTTTTACACTATAATACATCTATGTTGTTTCTAAAATAAAAATCATGTGCATCACTAATATAAAAAAAAATGCAGATTAGGAAGTGTGTCTGAAGCTACCCCTGAAATGTTAAGTCAAGCAAATTCTCAACGTAGTCTTTCTATTTCTGAAGAATTGGCTGCTGGTACTTTTCAACTAAAAACTGTTAAAGAGTTACTTGATTCCGTGCAGGTAAAATATTCTCTATATTAATTTCTAGGCAAAGTACATACAACTGTTAAATTAAATACAATTTTTATAGATGAGTCTACGATATTCTTACAGGTTGGACATTTGTGAATTTTTGTAAAAGTAGTGAACTTAGAACTCAAGAACAATTGGTCATACTTGGGATGCACAAAGTGTCAGAAGAGTGTTGATGAAGTTGCTAAGAATACATTTTACTGCAAGAAATGTCATAGAAATTATCAAACAGCTACTCATAGGTTTGCCCTGAATATTATTTGCTTAACGTTACAAATTCTATCAACAATTTTATATTTAAACAAAATATGATATCAGGTACAGGGTGCAAATTAAGGTAATGGATGATATCGGAGTCGTCTCTTTGTTGCTTTGGGATAACGAAGCAATCACACTCATTGAAAAATTCGCTTCTGAATTAAAAGACCGTCCGTAAAGGTATATCATATTTTTTTACTTTGTTTTATAGATCTTACAACTAATACAACTAATATCATGTTAGATTTTTTATTCTCCTTACGAGTGTTCCTATCCGATCGAGCTGGATGTTCTTCTTGATAGAATCATAATGTTTAGAGTGAATGTTAAACAAGAAAATATTGAATTACGTGATCGAGTCTATGGAGTTTCAAAGATCAATGACGATGAAGAACTGATAAATCAGTACAAGAAATTTTCAAAAGAAAATGCAGTCACAGTATGTATAATTTTACTATAAAAAAATTAATTATTATTAGTCTAAATTTTACCATAAAGGGGATGTTTAAATCTGTTTATATCTAAAAATAGGAACCTCATATCAATGTTGTTGAAGAAGCCACATACGCTAACAAGGTATTCAACTTTTATTTACTTATAATAAAAAATTTATAACAAATATTTCATTATTTATGTATTTTTAACATAACTATTTCATACTCTCTTTTTTGTGTTAGGATTCCTCAAATGATACTGAGAAGATGCCTCCTATCAAGATTTATACTGCAAAGAGAAGTAGATCAAAAAATAAAGGATCTATATCAGAAGTTTCTGATGATGTTGATCAGCTATCTGGTAACAAGTCAAAGAAGGTGATTAAGAAGGAGAAAGATCCCTAAAGCAGTGGACTTGTGATAATCTTTCTTTAAGATTTTAGCTAGATTTTTTTTTACTTTCTAGATTTGGATTTAGGTATGTTCCAGAATTACTTCTAATTTTTCGTTTTGTTCTGTTTCTTTTAAGGATCGTGACGCTATCATATCTAAGTTTTTTTACTTCTTATGTTAAGGGTGTATTTTATTATTAGTTAATTAATGAATTTCATGTTTTCTGCCTTTTATGTCTTTCATGACTCTTATCATAACTAAGATTAATATTAGTTACGGAGAATTATTACAAAGATTAATGTTTGGAACGAAGTAAAATTACCAGCATGAACATTTCTTTCAAAAGCTTCCACTGAGTCTGTTTATCAAAATGGCTTGAGAAAGTCAAAATAGGTTGTGAACCCTTCAATTGATCTGTTAAACTGCAAAAGACACAAGAGTTAAACAATATTTTTTAATGATAAAATAAAACTTTAGAGATAATGGTACCTGAATAAAGACAAGGTTCCATATCTCAATCACAGTGGGATCATTATTATTAACAAATGATGCAGTATCGCAATTCTCAATTCTATCAAAGTGTATTTCGGTGCAGGGTCCACAAGGTCCGGTATCACCCATCTCTCAAAAGTTGTCCTACTCAAAATATAGAGTGCTGAGAAATAATCTAAACGACTTAACTCAAAATAATCTGAACGACTTAGCTCAAAGTAATAAAATCTTTTAGCAAGAAGAAAGATTTCCAGACATCATCATCAGATCATGATCAAATTATTTGAACGAGTAATGAAGTTCTCATTTCCACATACTAGAAGACAATAATATTTCAGTGGTTGAAAGAGTTACTTAAGAGCATTGGTTATTGTACAACAAGTACTCAAAACCTTTAATAGTATTTAATTTATATAACAAATACAACTTATAGGAATATGAGTTATTTTTTTTTATTCCCTTTCCTTTTTTTTAATGGAAAAATCTGTCATTTTAAATTCCAAAACTCAAATATTAATGAGCCCGTCCTTTACCTTTCTCCACTTAAATGATGGATACAACTTCTTGATTTTCTTACCAGGAAAAAAGAATACTTAATTTTTACAATGTGAAAATAATATTTATCACTACTCCCCAGGTTCCTATCAATAGATACTCTTCTCCACTTGAATTATGATTATCAATTTTTTGCTTCTTTTATCAGCAAAAAGAAGAGTTATTTTTTAAGGCAAAAATGATACTTATCACTGCCCCAGCCTTAATTCATCAAAAAATTTATCCAAAACTGTAATGTCCACAAAACTAAACATGCTTCTAAAGATTCAATAAGATTAATGGCTTTCAAAAATATCAAGTATACTGATAACATTACCTTATTGGAAGATTTTTTTTAATGATTTACTGATGCACCAAACAGAAATTGATGAGTTTGAACAAGATGATAGAATAAAAAATACAGTGTGATAACGTACTTTGTAGTCGAAAGATAGCCCCCTGCCAGGGGGAAAGAACTGAAGCCATAGGTCTCTAGCTTCATTATCAGCTGGAAGGCCAGATTTTTCATCACCGTCAAAGTAACGTAAGTCCTTTAACTTGGTAGTTTATATAACTGAACAAAAATCATGAAACAAGGAGAAACAATTTATACAAGTCAGCATCTGCCATTTCTTGATCATACAACATATACGCTAGGAGCACAACTGAAAATGTACAAGAATATTATAATTAATCGGGATAAAACTTGCCTGTGTAAGAAGTTTCCAGGCCCAATCAATGACCTCTTTCTTGAAATAATTCCCAAATGACCAATTACCAAGCATCGCAAAGAAAGTTTGGTGGTAAGTGTCCTTACCAACGTCATCTAGATCATTATGTTTGCCACCAGCACGAATACACTTCTGTGTATCGCAGACACGCTTAAGTTTGCTAAATAGACTATTAGGGTCTACAATACCCAAGAAAATAGGCTTACACTGATTCATACCTGCACAGTAAAAATAAACTTTAGCCATCAACAAATAGTAATACACAATAACTACAACAACATAATATGATAGTGAAAACACAAAACAACAGATAATAACAAATAAATAGAAGGTGGAATGACATAAAGATATGATGAAAATAAGAAAATGTGACAAAAAAAGTTATGAAACCATAACTTCTAAATGCATAAAAACCAACAATACTTTTCAGCCGAATATCTACGAGCTCGACTGAAAGCACATGTGGTTTCGAACTAGATAAGTGGTCACAGCATAAGCTAGCTCATTAATGAAACTGACCTAAACAATGAATGAGCAACCCATAATAAATCGAGTTAATAATTCAACTGATTAGTGGTAGTTCGTACTTCAGTTGTTAAATTTACTATATCACTATCGAGGTAACTAAAAATATTAGTCAGTTGCTAAATTAGTCCTTACAGTCTCTGCTTCCCGGCAAAATACTGTGACGTCAAAGTAGATGGCTTTATGCCACTAAGAATCCTGGTTGTTTAGGCTTGGGCAATTAGACATCCCTACCCAACATCAGCACAATTGATGCCATACTAGGCATATTATCTAGACACACACACCGTAGACATACATGGACTGATCTTTGTATTTCATACATGTTGCATGAGTTCCTGAGATGTGCAGTTAATAGTTCCAAAAATTTATATTCTTTAAAAAGGATCCAATAATGAAATTTTGATATCATGCACTTAGATGAGATACTAAAAATTTTACTAACATTATTTTTACACCATATGAGATAGTCAATAAGAGTTCATACATGTTAAAAGATTATGATGACGGTCTGGATGGGAGAATTCTTTATTTTGATTCCTGCTTAAGATCTACACTACTAGGACACCAAAGCTACATACATCTAATTTTAGATTAGATCTTTCGAGTACCCATTGCTTGTCCCTCTTTTCTTTCAGGAATCTTTCTAACCGATTATACCACTCATTTATGCAGAGATATCATATATCGTATATATTCGACTACTTAGTAGTTAGCACATTATATTTGTCAATAAATAGATGGATATATGTAGGGGCTGGCTGTAGCTAAGCAGAGTGGTCATGGAGAAATTCGTGAAATGTAGAGAAGCAAAAAAGCTCACATTAATGATGGACAGTTGTTTTTGTTGTGCTTGTATGAGTTTGCTTACTTGAAATAGTTCTACTTTTAGTACAGTGAGTGTTTGCTCTACTAAGAGTGTGACTGAGAGTGGAAACAAGCGAAGTGGAGCAGTAGTAGTTGTAGTTGTAAGAAAATAGCACACTGCAACAAGTTAAGAAGCCTGTCTACTCAGAATGGTTCTCGAATTCATGTGCTTAAGGTAGAATAAATTTGTTTTGTTTAGGCATAATGTGTTGGTGGGAGATAACAGGTATGCATAGTAGCCAAGATGCCTACAAACTGACTTAGACACCACCATTATAGAAAAAAGCAGTAGATTTCATAAGTACAACTCTTTCACTCAACTACAAAGAAAGAAGCATTAAATTGACTGCTTTAGTAATGTACATTTAGAATTACCTGTCCATCTTCAGTCACTGAAGTTGTATGTCTATGCTTAGAATTTTTTGGATCTTTCCAACATAATATATCATCAGATTGATCAGTACCCAAACTATGATAATACACTTGTTGGTGTAAATTTGCATTTGTCTCTGTGGCAGCCTATAAGTTTTCGCCGTTCCTACAAAGAAATAATCTTTGTCCCTCCAACTACTTCCTCTTCAACGATAGCGATTTTCAAGCCTTGCAAAGAATTTTAAGTAATTATGCACACTATTAGCTGAAAAAATAAACGGAACCATCCTGTTAAACCTAAGTTTTCATTCTATATAGGCTTCGACAATCAAATAATTAAATTGCATGAGTTAGAGAACTGAAATTTATGTTTTATAGGATTTCAGTCTACAATAAGCATCACTAGTACTGCTCTAAGTCTTGCTGCTTCACCAGTGAAAGCTGCATTCATCTCCGCAATCACAGTATACAAGGAACAAGATTTATAAGATAGAAAGTACATCGATCAACAAACAAGTTCTTTTTAATATTTACTAAAGATCTACACATCTGAGACTCATGCATGCATCTTAAAAAAGAAGGGTAACCACATCTACCTTAAATCCGAACACAACCACAAAATAAGTCTCATAAAATAGATAATAGAGTTATATATCAAAAATTAGTTTCATTTCTCAATTAATTGAAACAGATAATGTATGATACGAAAAAAGCTCACCTTGGATCTGGACAATCAAGAGACAAGGCCTTTGGAGAGTAGTTGTAGAACTTCATCAGGAGTTTTAAGATTATAAACCCAAAATGATTAATTTTCTGCCTCAATAAAAGAGCTAAAAATAGCTCATCCTCTTAAGAGTAATCCAGAAATAAAATCACAAAAGCATCTCTATATATGAAGCTTGGAACAATAATGAAGCTTTGAAAAGAAATAAAGAAACAAATTAAGCTTTATTTTCACAGTAAACTTGCAATGGAGGAATGGACATCGACGGACAAAACAAAGAAGTTCTTTCTAGAAACAAAATAAGCTTCAGACAAAATAACAAAGAAAGTACAAAATATCTTCTCTACTTTCCTAATTGAATTTTTTTTTTTTTTTTTTGGACCTTTTCAGGTTTGGACCATTTTTAAACTCTCCTTCATTTTGGGTCATTTTAGATTTGTCAAGCTGATCATTTTCAGGCATTTTAAGAAATTATTAAAAAAACGTACATTTACTAATTAACCTCTTACAAATTTAGAAATTTTACAAACAATTGTGAATAATTTTAAAAATAAATAATTTACAGGATAATATAAAAAATATTTAATTAATGCCTTCTTGATTTAATAAGGTGGACAACTAATATGAGACAATATTTTTTCTGAAATGGTCAACTAATATTGAATAAAGGAAGTATAATATATTTTAGATGGATGCGCAATTCAAAATATATTAAAAAAAAAGTTTTAAAATTTGTGATCAAAATTAAATTATATATTTGTCATTATAAATCATCTCATTAAGAGTCAAATTGACATTTTATACTAATAATTTTTAAATAAATGAGTTGTTTATTTGGAATTTAGTAAAAAGAAAAAGGTGTCATTTAATTTCACGAATGGCGATGAAGATAATATGCGCGCATAGAAATATACCTTATGCTTAATTGCGTTCTGAGGAAACAATATGTTTGTCAAACTTTTACTTTCTTCAAATATATTTACAATAATTGTTAAAGTCTTATCATTTTACTCAATTATTCACTCCTTAAATATAAATAATATATAATGTTTGAAGTAAATGAATATATAATGAAATAATTGATACTATATGTCATACTAAATGTTACTAATGCATTAACAATGAACCAAAAGAATATTTTTAGAATAAATATTTTTAATAAACACGTAGTACATGTACATATATTATTATTGTCCTTTGCTATTTTACTTTGAATTGTCTCCAGAAAATTAATACCATATTTAATAAAAAATTTGCACCTATTAGATTTTTATTAAACTTTTAATGTTGATGTAAAAAGTATAACATTCCATCTTTTATAGTAGTATTAAACAATGAATAAATGATTGTGAATAAATGGTATACTGCACAATTAATAAACTAATAAAAATTTAAATATGATCTAAAGAATAAGATAATAATATTTATAGTTTTTTTATAGTAATTTCCGCGCATCGCACGGGTAATTATACTAGTATGAGTAAAGGTAAAATAGTAAAATTCATCGTTTAGTTTATAATTTCTTAATTATCGTGTAAAATGCAAATGCAATGTGTCCAACTAAAATGAGACGGAAGGATACTATGATTTATTTTTCTAAAAATTATACAAATACACAACTTATGTTTTCAATATTACAAAAAATTCCAACTCCCTAAACATATTATAAAAATCCCAACACACACACAGAATGCTATGTATATGTCGGCTATGTTATGTATATTAATAGGGAGAGAGAGTAAAGTAATTAAAAAAGTGGAAGAGAATGTAATTACTTCCAAAATTATTGGTATTTATGTTGTTTATACTTTTTTTTTTGAGTTTATTCAAGAAGGTTGTTTAAGTGAAGACATGTGCAATTGCTTTTAGATTTATTTATCTACGAATTATAATCTTTGATTTGTAGGGTCAAGGTAGTGTGTTAAGTATAACTGATGGAAAAAAGAAAATGCAAGTCGGGAATAATTATGCATATAGTGTTTTTCGTAAAATTGTACTATAGAAAGATATACAGGAAAGAGTTAGACAATACAACGTTGAAATAAAAATTTATGGATGAAAATAGGAATAAACCCTTAAACCCTTAGAGAAAATAAATGGATTTTGTCAATTTGTGGAATTTGGCAGGGCGGGGGGCGTGGGTTGGGGGGTTGAGGGGGGGAGGGGGGAGTGTATTTTTTAGAAAAGTAATATGATTTTTTTTCCAGTTTATTTGAAAGAGCTGTTTAAGTATAGCTATTTATGTGGAATCGTTTTTAAATTTATTTATTTAGGGATTATGTTTTTTGGTGTGTAGGGTCGGAGTAGTGTGTCAAGTATGATGGATTGAAAAAAGAAAATGTAAGTGAAAAATAATTATGTATTTAGTGCTTTTCGTAAGATTATACATAGATAGACGCAAGATGAATAGGAAAAGAGCAATAGAGATATGTAATATATAATGTTGAAATGAAAAAAATTATGAATGTAAGTAGGGTTTTTTTTTTTCGAAATTTAGATTTTCTCAAATTTAGAAATTTTGAGGGAAAAGTATCTTTTTAGGAAAATGTATAATTTAATTTTTGAGTTTATTTGAAAAATTTGTTCAAGTACAAATACCTAGGCAAAATCGTTTTTAGATTTATTTATATTGAATTATATTTTTTGATTGCAGGATGGAGGTAGTGTGTTAAGTGTGACTAATGAAAATCGAAAATAATGATGTATATGATGCTTTTCGTAAAATTATATATAAGCTGACGAAAGATAGAAAAGAAAAGAGAAAGAGAGAGATATGTAATATACCGGGTTTGAAATGAAAAAATCTATAGATGAAAATAAGGTTTAACCCATTGAGAAAATTTTTGATTTTTTTTTACAATTTTTAGATTTTGGAGGGAAAGTATTTTTTAAAAGGAAAATGTATAATTTTGTTTTAAATGTATTAGAAAAAGTTGTTTATGCACAAATATCTATGCAAAATCATTTTTGATTTATTTAACTAAAAGTAGCGTGCTAAGTGTGATTGATCGAAAGACAAAACAAAGGCAGAGATAATCATGCATAATTTTTCTGGTGAAATTAAAAAGGTAAGAGAAAATGGTCAAATACCTCCAAACCTTTACCCCAAATTCTAACTACATATTTATACTTTGAGGGAGTCCTATAACCCTCCTGAACTATTTTAAAGTGGAATATTTGCCCCCTTAAAAGCTTGTTGACACCTAATTTTTGCCCTCTACAACTACGTTAAATCTTGAGTTTCTTCTATTTTCAAATAAAATCACAACAATTAGTTTTTCCAAATAAATATATTTTAAAATATGTATTTGGGCTAAATTTGTTATTAAAGTGATAATTATATATTTTCGTATTTACATAAACGAGATTGTATAAATGATGTCATTTAAATGAACATCTCATCAATATCAAATTTTAATTAAGGATAATCTTGAAAATAAATTTAAATGATTAAAATCTTGATTCAAATATAATTTGCTCTCAAAAATAATTTATTTGGATAAATGTTTGTTTAATTTTACCGAATCAAGAAACTCAAGATTAAACAAGGTATTAATTCGTATCAAATCTCAATTAATCTTAGTTAATTTATTAAATTTGACCATAATTGAAATCGAGTTGATCACAATTGCAATGTAATTGATCAAATTGATATCCAATTTGGTTAATATTTAAGTAAAATTGGCTATAAATTAATTTAATTCGGCCATTTTTTAAAAAAAAATTATCAATTTCTACCCCCATTTATTTTTAAATCGGGCCACATTAAACAGCAGCCCACCCTATTCAACTACACCCAGCAGCCCATTTTCTCACAACCCAACCCGGTTTGGCCCACATCAATAATCCTCCTTATCCCTTCTTCTTCACAAAGACCTGATATTCAACATCAACAAACATCAACATCAACCAACAACCTGTAACCAACCCTTTGTAGTCTTCTTGACGCGATCCCGTACGAGAAGACCCTCGAACCTTCTAGAAACGAGTTAGGTGTCCTCCTCTAACGTCCAACTCCATGAATTTTGGGATTATTGGTACGATTTCGTACATACTCGATTGGTTTCCATTGGTTTTAAGGAAAAATTCGTTTTGCCCTAATCTAATTGGTCCACCTTCTTTTTCAACTTCGGGGGAAAATCCAAAATGGGTACGTGGCAGATGAGAATCCAAGCTGTAGAAAGATTTGAATTTCAAATCCCACCATTTCGAAAATCTCCAAAATACCCTATTCATCTCCTATATAAGGGAACCTTCGTTCTTTGTTTTAGAAAAAAAAATTGAGGTTGAAAATTCTGGGATAGGAAACAGAGGGGGATTTTTTTTCGATCGGGGAGAGCCCCAAAAAAAACCCTAGAAGTCTCTCTACAAAAGGGTTGTGCGGGAAAATGAGGATTTCTTTCATCTCTTTTCTCCTCTTCTTTCCTTTTTGAGTTGGAAGTTTTAGAGGCAAAGGTGGGTTCGAAATATTTTCAGAAAAACTGAGGGTTGAAAATATTTAGTTTGAAAATCTAGGGGTTTTTAAAATCTCTAAGAGGAAAAAGCAAAGGGACGCTCTGTTGGTGGTCGACGTCGCGAAATTCCGATAGCGACACGTTGGTTGATAGCTCGTCGTTCCGTTTGCTGCCCCAGAGGAGGTGAATATACCCTTTTCTCTTAAACTCATCATTCTCTGCTTCATCCCCCTTTCTCTCTGTAGGATTAGTCACTATTTTAATGTCCATTACGAATGATGCTGGGCTTTGTTTTCTTTAGTGGGCCATGATGGCTTTAGGAGGTTATCTTTGTGTGATTATTGTTATGCCATTTCGTAGAAGTAGTGCTCATGTGGTAATTGTCAATGCGATTATGTCGAATGCACTATCCTTTAATTGGTATCATTGGTCATCTGAAGTTATAGCATGAATAAGCATTTATATCATCAAGATTGCGCCTTTCATTTCTAATCTCCCTTTTAATACATCATCTCCTACCATACTAGGCTAAAAGTTAGTATAATCGTTCGTTCAGTGATTTCGGTTTCGTGTTACTCCTCTTAGTTTTGAAAACTATTGTTCAAACCTTAATAGCGTTAGTTAATTATTTATTTAACCTGGGTACACGTTCCCGTATACAGCTAATGGTTTGATTTGCTAGCTCTATGTCTGAACGTGCCTATTTTAGTCTAGTTATGTCTTCATTGGTATACCCTACTTAGATTCGCCCTAGTTTCTTAGGTTTTTTCATTAATATAAGATCATTGGAGGTAGTTTAACTTATTGAATCAACGGGCTTTAGTCTACCTCGTAGTCCTAGACCTTTGAGACTGATAGAGGTGGTGGATGTACATCTGTGGTAAGGCGATAGTCCCAGAAGATCTCGATAATCCTATCTTGGGCTTTCGAAAATCCCTTTCTAGGTGAGGCTAACAAGAGGGTAAGGAAGGCCTCGCAGATGTATTTCTGAAGAAGTGCAGACAACGTCCTCGTTCTGTATCAAAGAAAGAGTGCCGCCTCATTCATTCATTGTAAACAAATTTGCCTAGATGTTACAACCAGCCTAATTACCCCTACTTTGAAGAATGTCTAGCCTTTTCCCTATATTATTTTCTCCATTCGTTTTGATGATTAGACGCAGGGTAGATCTTCGCCATATCTATCCTCAGAATCAAATCTTTGGTTAGTTTTATGTTTCCTCGGCTAGTCGGTTGTTCATCCAAATTGCTCTTCCTTTCCTATTCTTTACTTGTTGACTTAATTATGGCTCATTTGCCTAGAACTTCTGGAGTTCTGTAAGGCTCCTTCCAACTATCGAATAATTCTCGATTGTTTTATTGTTTTTCCCTCCCAATCTGCTTAGAGTTCTATGTGCCGTTAATATCGACCTTTCTCGACGTATTGGTATGAACGTCAATATAATTGAAATGCGGTTTACTTGATAAACGTCATAGTTGTGTAACCTATTAGTTTAACTTCAGATTTTCTTTGCAAAATAGTGTTTCGTTCTTGGGAAAACTGTGATATCACGATACTTCTAGTTTCAGTTTTTTAGAGTATGCTGTGTGTTATTATATTACATAACTATGCCATACTTAAATCACCATCTTGAAGTCTATCTGAATCATTGCAGTTGATTGTTTGTTTATCAAATTATCATATTGCTTCTCCCTGTTGATAACGCTCAATCTACAGCTCTCGTAGGAGTGTAAAGCGGTCGTTAGCAAATATAGAACCCAACTGGGTTGGGTATCGATCCCACAGGGAATAGCTTGGTCAACAAGTAAGTAAAGATTACTAGACTTTTAGTGCAAGTCTCGTAAAAAAGGGGGGAGTCTTGTCGTGCAAGTAATGTAACCAAAATAAGATCTAAAAACGGCAATAGCAAAGTAAAAAGAGAAAGAATGTTTTAGTGAGATGTAAACAATGAGAATTAAGAAGCTGGGGTTATGTCCACCTTCTGAGGTATACGTCTCTATTGGCTATGAGTGTGTAGAATTCTGACATGCAACTGCTTATAGAGAATTGTATTCGATGGTAAATCCAAGCGTCTTTCGACCTAAACAAGGACTATTTCACTTTAACTCTCTCGAGCTTAAAGCGTATCTAACGGTACGAATTCTCCAAGAGGTTAGTCCAGTTACGGCACTAGCTTTTTAATAGGAAAGGGTGTCCTACTACCTTGACATTATCTCTTTTCCAGACAAATAACTTTTCTCTCAAACAAGTTAAATGTTAGACTGGCGTATTCTTGCGTTTGCAACCGCAAAGAATGTAGATTAAGATGAAGAGAATAATGATATAAGCAATATACGTGCCTCGAACTCACAAACTCACAGCAATAGATAGTAACTCATTCGGCTTCCATAACCCCAACAGAGAAGTTTAGTTACCCATGAATGCGAAGGAGATCACGATTGACATTGTTGTTATACCACAAGATTGAGTAATTTCGTGTAGCTTAGGTGGTAGGCGTGAGGCGTGAATTCCTAGGCAAAGTAACGATTCTCTTGTTGTGGAATTTAAGAATAGAAGAGTAGAAGAAGAAAAATAGAATTGACTTGTAAGATGAGATGTTGAGAAGATGTAAAAAGATGAGAGAAGATGAGAGGGATGGAAGGAAGTATTGTGTTCTCCCTCCTTCCTCCCTCCTTATTCTCTAAAATCTCTAGCATGATAGGGTATTTATAATACCCATATCCTAATCCTACTAAGCTAATGAAATAAATAACCAAATCCTAGTAGACTAATGAAATCCTTAACCCAAATGTACTAGGTTAAGGTAACATTATCATAATCCAAATAAAATAATGAAATACATAACCTAATTGTACTAGGTTAATGTATCATTGTCAAAATCCAGCTTTGTGTCTGTAAGTCCCCAAAGTCTTCAGAATTGCTGTTTTAGCCCGGGACAGATTTTCCATGCAGCAGTTTTGGTCCCCCAAAGTCTTCAGAAATGCTGTTTTAGCCCGGGACAGATTTTCCATGCAGCAGTTTTGGTCCTTAGGCGTGAAAACTCCCTTCCCTTCCTTCGTGAGCTTTCTTTAGCGTCAAGTAAGCCATAAAATGCTGAATTATGCATCATTTATACCTGAAACTTTACTAATCATGTTCGTTAGCTCACTTACAGGAAAAGGGACTAAAAGTGCATGAAATATATAATTTGTTCTCAAAACTAGGCTAAAATATGGGCAAAATATATTGATATAGGCGCGTAAATTCGCCTATCATCAACTGTAGCCTTTCGTATTTTAGGTGTATTAATTTCGTTTCCTTTTTTCTTCTTTTGCATGACAATCCGTCGGAGTCCAAACGGACTCTTTGCATTTTCTGATGGGCCAATAAGGCCTGCCCATTAAGTCAAGCCTGAAAGAGAGTTTGAGATTACGTTTTGCATGGATAAGGAAATCGAAAGATGGAAAATGGGTTAAATTCCCATCGATGAAGCAACAAGGAGGCTTAAAAGTCTCATTCCTCCATTAGTTCCTCTTTTATTGTAGTTG
The DNA here is from genome assembly GCA_030864215.1 of Capsicum pubescens. Taxonomy (NCBI): domain Eukaryota; kingdom Viridiplantae; phylum Streptophyta; class Magnoliopsida; order Solanales; family Solanaceae; genus Capsicum; species Capsicum pubescens. The sequence continues at coordinate 129,135,276 of CM061548.1, read as the reverse complement.
TTTATTTATTTATTTATTCCTTTGTTTAAGTTATTCATTCATTTGGGACACGAAGCCAAAGTTGTACTTAATACAGGTGAAACGAGACTCGAGCTAAAGGCTCGAAACGTAGAATTAGGACAGGTGAAGACAGATCGAAAACCCAACTAGACTAGGACAGGGTTTATCGATTTGGGTCCAATGTCCCAAGTCCCTTTATTTCTCCCTCTCTTTTCTTTATACTTGTTTTATATGCTTCTTTGCGAATCTAGCTAGATCCCTAACTAAGTCTCTAAAAAATTGATTTTGCAAAAACTTCCCTTTAATCAATTACTTTTCCAACAAATCGATTTTCCAAAAGGTAGTCAAAAGAATTTTTTCAAACAGCCCGGATAACCGCAAGTTAGCGAACGTTTTAGGTATCTAACACCTTCTTAAAACGTTAATAGGAACCACTTACTCATAATCTCCAACTTAAAACGATTTTCCTATTTTGAATCATTTTGAAGTAAATTTCTAAAGGTTTTCTTAATTCCTTTTCAATATTAAGTGGCGACTCTCTTTCAATATGTCAAAATTTCTCCGCAAAATAGAAATGGCGACTCTGCTGGGGATCTCTATCTAGGTTCTAACCAAATGTTTGATTTCGTCTTTTGATTAACTGTTTATGTGTTTCGATTCTGTAGAGTTTAATTATCGCATCTCATGGCATATTCCTACATTATTTAAACTGTTTTGGGGTTTTGTGGGTATCCCGGCCCCTATTGATCAATTCCAAAAATGTGTTAGAAATACAAACAGTTTATTTGCACGTGAGTCATCTGATGGCTGTTTGTATTTTCAAACTCAAGTTGTCCGCTTGAGAACCAGTGTTCAAACCCACTCTAGATACCTAAGATAGAGCGAAACCAAAACCCTATTTCAGGCATGAGCCTAGGACGACCCAATACCCGAGCGGGGTATTGGGCCCATTAGAAAACCTGCCCTGCATCTATTGATCCCGAGTCAATTACAGACGAATCATATTTATGTGTTGAAGAAATATATGTTTATCTAATTCAATCCATTACCCTTTAGGGGACGGGGGAAGGTTTATCTTTGTTTGCTTTCGTGTAGGTATGGCTCAATTGCATTCCCACGAGAAGTTCAAGATGGTTACTAAACCCGACGATTACCTGAAACTATGGTGGGACTATATGAGCGCAGAAGACAGAAAAATTGTTAGAACACACATCGGATACCTGCCTTCATTGATCGAAATGGATGTTTGGCCCGAAATGATCCACGTGCTTACCACATTTTGGAATGATCAGAATATGGTGTTTCGCTTCGGGGATGTGGAATTGACTCCTACCATCGAAGAAGTGTTAATTTGCTATGAGAGTATTGAAATGTGTTTCAAGTGAAAGGAAAAAACTGATAAGAACATTTTAGTTTCTGCCGTGTGGGACCGTCAAACAATTAAAGAGGCTTTTTTAACTGACGACGACACTTGGCTAGGGGAACATGATAGAGCAAACATCAATTTTTGGGAGTTGTATCGATGGCTTGAAAGATTCAATGCCTTCCAAGAATTTGGACTTAAATTTGAGTCCGAAGCAAAATGAAAGGAGATGAGAGCCTTTGCGTTTGCGGTAGGTCTACTCGGAATCATGGTGTTCCCATAAGGGAAAAATGGAACAATTCATCCAAGGGTTGTTACGGTGTCTTATGGACTTTTCTTTGGAGTAGATTATGATTCTAACAAGGTATTCCACAATTTAGCTCCCATGATTTTCGCCGACATATATCGAGCCTTGGGAAGGTGTCTAGTCAAAAATCGTTTCTTTCAAGGTTGCAACCTCATATTACAATGGTGGATGATGAAGCATTTGGTAAAGGATTCGAGAACGGTACAACCTGATCATAAAACAAGGGTGGATATGATGGCTAACTTGGCCATCACCGTTAATGCCCCCGCTCCGGGAGAACACGGGACTCCACTTCAAATTCCTCCCCTCAGCACCCCTACTCTTGGGGATCATCCAAATAACATATCGTCCGTCTCCGCTCCCCCATTTTTCCAAAATACCAATCGTGAAAATAACCCAGACGCCTACCATCCGAAAAATCCATCTCTAACCCCACAGAACCCTTCTCCGAATCCATTCCCAAATCCTCAAAACAAGTTTTAACAAAATGCATTCCCAAATCCGCAAGATTCACTCTCAAACCCACAAAATACATCAAACCTACCTTCGAATCCCCCAAATTCATTTCCAAATCCGCAAAACCCCTCTCAGATTCTGCCAAACTACTCGCAAAGTCCACAAAATCTTTCTCATTTCCAAAACGTCCTCCCCACTTACCAACCAAATTCCTTTCATACGCAAAATTAGGCCCCCTTCCAAATCCCTCTTAGGCCATCATATCCCCTGATATCTATGAACCCCTTCCTAATCTCGAGATGGACCATTACGAGGAAAAGGAGAGAGAGTGGAGGACCGAGCATGAAAGAAATTTTCTAGCTATGAAGGAAGAAATTAGGAGGATCAAAGAGTCTCATGGAACCAGGGACCACGACGGTTTGGGGTATGACGATTTATGTGTTCACCCGGGAGTAGACCTACCAGATGGGTACAAAGTCCCTAAGTTTGAAATGTTTGACGGTAACGGAAACCCAATAGCCCATCTGAGAAGGTACTATGAGCAACTGGTAGGGATAGGAAAAAACGAGGCATTGTTGATGCGCCTATTCATTCGAAGTTTAAGCGGTGAAGCCTTAGAATGGTTCATGTCTCAGGAGCCGAAAAGATGGACTGGTTGGAAAGCATTGGCCAAGGGTTTCCTTGACAGGTTTGCATTTAACATTGAAATAGTACTGATCGATATTTACTAGATCGGATCTAACAGTAGAATGATGAGAGTTTTCAAGACTATGCTTTTCGTTGGAGGAAAAAGCTTCCAAAGTGTAACCCCCCATGTCTGAGGAAGAAATGGTATCCGTGTTCTCTCGCGCTCAAGAAGGAGAATATTATAGTAGGATGGTGTCCGCTGTCAGGGAAACTTTTGCGGACTTGGTAAAAATAAGAGAATCATTGGAAGAAGGCATTCGGACAGGGAAAATTGCCAAAACCCCAACGTCGTCTGGGACTGTCATGTTCTCAAAGAAGAAAAAGGAAGATGTAGGTGCGATTTCTACTGATTCTGTTGCAAAAACAAAAAAGAGGTTCAACTCTAGGAATGTTTTATCTTCTCCGCCATTACCAAGCCTTCAACATGTAGTCTATGCCCACCCCCAATACCAAGCTCCACTCTCAAACCTGCAATCCTCATACCAAGCTCCACAGACAAATATCTTTCCCCAATACCCAGTTCCACATCCAAATTATCAGTCTCATTTCCAATCCACTCCTCCAAATAATCGAATAAATTTCCAAGCGCCTCCAAATTATCACCAAGTACCTCCTCCTACAAATCAAAGACATTATAACCCCCACGTCCAAACCACGAAAAGAAACCTCCCCGAAACTTCACCCCATTAGCTGAAAGTCGCACCTAATTATTTGAAAGATTGAAGAATGCTGGTCATTTGCAACTAATACAGCCAAGGCCTGTCAATCCCAACTCTCGATTTTTTAATGCAAGTCAACATTGTGCCTATCATTCAGGAGCAATGGGTCACAGTACTGAGGATTGTATCTACCTGAAATATAGGATCCAGGATTTAATCGATCAGAAGGTCATTATGTTCCAGGCACCTACACCAAATGTTAACAGTAATCCATTGCCCAATCATAGGGGGCCAACAGCTAATATGATTGAAATCGAGAGTGAATAGGCGTCTGGCAAGATCATTACTAAGGTGAACTCTGAAAAACCCAAAAGGGCAGAAGAGGTAGGAAAGATAGAGAGGGTTGTGGCTGCCTTAAGTATCAACGAAAAAGCCCCATTTATAGTGATGACGGCTCCAAGTCAGGTTCACCCTCCCCCATCAAGGAAGTAATTCATTGTACAGACCGCTGCTGCCCAAGGGATGACACGGTCGGGATGATGCTATATCCCTGAGGAATTGACGAACAAAAATGATTCACAGAAAAGGACAATCACTGAAGGAGAGACTGGTGAATTTTGAAGGCGTATGCAACCAAAAGATTACTCAATTGTGAAACATTTAGAGAAGACACCAACCCAAATCTCCGTTTTGGCACTATTAATGAGTTCGCAATACCACCGACAAGATTTATCAAAGGTTTTGGATGAAGCATATGTTCCTGCAGGAACGAGTGTTGAGAATCTGGCTGCGATGATAGGAAACATTGTGGGGAATCATCGCATATCATTCAGTGATGAAGAAGGAGCGATGCACAACAAAGCCCTGCATGTCACTGTCATTTACCGAGATTATGCGATTAATCAGGTATTAATAGATGACGGATCTGGTGTGAATATTTGCCCCCTCTCTACGTTGGTTCAAATGGGCTATGATCTAGAGAAAATTCATCAAAGCCACGTAAATGTGAGAGCATTCGATGGAGGGAAGAGAGATACCATAGGAGAAATTGATTTATACATCCAAATGGGACCTGCTGAGTTCATAACTAAGTTTCATGCTATGGATATCCATCCTAGCTACAAATTGATCTTGGGAAGACCATGGATACATGGTGTAAAGGCAGTTTCGTCACCCCTTCATCAATTATTGAAGTTCGTTTGGGAGGATCATGAAGTAGTTATCCAAGGAGAAAGAAGTCGAGCAAATCATCCCAATGGTTATGTGCCGGTGATTGAAGATGTTCCAAAAGGTAGCAGTTTTTATACAGTGGAAATTGTAAATGTTGTGGACAGGGATTCAACGTCCAAAGTGCCAATGCCTTCTATCTACAAAATGATTGCGACGGTGATGCTAAGAAATGGGTTCAAACCTGGTCGAGGTTTGGGTAAGGATCTACAAGGAATTATCGAGCCTATTTCAATCCCAGAGAATGGCTCTAAGTATGGGTTAGGATATCATCCTGTCAAGAAGGATAGAGCTGAGGATGAGTCAGAGAAGAGTCTGTTTAGGCCTTTGCCACTCCTGTTCCAGTTATTTCCTATACGAGAGGTGTCAGATGATGATGGTCTTAGGGATGGGATAGAAGATTTGTTCGAGAGATGCAATGTTGTACCAGAAGATCTCCCAAAGTCCAGTGAGGTAAAATAGATTATGCCAGGGGAGGCCTTGCAAAACTGGACCTCTACTCCACTCATAACTCGTCGCCCGTCGTGGTAGATGAAAGGGCAATTACTAATCATTTTTAAAATCGGTGATGATCTGGAGGAGGTCCCGCGATCCACCTTTTATATCTCAAAACTTTCTTTTATTATTTTACTGCTTTCAAAAAGGCATGAACTTGTATTTGCGCAAGTCATGAGCCATGGTTTTGTAATTATCTCTCAAATTTCAATGAAAAGGCCTTCATTTATTTAGAAAATTCTATTATTTCTAAAACACTCCTAGTTATATATTTTGTTATTATTTTGTTATCATCTAACTTGGTTTGTTTGTCCCTTACAGTAACAGCAAGTTAAAATCTGCTAATGTTATGTCATGTCAAAGTTTAAACAAACAAAATGAAGGGAACGATGATGATTGAAAGGACGGTGATGAGGAACAATGAGTTGAAGATATGGAGGAGTTTGAGAATCGGGAAAAACCCAACCTGGAGGAAACTGAAATAGTCAACCTCGGAGATCATGATGAAATCAAAGAAATAAGCGTCAGTTTCCACCTGGCAAAAGCACAAAAGAGAGAGCTCATTCACCTGTTGTGGGAATATATTGACGTGTTTTCTTGGTCCTATGATGACATGCCGGTATTGAGCACCAGTATTGTGTCGCATAAGTTGTCGATAAATTCAGAGTTTGATCCAATCAAGCAAAAAATATGGAAATTCAAGCCAGATTTAAGTCTAAAGATCAAGGAAGAAGTGACAAAAAAAATCCAATCTAAGGTTGTGGAGGTCACAAAATATCCGACGTGGTTGGACAACATCGTCCCTGTGCCGAAGAAGGACGACAAGATTCGAATTTGTGTTGACTATAGAGACTTGAATAGAGCCAGTCCTAATGATAATTTTCCGTTGCCTAACATTCACATCCTTATCGATAAGTATGCAAAGCATGAAATACAGTCATTCATTGATTGTTTCGCCGAGTATCATCAGATATTGATGGATGAGGAAGATGCAGAAAAAATGGCTTTTATTACGCCCTGGGGTGTTTATTATTACAGGGTAATGCCGTTTGGTCTCAAGAACACGGGTGCAACATATATGAGGGCTATGACGATGATTTTCCATGATATAATTCATTAAGAGATTGAGGTATACGTGGATGATGTAATTATCAAATCCCGTGAGAGTTCAGATCATCTGACTCATCTGGAGAAATTCTTCAACAAATTAAGAAAGTACAGTTTGAAGTTAAATCCTGCTAAGTGTGCTTTTGGTGTACCATCAGGGAATTTATTGGGGTTCATAGTCAGCAGAAGAGGCATCGAGCTAGACCCATCCAAAATCAAGACAATTCAGGACTTGCCACCGCCAAGGACCAATAAGGAAGTCATGGGTTTCATGGGTCGTTTGAATTACATTAGCAAATTCATCGCTCAATCGACAGTCGTATACAAGCCAATTCTCAAGATGTTGAAGAAAAATACATTGAATGAGTGGACAGAAGAATGCCAGAGAGTTTTTGACCGCATCAAGGAATACCTGTCTGAACCGCCGATTTTAGTTCCACCAAGAGATGGAATATCATTGTTGCTTTATCTGTTAGTCTCAGAAAATGCTTTCGGATGTATCCTCGGGCAACATGATGAGACCGGTAGGAAAGAAAAAGCCATTTACTACTTGAGTAAAAAATTCACACCATATGAAGCTCGTTACACTCATGTAGAAAAGACATGTTGTGCTTTGACTTGGCCAGCACAAAAGTTGAGGCATTATCTGTCGTCCTACACAACATACCTCATCTTGAGAATGGATCCGTTGAAGTATAAATTTCAGAAGGCCATGCCTACAGGAAAGCTAGCCAAGTGGCAAATGTTGCTGAGTGAGTTTGACATTGTGTACGTAATCCAAAAGGCAATCAAGGGGCAAGCCTTAGCGGATCATTTGGCAGAAAATCCGGTTGATGAGGTATACAAGTCACTTCGAACTTACTTCCCAGATAAGGAAATTTTATTCGTAGGGGAAGATATTACAGAGATTTACCCCGGATGGAGGCTATTCTTTGATGGGGCGGTCAACTTTAAAGGTTCAGAAATCGGAGCAGTTTTGGTGTCAAAGACGGGCCAACATTATCCGATAACTGCTAAGTTGCGTTTCCCATGCACCAATAACATGGCTGAATATGAGGCTTGCATCCTGGGTCTTAAATTGGCACTTGATATGGGTGTTCTTGAATTCTTAGTCATCAGAGATTCAGATTTGTTGATTCACCAGGTACGGGGAGAGTGGGCGGTAAAAAATCCCAAGATTACTCCTTATATGGAGGTAGTGCAAGAATTATTGATAACGCTCAATCTACAGCTCTCGTTTGAGTGTAAAGCGGTCGTTAGCAAATATAGAACCCAACCTGGGTTGGGTGTCGATCCCACAGGGAATAGCTTGACCAACAAGTAAGTAAAATTACTAAACTTTTAGTGCAAGTCTCGTAAAAATGGGGGATTCTTGTCTTGCAAGTAATGTAAACAAAAGCTGAAAATAATAAAGTAAAAAGAGAGAGATTGTTACGTGGGTTGTAAACAATGAGAATTAAAGCGTTGGGGTTATGTCCACCTTCTGAGGTATACGTCTCTATTGGCTATGAGTGTGTAGAATTCTGACATGCAATTGCTTATAGAGGATTGTAGTCGATGGTAAATCCAAGCGTCTCTCGACCTAAACAAGGACTATTTCACTTTAACTCTCTCGAGCTTAAAGCGTATCTAACGGTACGAATTCTCCAAGAGGTTAGTCCAGTTACGGCACTAGCTTTTTAATAGGAAAGGGTGTCCTACTACCTTGACATTATCTCTTTTCCAGACAAATAACTTTTCTCTCGAACAAGTTAAATGTTAGACTGGCGTATTCTTGCGTTTGCAACCGCAAAGAATGTAGATTAAGATGAAGAGAATAATGATATAAGCAATATACGTGCCTCGAACTCACAAACTCACAGCAATAGATAGTATCTCATACGGCTTCCATAACCCCAACAGAGAAGTTTAGTTACCCATGAATGCGAAGGAGATCACGATTGACATTGTTGTTATACCACAAGATTGAGTAATTTCGTGTATCTTAGGTGGTAGGCGTGAGGCGTGAATTCCTAGGCAAAGTAACGATTCTCTTGTTGTGGAATTTAAGAATGGAAGAGTAGAAGAAGAAAAATAGAATTAATGGAAAGATTAGAAGAGTTTAGAAGATGTAAAAAGATGATAGAAGATGAGAGGGATGGAAGGAAGTATTGTGTTCTCTCTCCTTCCTCCCTCCTTATTCAAAATCTCTAGCATGATAGGGTATTTATAATACCCATATCCTAATCCTACTAAGCTAATGAAATAAATAACCAAATCCTACTAGACTAATGAAATCCTTAACCCAAATGTACTAGGTTAAGGTAACATTATCATAATCCACATAAAATAATGAAATACATAACCTAATTGTACTAGGTTAATGTATCATTGTCAAAATCCAGCTTTGTGTCTGTAAGTCCCCAAAGTCTTCAGAATTGCTGTTTTAGCTCGGGACAGATTTTCCATGCAGCAGGTTTGGTCCCCCAAAGTCTTCAGAAATGCTGTTTTAGCCCGGGACAGATTTTCCATGCAGCAGTTTTGGTCCTTAGGCGTGTAAACTCCCTTCCCTTCCTTCGTGAGCTTTCTTTAGCGTCAAGTAAGCCATAAAATGCTGAATTATGCATCATTTATACCTGAAACTTTACTAATCATGTTCGTTAGCTCACTTACAGGAAAAAGGACTAAAAGTGCATGAAATATATAATTTGTTCTCAAAACTAGGCTAAAATATGGGTAAAATATATTGATATAGGTGCGTAAATTCGCCTATCATCAATTATGCGAAAGATTCAAAGAATTTGATTACAGACATATCCCACGGATACAAAATGTGTTTGCTGACGTTTTGGCTACCATATCTTCCATGATTCAGCACCCAGATCAGAGTTACATTGATCCTTTGGAAATAAGATTGAAGGAGCAACCCGCGTATTGTGCGCACGTGGAGTAGGAGCTTGATGGAAATCCTTGGTACTATGACATTAAGAGGTATTTGGAATCTGGAGTATATCCTGAAGAGGCCAGTAACAACCAAAAGAAGACAACCCGGCGTTTGGCAAAGAACTACTTTCTAAGTGGGGAATTTCTTTTTAAGAGGACTCCTGATTTGGGATTCCTAAGATGCGTCGATGCTGCGGAATCCAATAAATTGATAAAAGAGGTACACGCTGGAGTTTGTGGGCCCCACATGAATAGGTTTACCCCTGCCAGAAAGATCCTGAGAATCGGTTACTTCTGGATGACTTTAGAAAACGATTGTAGTATGTATGTACAGAAATGTCCAAAATGTCAGATACACGGAGATCTGATTCGCATACCTCCACATGAGCTTTATGCAATAAGTTCCCCTTGGCCTTTCGTAGCTTGGGTTATGGATGTTATCAAACCGATAGAACCATCAGCATCGAATGGGCATAAGTTTATTTTGGTTTCCATCGATTACTTTACTAAATGGGTTGAAGCTGCTTCATACAGAGCCGTCACTAAGAAAGTGGTTGTATATTTCATCAAGAATAACCTGATTTGCCGATTCGGAGTGCCAGAATCAATCATTATGGATAATGGGGACAACTTGAACAGTCATTTGATGAATGAAATTTGTGATCAGTTTAAAATTGTGCATCGCAACTCGACTACATACCATCCTCATGTTGATTGATGAAAAGAGAATGGTCATTGTATGCCATGGTCAGCTGTATCAACACAGGATGATTCGTGCCTTTAACAAGAAGGTGAGAGTTTGAACATTTGAAGTGGGGAAACTGGTTCTCAAACGAATACCCTCACCAAGAGGAGTACAAGGGCAAGTTCGCTCCAAACTGGCAAGGGCTATACATAGTTCGCAAGGTACTATCTGGAGGAGCTCTGATTTTGTCTGAGATGGATGGCACAGAGTGGACCAAACCAATCAATTTTGATGCGGTAAAGAGATATTATGTTTGAAGGACGTTCTAGTTTTCGTGTTTCTTTAGTTAATTTACTTGTAATCGTGTTCGTAGTAATGTTGTTTTCTAGTATGTAACTGCCTAGAATCCTTTCCCTCTATGTACGAACAATGTTTGACCTGAATTCCCAAGAAAGGGATACGTAGGCGGCCTATGTCGGCTTCGGTCAACCCTTTAGATTTTTCTATATATATCCCTAGCGTAGTCCTAAATTATGTTTGACCTGATTCCTGATTCAACGGGATAAGTAGGCGCCCCAACGGCTCAGTCATACAACCCCAGAAAATGGAAAATGGGGCAGAATTTTTGAGAAGGAATTTCAAAAATTTACAAGAGAAGATCAACGAAGAGAATGAAGACCAACAAAGACTTCAGATCCACTCGAGATGATATCATCTCAGACTACTTTAAACTGGGGCAGAAATTTTGAGGAGGTCCTCAAAATTTCCACTAATATGTTGAAATATATTTCAAATTCCCCAGCACTAGAGGTCGAAGTTGAGATTGGAGAATCACCACCTGTGATAATGTCTAGGAAGATTGAATCTCCGTCTTTGATAAAACTTCTGGTAGAGAGCCTCGACAATGCTGAATCCCTAGCAATCCACCGTCAAACGTCGGACATTGTCAAAATCAATAGAAAGATGGTCGTTGGACTAGCACATGACATGACTGGTAGAGATTTTCTAATTTTTTATAGAAGCTTTTGAAATTATTTTCTAAAATTTAAGACTACTTTCAAAAATCTTCATAAATATTTTAATTAGTATTTGCCTAGACATCAATTGGGACGGAGAGTCAGGGGTGGAGGTCCCAGCATGACGAAGCACCTGAAAGATGGCGAGGATAAAATCAAGGATCGAAGGAGGTCAACACGGAGTAATTTCATTCAAACTAATCATTTTTCTGTGGATGCAGGGATCAATACATAAAAATGAGAGTCTCTTTAAAAAAATCCCTAGCAAATTGGGAGCCACACCAGAGTAGCAATGCTCAAGAACGGTATTTTAGGGTATCCCTAAAAATGGGTTTAATACCCTTTTATTGAGGACCTTTTGATTTGTCCACCTCATTTCTTGAGATCATGAAACACAAACAAAGACGTCTTATCTTCATTACAAATATTGTATTTAAAAGTTTTCTAAAAATAGTCGCTAGAAAAAGCAACTTTGTGTCTACTAATCGTCTACCTTGAGTACAGGTACATGTAGAAAGCAAGACGCTGACAAATAAAGTCTGGTAAAATTATTTTAAAATTTGCCGCAAGGGCCATTGCATATCATTGCCGCAAGGGCCATTGCATATCATTACCGCAAGGGCCATTGCATATCATTTCCGTAAGGGCCATTGCATATCATTGCCGCAGGGGCCATTGCATATCATTGCCGCAAGGGCCATCACATATCATTGCCGCAAGGGCCATTGCATATCATTGTCGAGAGGGCCATCTCATACCATCGCCCAAGAAGGCTATTCATATATTTGTTGACGCACTAGACACAACGCTGGCGTCGAGGATATCATCAGCATTCAATATATCCGTTGATGTGCTAGAAACAATGCTGGCATCGAGGATATCATCAGCATTTAATATATCTGTTGACGCGCTAGACACAACGCTGGCGTCAAGGATATCATCAACATTCAATATTTGTTGACGCACCAGACACAACGCTGGCATCGAGGATATCATCATCATTCAATATCTGTTGATGCGCTAGACACAACGCTGGCGTCGAGGATATCATCATCATTCAATATCTGTTGACACGCTAGACACAACGCTGGCGTCGAGGATATCATCAGCATTCAATATATATATTGACTCACTATATACAATACTGGCGTAGAGAATATCATCATCTTTTCATGAATTAGCATCTGAATGCATCGGGAGCACACGATTTGAAGGGACACCTTTAAGTCGCTATCTAAGGATGAATGATATATAAGGTTTCCTGGAAATTGACAATTTAAGCGTCATCTATAAGTCATATTATTTGAAATATGATAGTGTGCAAGATCACCTATGAGTTGATATCCTGTAGGTCATCCGCAAGCCATAACAACATCCTAACCGGATAGTGTGCAAGATTGCCCAAAAATTGATAGTTCAAAGGTTATCCATAAGTAGCAACTAATTCCTTACCGGAGAATATGCAAGATTATCAAATTGATAAGTCCAAGGGTTCTCTATAAGCTGCGTCATATCCAAGATCGATTATGCGCAGGATTACCCAAAGACTAACAATTTGAGGGATTATCTATAAGTCATATTGTATCCAAGGTCGGATGATGTGCAGGAACACCTGAAAGCTAGAGATTTGAGGGATATCTGTAAGTCATCTCTTATCCAAAGTCGGATAGTGTACAAGATTACCTAAAAGCTAGCAATTCAAAGGATATCTATAAGTCTCCTCGTATCCAAAAATCAAATAATATACAAGATTATCCAAAGATTGACAATTTAAGGAAAACTTATAAATCGATCATCGGCTATAACCGGAGAGGTTATCATTCCACATACAACAAGTGATATAGGTAAGAAAAAGGGTTGCCACTCCAGCACAAGATTACACAGTTGTAGGGACCGTTCGGCATAAAGTATCGCCGGAGTCCAAAAGGGCCACCCCACTTTGAAGACATATTCAACCGAAAAATGTCATAATTATACAACAACCAAGAGGGTTGTTGTGTTTTTTATTTCCAGTTATTTCAGTCCAAACAGGTACATGAAGAGATGACTCCGCTTTTCAGGCCACAACTCACGTGAAGATCTGGTAAAAGACTACATACCTCTTTCATGAATTATGTTTAGCACTAACACTTTTTGATTGAAGCATTGTCGAGAGAATCCGAGAGGATGAAAATATCAAATCAAAACCACAGGTGCGGACAACTTCAAATAGGACGCAGCACAACGTGGAACTCTTTCTCAGCAGCAAAACGGGACATAGTCTGGAGAGGTATGTCAAACTGTCTAGACGCGAGCTAAATGATGATCACCACCACCATATAACCATGCCTATATTAGAAAGCATGTGGATATTTTTGGATGTTCTGGTCTCAGCTTTATCTCTAGGATATTTTCTTAACTCATACCAAGGGGAACTTTCTCTTTCAAATTCGGGTGGCAACACACTTAGTGTTTTGGAAATTATATCCAAATAAGTTCTTGACTATGGATGTAAAGGATCCCCATTCATGGTTAAGAGGTTACAAGCCTCTTTTCCGCAACTCGATCAACTTGTCACTCATTCTAAGCCAAAGCTGGTCTGAAATAAAAGACTATCTTTTCTACTGATTGAGTCGAACTACAAGTAGTCTGATTCCCTGAAATCTTGGGGATATGTAGGCTGGGATCAGTGTAGAAAACTCGACTGCATTCCAACTTCCCCCAAATCCCTTTATTCCCAGCTTCTCGTTTTAACCAAAAACTCTAAAATCGTGATAGTTGGTGAATTTTCTTGAAAATCGTGCTTAAAATCAACCTTTATGAACTACAAGTAGCTTGAATTCTCATGTAACCTGAGATATGTAGGAAACCTGATACCTAGGTTCGGCCATAACTCCATGAAACTCATACAAAAAACCAACCTCTTTCAGATTCAAATTTGTGGTCGGACAAAAATTAGGAGCATCAACCTCCCTTTGCCCAGGGTTACTTGCATCCACCCTACTCAAAGGGAGGGGAAAGTTGTTGACACTTAATTTTTTCCCTCCACAACTACGTTAAATCTTGATTTTCTTCTATTTTCAAATAAAATCACAACAATTAGTTTTTCAAATAAATGCACTTTAAAATATGTATTTGGGCTAAATTTGTTATTTAAGTGATAATTATATATTTTCGTATTTACATATACGAGATTGTATAAATGATGTCATTTAAATGAACATTCTCATCAATATCGAATTTTAATTAAGGATAATCTTGAAAATAAATTTAAATAATTAAAATCTTGATTTAAATATAATTTGCTCTCAAAAATAATTTATTTGGATAAATGTTTATTTAATTTTACCGAATCAAGAAACTCAAGATTAAACAAGGTATTAATTCATACCAAATCTCAATTAATTTTAGTTAATTTATTAAATTTGACTATAATTGAAATCGAGTTGATCACAATTGCAATGCAATTGATCAATTTGATATCCAATTTGGTTAATATTTAAGTAAAATTGGCTATAAATTAATTTAATTCGGCCATTTTTTTTTAAATTACCAATTTTTACCCCCATTTATTTTTAAATCGGGCCACATTAAACAGCAGCCCACCCCATTCAATTACATCCAGCAGCCCATTTTCTCATAACCCAACCCGGTTTGGCTCACATCAATAATCCTCCTTATCCCTTCTTCTTCACAAAGACCCGATATTCAACATCAACAAACAGCAACATCAACCAACAACCCGTAACCAACCCTTTGTAGTCATCTTGACGTGATCTCGTACGAGAAGATCCTCGAACCTTCTAAAAACGAGCTAAGTGTCCTCCTCTAACGTCCAACTCTGCGAATTTTGGGATTATTGGTACGATTTCGTACATACTCGGCTGGTTTCCATTTTTTTTGAGGAAAAATTCATTTTGCCCTAACCTAATTGGTCCACCTTCTTTTTCAACTTCGGGGGAAAATCCAAAATGGGTACGTGGCAGATGAGAATCCAAGATGTAGAAAGATTTGAATTTCAAATCCCACCATTTCGAAAATCTCCAAAATACCCTATTCATCTCCTATATAAGGGAACCTTCGTTCTTTGTTTTAGAAAGAAAAATTGGGGTTGAAAATTTTGGGATAGGAAACAGGAAGGGATTTTTTTTCGATCGGGGAGAGACCCAAAAGAAATCCTAGAAGTCTCTCTACAAAAGCGTTGAGAAAAAAAATGAGGATTTCTTTCACCCCTTTTCTCCTCTTCTTTCCCTTTTGAGTTGGAAGTTTTAGAGGCAAAGGTGGGTTCAAAATATTTTCAGAAAAGTTGAGGGTTGAAAATATTTAGTTTAAAAATCTGGGGGGTTTCAAAATCTCTAAGAGAAAAAAGCAAAGGGACGCTCTGTTGGTGGTTGCCGTCGCGAAACTCCGATAGCGACAAGTTTGCTGATAGCTCGTCGTTCCGTTTGCTGCCCCAGAGGAGGTGAATATACCCTTTTCTCTTAAACTCATCATTCTCTGCTTCATCCCCCTTTCTCTCGGTAGGATTAGTCACTATTTTAATGTCCATTACGAATTATGTTGGGCTTTGTTTTCTGTAGTGGGCCATGATGGCTTTAGGGGGTTATCTTTGTGTGATTATTGTTATGCCATTTCGTGGAAGTAGTGCTCATGTGGTAATTCTCAATGCGATTATGTCGAATGCACTATCCTTTAATTTGTATCGTTGGTCATCTGAAGTTATAGCGTGAATAAGCATTTATATCATTAAGATTGCGCCTTTCATTTCTAATCTCCCTTTTGATACATCATCTCCTACCATACTAGGCTAAAAGTTAGTATAATCATTCGTTCAGTGATTTTGGTTTCGTGTTACTCCTCTTAGTTTTGAAAACTATTGTTCAAACCTTAATGGCGTTAGTTAATTATTTATTTAACCTGGGTACTCGTTCTCGTATGCTGCTAATGGTTTGATTTGCTGGATCTATGTCTGAACGTGCCTATTTTAGTCTAGTTATGTCTTCATTGGTATACCCTTCTCTGATTCGCACTAGTTTCTTAGGTCTTTTCATTAATATAAGATCGCTGGAGGTAGTTTAACTTCTTGAATTAGTGGGCTTTAGACTACCTCGTAGTCCTCTACCTTTGAAACTGATAGAGGTAGTGGATATACATCTGAGGTATGGCGATAGTCCCAGAAGCTCTCGATAATCCTATCTTGGGCTTTCGAAAATCCCTTTCTAGGTGAGGCTAACAAGAGGGTAAGGAAGGCCTCGCAGATGTATTTCTGAAGAAGTACAGACAGCGTCCTCGTTCTGTATCAAAGAAAGAGTGCCGCCTCATTCATTTATTGTAAACAAATTTGCCTAGATCTTACAACCGGCCTAATTACCCCTACTTTGAAGAATGTCTAGCCTTTCCCCCTACATTATTTTCTCCATTCGTTTTGATGATTAGACGCAGGGTAGATCTTTGCCATATCTATCCTCAGAATCAAATCTTTGGTTAGTTTTGTGTTTCCTCGGCTAGTCGGTTGTTCATCCAAATTGCTCTTCCTTTCCTATTCTTTACTTGTTGACTTAATTATGGCTCATTTGCCTAGAACTTCTGGAGTTCTGTAAGGCTCCTTCCAACTATCGAATAATTCTCGAGTGTTTTATTGTTTTTCCCTCCCAATCTGCTTAGAGTTCTATGTGCCGTTAATATCGACCTTTCTCGACGTATTGGTATGAACGTCAATATAATTGAAATGCGGTTTACTTGATAAACGTCATAGTTGTGTAACCTGTTAGTTTAAGTTCAGATTTTCTTTGCAAAATAGTGTTTCGTTCTTGAGAAAACTGTGATATCACGATACTTCTAGTTTCAATTTTTTAGAGTATGGTGTGTGTTATTATATTACATGACTATGCCATACTTAAATCGCCATCTTGAAGTCTATCTGAATCATTGCAGTTGATTGTTTGTTTATCAAATTATCATATTGCTTCTCCCTGTAGCCTTTCGTATTTTAGGTGTATTAATTTCGTTTTTTTTTTCTTCTTTTGCATGACAATCCGTCGGAGTCCAAACGGACTCTTTGCATTTTCTGATGGGCCAATAAGGCCTGCCTATTAAGTCAAGCCTGAAAGAGAGTTTGAGATTACGTTTTTCATGGATAAGGAAATCGGAAGATGAAAAATGGGTTAAAGTCCCATCGATGAAACAACAAGGAGGCTTAAAAGTCTCATTCCTCCATTAGTTCCTCTTTTATTGTATTTGTTTAGTTGTCTATTTATTTATTCATTTGTTTAAGTTATTCATTCATTTAGGCCACGAAGCCAAAGTTGTACTTAATACAGGTGAAGCGAGACTCGAGCTAAAGGCTCGAAATGTAGAATTAGGACAGGTGAAGACGGATCGAAAACCCAACTAGACTAGGACAAGGTTTATCGATTTGGGTCCAATGGCCCAAGTCCCTTTATTTCTCCCTCTCTTTTCTTTATACTTGTTTTACGTGCTTCTTTGCGAGTCTAGCTAGATCCTTAACTAAGTCGCTAAAATATTGATTTCGCAAAAACTTCCCTTTAATCAATTACTTTTCCAACAAATCAATTTTTCAAAAGTTAGTTAAAAGAATATTTTCAAACAACCCGGATAACCGCAAGTTAGCGGACGTTTTAGGTGCCTAACACCTTCTTAAAACGTTAATAGGAACCACTTACTCGGAATCTCCAACTTAAAACGATTTTTCTTTTTTGAATCATTTTGAAGTAACTCTCTAAAGGTTTTCTTAATTCCTTTTCAAAATTAAGTGGCGACTCTCTTTCAATAAGTCAAAATTTCTCCGCAAAACAAAGCTCATTCCCAGACATTGTTTAAGGCAGTGAGCTGCACTCGCTGTCAGGTCATCGCCACATCATTTTTTCTTGCCACGTCATTAACACGTTATTTTTTCTTTTTTTACTCTAAAAAATTAATTATTTAAAGAGAGTGAAACCCACTTCTCTTTAATTATTTAAAGAGAGTGAAACCCACCAAATTCTCTTTGTTTCCTGGACTTTCATAAAGAAACAAATTGTGGATCATGGGTTTTTTTTTCTAAAATCTTTAAGCCTCCATTTTTCATTGAGGAGCAGAAAAATGAAGTTTTATCAGCCCATGCTTATCAATCCAAGAATAGATACTGTAGAAGAGATACATTGGTGTTGATTGTGAAAAAATTTGGTGTTGATTTTGATTATGGTGTTGATTTGATTATTTCAATTTCAAGGCATTGTTGGAAGTTTATGTTTCATTTCATGAGAACGATGATTCTTGATATGGTAATTCGGTTAATGAGTATGTAAGTTTGATAAATTAATTTTGGATTGGATGTCATTGTTGAGTTCTTGAAGATGCCATTATTGAGTTTTTGAAGAAGAAGAAGAAGAAAAAGGAGGGGGAGGAGGAAAAAGAAGAAGAAGAATTTTGGATTGGATGTCATTGTTGAGTTCTTGAAAATGCCATTATTGAGTTCTTAAAGAAGAAGAAGAAAGGGGAGGAGGAGGAGGAGGAGAAAGAGAAAGAAGAGAAGGAGGGGGAGAAAGAAGATGGGGGGAAGAAGAAGAAGAAGAGAAAGAGGAAGAGGAAGAAGAAGAAGAAGAAGAAGAAGAGGAAAAAGAAGAAGAGGAGGATGAAGAAGAGGAGTAGAAAGAAGAAGGGGAAGAAGAAGAGGAGGAAGAAGAAGAGGAGGAAGAAGAAGAGGAGGATGAAGAAGAGGAGGAGAAAGAAGAAGGGGAAGAAGAAGAGGAGGAAGAAGAAGAGGAGGATGGGGAGGAGGAGGAGGGGGAAGAGGAAGAAGAGGAGGAGGAGAAAGAGGAGGAGGAGGAAGAAGAGGAGGAGAAAGAGGAGGAGGAAGAGGAAGAGGAGGAGGAAGAAGAAGAAGAAGAAGAGGAAGATGAAGAAGATGAAGAAGAAGAAGAAGAGGAAGAAGTGGAAGAGGAAGAAGAAGAAGATGAAGAAGAAGGGGAGGAAGAGGAAGAAGAAGAGGAGGAAGGGGAAGAGGAGGAGGAGGAGGAGGAGGAGGAAGAGGAGGAGGAGAAGAAAGAGGAGAAGAAGAAGGAGAAGGAGAAGGAGGAGAAGAAGGAGGAGAAGAAAGAGGAGAAGAAGGAGAAGGAGAAGGAGGAGGAGAAGGAGAAGAAGGAGGAGGAGAAGGGGGAGAAGGAGGAGGAGGAGGAGGAGAAGGAGGATGAGGAGAAGAAGGAGGAGAAAGAGGAGGAGGAGGAGGAGGAGGAGGAGAAGAAGGAGAAGGAGGAGAAGAATAAGGAGGAGAAGGAGGAGGAGGAGAAGAATAAGGAGGAGGAGGAGAAGGGGAATGAGAAGAAGGATGAGGAGGAGGAGGAGGAGAAGGATGAGGGGGAGAAGGAGGAGAAGGAGAAGAAGGAGAAGAAGAAGAAGAAGAAGAAGAAGAAGAAGGAGGAGGAGGAAGAGGAGGAGGAGGAGGAGAAAGAGGAAGGGGAGGAGGAGGAGGAGAAAGAGGAGGAGGGGGGGGAGGAGGAGAAGGAGGAGGAGGAGGAGGAGGAGAAGAAGAAGAAGAAGAAGAAATTATTTAAGATTTATGTGATATTGATGATGATTGTTTTTAAGTACAAATACCTTTGCGGATCGATTATTATTGTTTATTTAACTTAGCACTTATCTAATGTATCAAAAAATCTAAAGAAAAGAGGCTCGTGATAAAAACGTTCTACATTTTCATACCTCCTTATTTAAAAAACAAAAAAGGCTCAAAAATACCACTGAACTATCCGAAATAACTCAAAAATGCCCTTCGTTAGATTTTTGGCTCAAAAATACCCCTACGTTAAATATTTGACGCAAAAATACCCCTCCCTCTAACGGAATTCGGAAAAGGATCAAAAATACCCCTGAACTATCTGAAATGGGTCAAAAATACCCCTCTGTTAAATATTTGGCTCAAAAATACCCCTCCCTTAACGAAATTAAATTATTTCGATTATTTCGTTAATTTATATAAAGTTCTTCATTTAATTTATATTTCGTTAATTTCTTTAAGTGAAAATTTATATTTCGTTGATTTCGTTAATTTATATTTCGTTAATTTCTTTAAAGATTAAAAAGATGTAAAGTGAAAATACCTTTTTAGAATAAATGTATGTTTATTTTCCAAATCAAATTCAACTAATTTATATTATAATTCAAATAATTTTTTTCATTATCTTATTTTTATAATAAAAAAAATACTTTTATGTAAAAAAAATTAAAGTATTAGGGTTAAAAAGTTAAAGTTAGAGTTTAATTCAATCGAAATAATTTAATTTCGTTAAGGGGAGAGATATTTTTGAGCAAAATATTTAACAGAGGGGTATTTAACGAAATTAAATTATTTTGATTATTTCGTTAATTTATATAAAGTTCATCATTTAATTTATATTTCGGTAATTTCTTTAAGTGAAAATTTATATTTCGTTAATTTCATTAATTTCTTTAAAGATTAAAAAGATGTAAAGTGAAAATACCTTTTTAGAATAAATGTATGTTTATTTTCCAAATCAAATTCAACCAATTTATATTATAACTCAAATACTTTTTTTCATTATCTTATTTTAAAATTAAAAAAATACTTTTATGTAAAAAAAAATTAAAGTTTTGGGATTAAAAAGTTATAGTTAGGGTTTAACTCAATCGAAATAATTTAATTTCGTTAAGGGGAGGGGTATTTTTGAGTCAAATATTTAACAGAGAGGTATTTAACGAAATTAAATTATTTCAATTATTTCGTTAATTTATATAAAGTTCATCATTTAATTTTTATTTCGTTAATTTCTTTAAGTGAAAATTTATATTTCATTAACTTTGTTAATTTATATTTCGTTAATTTCTTTAAAGATTAAAAAGATGTAAAGTGAAAATACCTTTTTTGAATAAATGTATGTTTATTTTTCAAATCAAATTCAACCAATTTATATTATAATTCAAATACTTTTTTTCATTATCTTATTTTTAAAATTAAAAAAATACTTTTATGTAAAAAAATTAAAGTATTAGGGTTAAAAAATTAAAGTTAGAGTTTAATTCAATTAAAATAATTTAATTTCGTTAAGGGGAGGAGTATTTTTTAGCCAAATATTTAACAGAGGGGTATTTTTTACCCATTTCAGATAGTTCAGGGGTATTTTTGATTCTTTTCTGAATTCTGTTAGAGGGAGGGGTATTTTTGAATCAAATATTTAACGGGGGGTATTTTTGAGCCAAAAATCTAACGAGGGGCAATTTTGAGCTATTTCAGATAGTTCAGGGGTATTTTTGAGCCTTTTCCGTTTTTTTTTTTTAAAAAAGCTTATCATCAATTTAATATATTAGACTAAATATCTCTCACATGCTCGTAAGGTTCCATTTTTAAAACAATCTTTTTAGTTATTTTATTATATAAAAAATGTCATGAAATACACAATTAGAAATCGAGTGTGAAACAAAATAAAAAGTGATTTATGAAATTGATAGTAAATAATGATAAATAAAAAATTAATTGAAATACTGTGATATTGTTGGTGGATTATTTAACCACATTTTTCTTTGCAGATTTTTTATTATTATTATTATTATTATTTTATTTAATTAACCTAGTATTTATCGTTATTTGGCTGCAAGGTTAAGTGGGAGGGGGAAGAGCATGCTAGGTTAGATGTGTAGAAATAAAGGATCGAAGCTTCTATGCATGATACTTCTCGTAAAATTAATATCATGATAAAAAGGAATGTACAAAAGAACTTTTAAAAAAAAATCATGCTAAAAATAAAGAAGTATCTTTATCATCTTATCTTTTTAGTTCTCTGTTGTCATATTTATTTTTATTTTTTTCATTGTAAGTCTAAAAACACAGATTCAATATCGTTCATAAGCTCGTCATGTTCAATTTTTCAAACAATTTCTTTAATCATTTTTCAAATAAAAAAGTATTTAAAAAATATATAAAAAGAGAAAATGAGTGTGACGCAAAACTTGAAAGTGATTTTTGAAATTGATGAATGGTGATAAATACTGATGACAAAGAATTAACTGGTAATGATGTTAGTATTGGGTTTATTTTAAGCACAGATATTATTGCGAATTTATTAATTTTTTAAATTTATTTTACCAATTACTTTTTTTGGTTGTAGGGTTATAGAGATAGAGAAAGACTTGCTAGGTTAGGACGATAGAAAGGACAGTGGTTATGCATGATATTTTTCATAAGATTAATGTTACGACAAAATGATGTGACTAGTTTAAAATAAAATAAAAAAATAGGCACGTAAAAATGAAATCAAAACTTAAAAAAAAATGTATTTTCCATCTTTTTGAATCACCATTTTTATATCTCTTTCCTTCCTTTTCTCGTTATCTATATAAATATTTAATTTAGTATCTTTCATAAGCTCACAATGTGACATTTTCTAAACAATCTATTAAATCTTTGTTTTATATAGAAAGTATCGTAAAATATAAAATTAAAGTGTGAAGCATAAATTGAAAAATGATCTTTGAAATTGATGGAAAATAATGATGAAGAAAAAAAATTAACTGAGCTATTGTTGATGTTGGTTGTGAATTTACTGAAGTACACATATCTTTGCAAATCTTTTTCTTATTTAGCTCAAAGCTTCTTTTTTTTTAAATTGCAGTTTTTTTTTTTCCTTATTTGTATCTCTTTCCTTCTTTATCTAATTGATAATCTAAAATTTAAGATTTAATAATTTTTCACAAACTCGCAATGCTTCATTTTCAACATAATACTATTAATTAATATTTTGATCATTTTTTGATATCTAATCACTTGTATTAATTACCTAGTAGAAATTCAAGCATCACAAAATAACTACATCTCACTTTGTTATTTTAAAAATAAAAAATAAAAAAAATAACCTGCTTCTATACATTATTTTTACAAGCTATTCATAGCTGACATTTAAATTAAAATCTTAATCGTTAGAAGACAATACTCAATTTTCTTGAAGCTCTAATATTATATTGCAATTGCATGCTATTTCTCTTGCTAAGCTAGCTAGTTGAATCTTTTTGTTTTTGTTCAAATATTCTGGCATTTCTATTACCCCGGATAGCATGAACATAATCATATTCAAACGCTTTAAAGAGACGACTTTGAGATGAGTTCCCAACATACAATTGCAAAAAGATGAAAATTTTCTTTTAGTTAGTTGGTCATCCTATACTAAAAATAAATATCTTATACTAGTAAATTTGTCTGCGCTTCGTGTGGTACTAAAAAAATAAATTAGATTCATAAAATTTTAAAGATTTTTTTCCATCTTCAAAGTCAAATAAATTAGATTCCAAATTCTAATTCATTTAACACTTTTCATGTTTAATAAAAGACAATAATTTATCACTCCTAATAAACTTGAAAATTCACTTGCCAAATAATTTTGACGATGCCTTCAAAAATAAAATAATTCAAATTCATCAAATTCACATACCAATCAAGTGAAAAATAATCCGAACACCACAATTATCAAAAAAAAAAAAAAAAATCCCACAAAATCACAACTCAAATACTTTACTATTTCAAATTTTAATCATTCAGTTAGGAACTTAAACAAAAACAAGCAACATAACATATCCAATTAAAATTAATAGAATAGAAAATAAAGACAAAAAAATAGTAATAATTAATATTGTAGTTTTCAGCATTTCTAAACGTAAAAACACAAAGGTCAATAGCATAATATATCTAACTAAAATTAATGAAATAAGAAATAAAAATAAAAAGAGCAAGAACAATTGATATGGTAAAAAACGAATGAAGAAAGAAATTATGTAGTAACAGTAAAAAAAAATTGAGATACATAAAACATAAAATTTACCTAAATGAAGAAATAAGAAATACCCAAATGAAGAAAGAAGAAAAGAAAAAACAGACCAAAAAAATGAAACTTGGAAGAAAACATAAGATAAGTGAGAGTCTTCATGAAACTAAATATAAATTTATATAGGCAAAGTAATAAAATACAGTAAGACATGATAACTTACAAATTAAAGTTTGAGGTTATGGACATGAAAATTATGGGAGGTATCAATCTATATATATATATATTAAATAGCAAGAAAGTCTTGCTTAAGATGTTGCCAAGTGGAAGCATGACATAAAGCCATGTGTTATTTTTAGGATAAGAATTAGTTAGGTAAAAATTAGTTAGTAGTTATTTTTAATTTTTTTTAAAAAATCAAATTTTGTAATTATCTTTAATTTTTTAACTATTTTTTAATAGTAAAGTTGAGAATAATTAAAAGATTAAAAAATAGAAATTTTATAAACAACTATAAAATAACAAAAAAATCCATAAATTCAATTTCGTTTAAATTAAGACAAATGAAAATAAATCTTAAAATAAATAAATAAATTTAAATAATGTTGTGATAAAAGTTTCTACACTTTTATTTATAAGAAAATAACTGATTTTAAATCTCTGTTATTCAAATAAACATTTTTTTTCTTTAGGCTTTGAAAGAAAAATTAAATTTTAAAATATAAAATGTTAGATATCTATATATTTTAAACATATTCTATTGTGAATAGGGAAGTTACCTACATTTAAGCTAAAAAAAAAAAATAGAACGTGCAACATACAAGTTGGGTTATCTTTAATTTTTTAACAGCTTTTTAATAGTAAAGTTGAGAATAATTAAAAGATTAAAAAATAGAAATTTTATAAACAACTATAAAATAGCAAAAAAATCCATAAATTCAATTTCGTTTAAATTAAGACAAATGAAAATAAATCTTACAACAAATAAATAAATTTAAATAATGTTGTGATAAAAGTTTAGACACTTTTTATTTATGAGAAAATAATTGATTTTAAATCTCGGTTATTCAAATAAACATTTTTTCTGTTTAGGCTTTGAAAGAAAAATTAAATTTTAAAATATAAAATGTTAGATATCTATATATTTTAAACATATTCTATTGTGAATAGGGAAGTTACCTACATTTAAGCTAAAAAGAAAAAAAAAAAAGAGAACGTGCAACATACAAGTTGGGTTATCTTTAATTTTTTAACTGTTTTTTAATAGTAAAGTTAAGAATAATTAAAAGATTAAAAAATAAAAATTTTATAAACAACTATAAAATAGCAAAAAAATCCATAAATTCAATTTCGTTTAAATTAAGACAAATGAAAATAAATCTTAAAACAAATAAATAAATTTAAATAATGTTGTGATAAAAGTTTCTACACTTTTTATTTATAAGAAAATAACTGATTTTAAATCTCGGTTATTCAAATAAACATTTTTTCTCTTTAGGCTTTGAAAGAAAAATTAAATTTTAAAATATAAAATGTTAGATATCTATATATTTTAAACATATTCTATTGTGAATAGGGAAGTTACCTACATTTAAGCTAAAAAGAAGAAAAAATAATAAAAAAAAAACGTGCAACATACAAGTTGGATTATTCAATTATCAATATGAATATATAGTACATATATTAATTATTAATTATTATTAAAATAATAGAGAACACCACATAAAGAACCACCAAATTATATGTGTGAATATAGGAAAAAAAATCTTATTAGGTATCAGCGTGTTATTTTTTTCAAAAAAAGACGATACACCAATAATTTTGCGGCTTTTTTCCTAATTATAATCATGTAATTATTTTTAAGAAATTCATTAAATTTGAATTTAACTACGGCTTATTTGAAGTAAAATAATAATTGTACAAAATAAACTCAAAGGCCATATTTGAAGATATATTTGTTAAAAAAAAATTGTTAATTAGAGTACATGTTTAAATTGTTAGTTTTTACTTTTAAAACTTATCTTATTATTTTAAAAGTTTAAAAAAAAGTTAATACTAATCACCTATTATCTGTTTTGACTATAATAGGATCAGTTAAATATTTCATATTTTTAGGACCACTTAAAAAAAAAAAAATCACTTTTAAAACTGTCCACAATTACACGTAGCCCATGAATTTTAGGCCACTAAGGATACTGCAGTATCCATTTAAAACTGTTTTTGATGGGAAATTAATTATAAATACGCTGAGTATAGTTTCTTTGGACAACCATTGCTTGTTGTCACCACATATCCGACTCTGCAAGTTTTGGTAGCATAGATTTCTTCTGCAAGTTTGTAATCCTCTTAACTTATGCAATTCGTTATTTAATAGACTCCAATTTTTTTTATCTTTTCCTTTTTCAGAAAACTTCAGTTCTGATTCAGTTAATGTAATATTACCAAAAGAAAGAACAATGTAAGTAGGAGACAAGTGAAGAAGCAAAATTCACTCTTCAAGGGACTATCCTACATTTGCAAGGATTAGACATTGGTTATATATGTAGATCAATTGTCACATAAAGGCTGAAGCAAATCCGAGATTTGAAAGTTGCAGATGTCCACGCCACCCTTTGCATAAGGTATATCGATATTAAAAAAGATTTAAGTATATTTTATCATCCAATACGTATACATGGAAAAATCATGGCTCAATAGTTATCGTCTGTGTAGGAGACGATTGAAGAAGCAAATTGCACTACACTGTTCACGCATAAATTAAAATGTGCTCCTTGATCCGTTGATTTCAAGTTGATCTGATGAATTCTTATTTGATAAAAAATATATATGTTGAAAGATAAATGATGAAATTTTGAATTTTTTCAATTTTAGCGGAATATATACAGAATGAAAATCCATAATTTTTTTGTTATTTGGTGAATTCTGATGAAGTTCGGTCATTTTTGATGTTGAGGTCATAGGTGTCCAATATTAGTTGAAAGTTACATTGCATACAAGTATCACAGTGTTTTTTTTTGCACATGAAGATTCATTGTTGTCTTTATAATACCTTAAATTTTGTGTTAATGATATAAAATGTCATATTACCCCATGTCATTAGCTCATAGTTATTGTTTTATAATGTTGTGGGATTACTTTGTTACTGATTGTTAAATCTTTATAAATTTGCAATTTTAAAGTATATTGCTTACATTGGGAAATGAATTTAAATTAAAAAAAATAGGTTTAATGAAGTGTTGCGCTCCATTTCATTTGGCTTTAATTGATTTTTTTATGTGTAAATTTGGTCATATTTCTTTGATATCTGTCTAACAATGATATGCATACTTTTACCTTTTTAAAAATAATAAATTAAAAAATATTTGGACAAAATCAGAATTAGATTGGAAAAAAATATTCAAAAAAATTTATTTCATAAATACAGGAATCTTCACAGTTTTTTAGATTCAAAAGTATCTCTTTAAAAAAAGTTATTATTTTAATCAAACACGAAGATTAAAAAGAAATAACAAAAAAATGAAACTTACAATTTTAGAGATGATGACAACTTCTTCACTTTATCTTAATTGTGAAAGAAAAAAAAAACAGCTAATAACCTAAACCAACTAATAGGAGAAGCAAAATATTTGAAGGGGTATAACTGTTAACATCAGAAAAATCCTATTCTAATTAATAAAATTTAATTTTAAAATAAAAGATAGATAACTAAAATTGCGAAAATAACTTTTTTTAAAATCTACTGATTTACGATTAAAATTATATGTATAAAAATAGTTTCAAAACAGATTCGTTAGGCCAACACTAAATTATGTATCCGTTGTTAAAGATTAAAAAATTAATAAAAGAAACTTATTATTTAAATAAAGCTAAATTAAAAAGACCTTCATTTTTATTTTAATAAGCATATGTAATTATTTTTTTTTATTTATGTGAGAATTTATAAGCGCTACAATACATCATCTGCATATTTTTTTATTAGGATAAGAATTTTTTATTTTTTTTGATTTGGAGATGAGGAAATATTTTTTAATTGAACTCTTTAAAGTTATATGTGAGTGGTTATTTTCCTTTTATTTGGAGATGAGAAAATATTCTTTTATTAAACTCACAAAATATATATGTAGGTATTTTTTTTTACGTGGGGCCTTCTTGGAGATAAAAAATATGGGTTGATTGAAAGATAAGGATTTAAAATTAAAATTTAAAAAATGGTTAAAAAATATGGGATGATTGAAAGACAAAGTAAAAAATATTGTAATAAAAATTTTGAATTAAAAGATTAAATAATGAATTTGAAATACATTATCTTAATAACAAAAAACTCATAGTTGTAGAGTTTTAATAGACTATTATTATTTCCAACTTATCTCTTTTATAATTTAAAGAGAGAAAGTGTTTATTTTAATAATATAATGATAATAAGCAATAAACAATAGTAGTAGTAATACACAAGTTGTATTGCTTTTAATTTGAAAAAATATATGGTAATAGTAATAATAGTAACAATAATAAGAATCAATATAATATTTTATAAATAATAAACTGTATGATGTAGTGAATAAAATAAAGCCACAAAAATATCTTGAATCTTATATTAGACAAATTGTACTCTAAATTTTATCAATGTTGTCGTGTTATTAGTTAAAATAAAAATAATAAGTATAATAAATAAAAGAATCGTTTAGATTGATTTCAAATTTTTCTCTAATTAAAATTTATATATTATAGGATAAATATGCATCTTGTTTGAAAAAATTTAAGGATAAGGAAGGAATAATAAAATGATATTATCATAAAAAAATGATATGATATAATATTTTAAATTTTGAACTTAAATAGAATTTGAATGGAAATGAAATTCTAACTTCTTAACATCTTTTAAATTTATAGTATTTATTATTATATATAAGTTATTATTATTATTATTATTATTAATAATAATAATAATTATGGGTGTGCATCGGTCCGTTCGGTTCGATTTTATGTGTTATTGGTTCGATTTATCGATTTTCGATTTTTAAATATGTAAAACCAATAACCAATCATTAAGATATTTTCTTATCGGTTTCGGTTTATTGGTTTTGGTCCTTAATGGTTTGGTTTTCGGTTTAACCAATAAGAAAATACTTATAGAATAGAAATAGTAACAACTAACATAAAAAAGCGAAATCTTAGTTCTTTAGTAAAAGTTACACGCACCCGGTGTATACACCAAGCCAATACATGCATGCCATGTGTTTGAATTTAAAGTTCATGTTACTTAATCATGATTAATCAATATGTATTTTACTTAATTTAATTACATAATCATGGTAAAAAATATTAGTTTGGTGTATACACCGGGTGCGTGCAAATTTTTACCATCTTAGTTACCGCCAAAATCCTACGCAATGCATTTTAGTTTACAATAATCTTCAAACTTGAACTGAAGGTTAGTTCGGAAAAAAATTGAATCCTAATTGTTGAAAGCTATAAATGTTTCAAGTTTTTCAATACGATAATAGCTGAGTTTTATATTGTGCCTTTGTTGCCTTGAATAGGTTAATACTTTGTGAATCACTGAATTGTGAATAAGTAGTACATATAATATATATATATATATATATATAGAAAATGTTACATAGAAGCCTGTATAAATTGTATAGAATCTGCCTTAAAAATAAAATATAGAATCAAATGTAAATAATGAACAAAGATATACAACTAATTAAATCACGAATCTAAGAATAACAACTATGGAGGCTAGATTAAATGAGCTAGAACACAAAATAAATACATTAGAAAAAGGAAAAGCTAAACAATATGAAAATAAAAGTAGTACACAAAAAACGGAACATTTAGAACAAATAGAAACAGAGCTTATGAATAAAGAAAATAATAGTGGCCTAATATGCAACGAAGAAAAAGACTTTTCTACAGTAAAAGTATTAGTAAAAATAAAAATTAAAGATATAGAAATAGAAACATTAGCTCTAATAGATCCGGGATGTACTAGTTGTATAATAAATAAAGAGATAATACCAGAAAACATATTAAAAATATATAAAACACCAATTACAGCAATGCAGATGGATGGATCCAGAAATATTTATCATCACTATATAGAGAAAGTTCAAATAAGTTTCTTAAATACGTGTAGTAAATATTACGAACCTACTTATAATATTAATCAAGTATTAGTAAGAGATTTAAATATTGAAACAGACTTTGTGATAGGATTAAAATTTTGTATATACAACAGGGGAGGTTGCCTTATAACTAGAGATGGTCTAATGTTATTCAAAAACCTCACATATACTCTAGTAATAACTTCAAGATTACCTACAGTATATAGAAAACTTAAAACACAGAAAGATTCTCAGCCAGATCCTCAGTCATGCTGTGATAAATGTACAGATAATAGTTGTAAAATTAACGAAGAGGGAAAAGAGTTAAAAGAATGTATAGAAGAGTATACGTTAATAAATATAGAAGAATATGAATACTTAGAGAATATAGAAAAAGATTATACTTTAATAAATATAGAAACCCAGTTTTATAACTTTAAAAAAGGAATAAATAAAATAGAAATGATAAATAGTCCAAAAGATTTAGATAATATAATATCTATATTAGATAAAATGGAAATAATCGGAGAAAGACCATTAGCTCATTGAGATGCTAATGAGACAATGTGTATATTAGATATAGTTAATTCGGAATACATTATAAAAACTGCACCTATAGAAGCTAATAATGAAGATACTAAAGAATTTGATATACAAATTAAAGAACTTCTAAAATTAGAAGTAATAAGAAGATCTACTTCTAGACATAGATCGGCTGTTTTATGGTAAGAAATCATAGTGAACAAATAAGAGGTAAAGCTCGCATGGTAATTAACTATAAAAGATTAAATGACAATACTAGAACAAACGCATATAAACTACCAGATAAAAGTGAGTTAATCAATAGAATACAAAATAAGAAAATACATAGAAAATTTGACTGCAAATCAGAATACTGGCAAGTCAAAATGCACCCAGACAGCCTAGAATGGACTGCATTCATATGTCCAGCAGGACATTTTGAATGGTTAGTCATGCCGTTTGGTTTAAAGACAGCCCCACCCATTTTTCAAAGAAAAATGGATGATATATTTGGAGAATATAAATATTTTGTATTAGTATATGTAGATGATATTCTAGTGTTTAGTCAAAATATGCAAGAACACTTAGGACACTTACAAATAGTATTTAGATTATTCGTTAAACATGGTATAATCATAAGTAAAAAGAAAATGGAATTATGTAAGACTTATATCAATTTCTTAGGCATAACAATAGGAGAAGGAAGAGTAAAACTCCAACCACACATAGCTAAAAAAGTATTAGAAATGCCCGATAAATTAGAAAAAACTAAAGATTTACAAAAAATTTTAGGATTAGTAAACTACGCAAGAAATTTTATCCAAGATTTAGGAAAAATAGCAGGATCATTATATGCAAAGACAGGAAGCAAGGGACAAAAAAGCTTTAATATAGAAGATATAAAATTAGTTCAAAAGATAAAAGAAAAAGTTAAAAATATTCCAGACTTAAAAATACCATTAGAATTAGATTATTTAATTATTCAAACAGACGGAAGTAATTTAGGATGAGGAGCTATTTTAAAAGCACGACCTAATAAATATAGTAATAAATCAAAGAACAAATATGCGGCTACCAGAGTGGAGCATACAAAGGAAAGGGAAACAAGAGTTCTATAGACCTAGAAGTATTAGCAATAATATATGGTTTAAATATTTTTAAGTTGTATCTTCTAAATAAAGAAGAAATTTTAGTTAGAACAGATTGTGAAGCTATTGTTAAATTCCATCAAAAAATAAACGATAAAACTAGCAGTAGAAGAAGATGGCTGAATTTTCTAGATACGATATCTATTTATAAAAATATTATATTTGAACAAATAAAAGGTAAAGAAAATAATTTAGCAGATCAGTTAAGTAGATTACAATTAAGAATAAATAAATAAATAAGTTAAGTTTAATTCAACTCATTTGTTTTCAGCATGAAACCAACTGGACAGCCTCATCCTCCTGTAGATAAAGGCAAAGGCATAACTTCTTCTTCAAACTCATATCAACAGACAGTATTAGGTAATTTAAATTTTAGACCATTAGACTCCCTAGAAGCAATGGAAAGAATTCACTTTGGACCATTTAATTTAGTTGCTTATCCTGAGAGTAATATGTCATTCAGAATAAGACCAGACTACATTCTAGATAGACCCCAGAAGTGTTTAATAGATAACCTTTGGATATCTTATAATAAATAAAATCATAATCATTTTATGGCAGCAATGAATTCTCTATGTCAATATATGGCAAAAAAAAGCAAGCCAAAGTTTAAATATTATGTAGTTATTCATGGTAAAACTAATGGCATTTTTCAAACATGGATAGAAGTATTAGAGTCAATACAAGATTTTGAAATCCCACTTTTTAAAGATTTTAATGATTTCACTGAAGCAACAAATCATGCTAGAGGATACTTAGGACCAAATTATTATATATCACCTTCACTCAGACAAAATCCAGATCAAATACCTCAATACAATATACAGAGAGACACAGGAAAAATTATTTTCTGAGACCATTGTTCTTCTATGACGGAGAATTTCAAGAAGCTCAATGCTTAGAAGGAATCTCTTCTTATGGAAAACACAGACTGATAAGACAGATACAACTATTGGAAGAAAGACTCGATCATCAGACAAATACAAGTAGGACAAATAATCAGACTCAGAGTTCTCCATCTCCTCAAAAAATGAATGAGAAGGGTGTGCATTTCCCTCTAAATGCTCAGAAATCCACTGTACCGGATGTTGGTACAGCTAGTCCGGTTCAAACGGTAATCGGTAAAGACAAGTCAAACCCGTTGATGGCTATCACTTTGCCAAAAAGTGAAGATGAAGATTGTTCTTCATCAAGACGTAGAATAATAAAATCAGGCAACAAGACCTCACAGAAGACTCTAATCTCCAGAAAGAAAAGTGAAACTATAGAGACTATAATTAAACAGACTTTGGATAAATTCTTCAGCCTACAGACACAAGATAAGCATATTGATTAACAGCCTAGTACCAGTACAGACAGATTAGTCCCAGAAATAAATGATGAAGATATTAATGAAGGCAATGAATTTACTCATTTTCAAGATGCTCAGGACCCTTACGAAGACGATGACTCAGGAATGAGTTTCGATCCGATCGCCCTGCATAATTTGGATACTTAGTCCAGAAGAAGACAAGAGAATAAAGACAAGCTACTTATAGTAAGAGATAAGGTTGACAGGTGGGGATGCCCACTTTGTGTCTTGTAATAATCGAGTTAGTATCAGTATCAGAATGGTGCTTCCTTTATTATTACTTTCTAAAAAGAAAGAAAAACGGTGAAGCATGTGTCTGACTAAGTCAAGAAAGAAACAATAATGCATGTGACGATGGGGCCCAATGAGCACCCGGCTAAGCATTAATAAGATTCTTTCTTATCTTTTATCTTTAAGTGTCGGCCACATATGTCCAGGCCACGTAGTCATTTTTATATCCACTCTCTTTTCTAGAAATTTGCCTATAAAAGGCTTAAGACTTAGTAGTAGAAGGTAAGAATGAAAAGAAAGGAAAAAACCGAACACAACATATTCCTCTTCCCTCTAAATGTGTAAAACCTTTCTCAAAAACCATCTATCTACCCTTTGTATAAACCAAGTTGTATAATATTAAGAGTCATAGTCTAAATAAAAGTTTTCAAGTTTCGCTTCAATCGTAAGGGGGTTCCCGAAAGGGAAACCTCTCCCCCAGTTACTTCATGTAAGTTCTTATTTACACTATGTTTTTCCCCACAAAAAATATTTATATTTATGAAGTTTTTTCCTTTTTAATTGCATAACATGTAAATTTATGTAAATCCTTATTACCCTTAGTATATGGTTAATCTTTTAACCTTTTAATAGCAACGATGGATTAACCTGTAAATTCCTAGGAATTCTGGCTTTGAAAGTCCGCCAAGTCTGCTGAATAAGACAACAGGATAAATGTTAATAGCCAGGTGACTATTTCGAGGTGTGGTTCAAGAAGAAGCTATTAAGAATTTAAGTTAAAAGAGAGAGATGAACAGGGTAAGATAAAAAAAAATAGGTAAAAATGGGGAAAATATAGGCTAAAAGAACTTATGAAGAAACTATAGGAGAGAGGGAGTACTGAGTAGGATTTTACAACATATTTGTTGTAACCAACCAAAAAACTGCCATTCTGTTTAAATTGAAGCATCCTCTTATCTAAGTGTATATTTTATCTAAGTGTTTATTTTATCTAATTGTATATTTCACTTAGATAAAATATACACTTAGATAAGAGGATGCTTCAATTTAAAAAGAATGACAGTTTTTTGGTTGGTTACAGCAAATATGTTGTAAAATTCTACTCAGTAATCCCTCTCTCCTATAGTTTCTTCATAAGTTCTTTTAGCTTATATTTTCCCCATTTTTACCTATTTTTTTTTATCTTACCCTGTTCATCTCTCTCTTTAACTTAAATTCTTAATAGCTTCTTCTTTAACCACACCCCAGAATAGTCACCTGGCTATTAACATTTGTCCTGTTGTCTTATTCAGCAGACTTGGCAGACTTTCAAAGCCAGAATTTCTAGAAATTTACAGGTTAATCCATCGTTGCTATTAAAAGGTTAAAAGATTAACCATATACTAAGGGTAATAAGGATTTACATAAATTTACATGTTATGCAAAATTTAAAAAGAAAAAACTTCATAAATATAAATATTTTTTGTGGGAAAAACATAGTGTAAATAAGAACTTACATGAAGTAACTGGGGGAGAGGTTTCCCTTTCGAAAACCCCCTTACGATTAAATCGAAACTTGAAAACTTTTATTCAGACTATGACTCCTAATATTATACAACTTGGTTTATACAAAGGGTAGATAGATGGTTTTTGAGAAAGGTTTTACACATTTAGAGGGAAGAGGAATATGTTGTGTTAGTTTTTTTCCTTCCTTTTCGTTCTTACCTTCTACTACTAAGTCTTAAGCCTTTTATAGGCAAATTTCTAGAAAAAGAAGTGGATATAAAAACGACTACGTGGACTGGACATATGTGGCCGACACTTAAAGATAAAAGATAAGAAAGAATCTTATCAATGCTTAGCCGGGTGCTCATTGGGCCCCATCGTCACATGCATTATTGTTTCTTTCTTGACTCAGTCATACACATGTTTCACCATTTTTCTTTCTTTTTAGAAAGTAATGATAAAGGAAGCACCATTCTGATACTAATACTGACTTGATTATTATAAGACACAAAGTGGGCATCCCCACCTGTCAACCTTATCTCTTACTATAAGTAGTTTGTCTTTATTCTCTTGTCTTCTTCTGGACTAAGTATCCAAATTGTGCAGAGCGATCGAATCGAAACTCATTCCTGAGTCATCGTCTTCGTAAGGGTCCTGAACATCTTTAAAATGAGTAAATTCATTGCCTTCATTAATATCTTCATCATTTATTTCTGGGACTAATCTATATGTATTGGTATTAGGCTGTTCATCAATATGTTTATCTTGTGTCTGTTGGATGAAGAATTTATCCAAAGTCTATTTAATTATAGTCTCTATAGTTTCACTTTTCTTTCTGGAGATTAGAGTCTTCTTTGAGGTCTTGTTGTCTGATTTTATTATTCTACGTCTTGATGAAGAATAATCTTCATCTTCACTTTTTGACAAATTGATAACCATCAACGGGTTTGACTTATCTTTACCGGTTACCGTTTGAACCGGACTAGCTGTACCAATATCCGGTACAGTGAATTTTTGAGCATTTAGAGGGAAATTCACACCCTTCTCATCCATTTTTGAGGAGATGGAGAACTCTGAGTCTGATTATTTGTCCTACTTGTATTTTTCTGATGATCGAGTCTTGCTTCCAATATTTGTATCTGTCTTACCAGTCTGGTGTTTTCCATAAGAAGAGATTCCTTCTGAGCATTGAGCTTCTTGAAATTCTCCGTCATAGAAGAACAATGGTCACAGAAAATAACTTTTCCTGTGTCTCTCTGTATATTGTATTGAGGTATTTGATCTGGATTTTGTCTGAGTGAAGGTGATATATAATAATTTGGTCCTAAGTATCTTCTAGCATGATTTGTTGCTTCAGTGAAATCATTAAAACCTTTAAAAAGTGGGGTTTTAAACCTTGTATTGACTCTAATACTTAGTCTGAAATATTTTTAACTTTTTCTTTTATCTTTTGAACTATTTTTATATCTTCTATATTAAAGCTTTTTTGTCCCTTGCTTCCTGTCTTTGCATATAATGGTCCTGCTATTTTTTCTAAATCTTGGATAAAATTTCTTGCTTAGTTTACTAATCCTAAAAAATTTTGTAAATCTTTAATTTTTTCTAATTTATCGGGCATTTCTAATACTTTTTTAGCTATGTGTGGTTGGAGTTTTACTCTTCCTTCTCCTATTGTTATGCCTAAAAAATTGATATAAGTCTTACATAATTCCATTTTCTTTTTACTTATGATTATACCATGTTTAACGAATAATCTAAATACTATTTGTAAGTGTCCTAACTGTTCTTGCATATTTTGACTAAACACTAGAATATCATCTACATATACTAATACAAAATATTTATATTCTCCGAATATATCATCCATTTTTCTTTAAAAAATGGGTGGGGCTGTCTTTAAACCAAACGGCATGACTAACCATTCAAAATGTCCTGCTGGACATGTGAATGCAGTCCATTCTAGGCTGTCTGGGTGCATTTTGACTTGCCAGTATCCTGATTTGCAGTCAAATTTGCTATATATTTTCTTATTTTGTATTCTATTGATTACCTCACTTTTATCTGATAGTTTATATGCGTCTGTTCAAGTATTGTCATTTAATCTTTTATAGTTAATTACCATGCGAGCTTTACATCTCATTTGTTCACTATGATTTCTTACCATAAAAGCAGTCGATCTATGTCTAGAAGTAGATCTTCTTATTACTTCTAATTTTAGTAGTTCTTTAATTTGTATATCAAATTCTTTAGTATCTTCATTATTAGCTTCTATAGGTGCAGTTTTTATAGTGTATTCCGAATTAACTATATCTAATTTACACATTATCTCATTAGCATCCCAATGAGATAATGGTCTTTCTCCGATTATTTCCATTTTATCTAATATAGATATTATATTATCTAAATCTTTTGGACTATTTATCATTCCTATTTTATTTATTCCTTTTTAAAGTTATAAAACTGGGTTTCTATATTTATTAAAGTATAATCTTTTTCTATATTCTCTAAGTATTCATATTCTTCTATATTTATTAACGTATACTCTTCTATACATTCTTTTAACTCTTTTCCCTCTTCGTTAATTTTACAACTATTATCTGTACATTTATCACAACATGACTGAGGATCTGGCTGAGAATCTTTCTGTGTTTTAAGTTTTCTATATACTGTAGGTAATCTTGAAGTTATTACTGAAGTATATGTGAGGTTTTTGAATAACATTATACCATCTCTAGTTATAAGGCAACCTCCCCTGTTGTATATACAAAATTTTAATCCTATCACAAAGTCTGTTTCAATATTTAAATCTCTTACTAATACTTGATTAATATTATAAGTAGGTTTGTAATATTTATTACACGTATTTAAGAAACTTATTTGAACTTTCTCTATATAGTGATGATAAATATTTCTGGATCCATCCATCTGCATTGCTGTAGTTGGTGTTTTATATATTTTTAATATGTTTTCTGGTATTATCTCTTTATTTATTATACAACTAGTACATCCTGGATCTATTAGAGCTAATGTTTTTATTTCTATATATTTAATTTTTATTTTTACTAATACTTTTACTGTAGAAAAGTCTTTTTCTTCGTTGCGTATTAGGCCACTATTATTTTCTTTGTTCATAAGCTCTGTTTCTATTTGTTCTAAATGTTCCATTTTTTGTGTACTATTTTCATTTTCATATTGTTTAGCTTTTCCTTTTTCTAATGTACTTATTCTGTGTTCTAGCTCATTTAATCTAGCCTCCATAGTTGCCATTCTTAGATTCGTGATTTGATTAGTTGTATATCTTTGTTCATTATTTACGTTTGATTCTATTTTTATTTTTAAGGCAGTTTCTAT
The DNA here is from genome assembly GCA_030864215.1 of Capsicum pubescens. Classification (NCBI taxonomy): domain Eukaryota; kingdom Viridiplantae; phylum Streptophyta; class Magnoliopsida; order Solanales; family Solanaceae; genus Capsicum; species Capsicum pubescens. The sequence goes on along the minus strand of CM061548.1, from coordinate 129,097,411 downwards.
ACAATTTATACAGGCTTCCATGTAACATTTTCTACATTTAGCTTGGTATTCCTTACTAGGATACCATCTACAAATTTGGCATCTATTACTATCTATTCCTTTATTTTTTTGGAACTCATGGGTACATTCTTCTGTGACATTCATTAAGTTGTTTATTACTAAACTATTTAAGTCTAACTCATCTATTTCTTGTCCTATTTCATTTATCAGGTTATCTTCTTCAGAGTCTGATGAGTCTGTTTTGTTATTTTCATTTAATTCGAAACTTACTATAGAATATATGCTTTCTGTGTCTGACATATATTCGTCTACATTTAATAATGTTTCTTGAAAATCTTCTATTAACTGAGAGTTTCTAGTTCTGCTATTGTTTCTTTTAGGGCATCTATTTGCTAAATGATCTGGACTTCCACATGTATAACATTCTAGTTTATTTCTATAATTTCTATCATTTCTATATTTCCTAACATGTCTATCTCTATTTAAATAAGGTTTCTTTGCTTGTGATTTTCTTAAAAAATACCTTTTACGAGTGTATGGTTTTTTGTTGTAATTATTGTAATTCGTTTTATATCTTCTCGATTTTCTTTGGTTATTATCATAATTCTGGGTGGTATATATTATTGATTTACAAAAATTCATTTCATTTCTTTTTAACTCTTTTTGTATTTGTATATTTGTACATTTCTCTGTTAATATATTCATTACATGTTGTATTCTTTGTCCTATAGTCCATCTAGCATTTGGGTATTGAATTACTCCATCTCTTTTATACCATCTTTCTTCTATTTCTCTTCCTAATGATCCTGGTAATTTATTAAATAATTTCTTTCCTAATTCCTCATTAAAAGTATTACCACTAGTTGTACAATAATAAAAATAATCTTTTAAAAAGTTTTTTATATGCATCCAATGTGAGATGCTTAATTGTTCTAATTTTATTAATGCATCTTTTTGTAATGTTATAAGACCACTATTTGGGTCTTTTTCTGTTAATAAATTATGTATTTTATTTGTAAAGTTATAAGGGTTTGGTCCCATCGATATTAAAACTTGAAAATCTTCTGGGCAATTAGATTTGAATCCTTCCCATGTCGCTTTTGCTGACTCTCCTAAAAAGGTTTCTAGATACTTATACATTGTTTCTACATCTGTTTCTGTATAATGTCTTAGATAATCTGCTACTACTATTCCTTTCCATAGATCTATTACAGTATCCCACATTTGTGGATCATGAGCTGCTATATTTAAAAAAAATTCTTTACTACCTCCTTCTTGGAGTTTAATTTGTTCTTTTATTGGCATTCTTTTTTCAGCTGGTCTTATATTTTCACTTTTAATTTCTTGGTCTGGATTTATCCTAATTGCTGGTCTTCTAGGTATATTTCATGTGCTATAACTTATTGGTTGAACATTTGGGTTAGTTGGCTGGAAAGGACTAAGTTGGCTGGAAAGGACTAGGACTTGTAGAGCTTGTTGCTTCTACTTCTGCTAATTCTTTGTAGCTTATTATAGACATTGTGTCTTCACTTTCCTTTTCTGAGTTAGTATCATTAGTATTTTCTGATTGATGCGTCCTATATTCTAAATTATCATTTCTCTCTAAGCATGTTTTGAAATGTTTTATACATTCTTTTATATCCATGTTATTCTTTTTACATCTTTTACATTTAAAAACCCTATTTTTATTTTCTTCATGCAACATTAGTGCTTGTTCTATCGCATAATCTACTGCATATTCTTCTTGTAATATTTCTACATTCATTAATTCTTGTTCTATTTCTACAGTACTCTCTGTTTCATTATCATCTAATGATCTTTGATTTGTGTAATTATAGTCTGTGAATCTAACAGATGTTTGTCCTTTACTACTAGTATATAATAACTGGGTTTCTGGAATAAATACCTTTGGTTTACTAAATTTATCTAAATTTTATTCTAATCCTGCATATTCTTCTGGATTTATTTTTATAGGTTTTATTAGATTTATTCCTTTATTACCCATTACTTCCAAGATATAAGGTGTAGCTATTTCTATTTATATAGAGAAATTAGAAAAAAAAGATAATATTATAACTAGAAAACATAACTTAGAAGAAAGTAGAAAGAAGTTACTAGAAGCAAATAGATTATATAAATTATATAATACAACTAGATCAGTGTGTGATAGATTAGTAAGTGCATTAAATTGAGAAATACAAGGTTGTGATAGAGATTTAGAAAATAATAGTACAGGAATAAAGTGGCTTAAAGAACGTATTAGTAAAAAATCTTATCAATTAGGATAATAAATGCCTATAAGATACATTGAATATATTAGAGAAATTCAACGACAATATTATAGAGAATTTACTTATAAACATCAACTTGTAAAAATTTTGAAACAATTTAAAGAAAGACTAGATTTGTTAAATAAAGAAATAAGAAACCTAGAAATAGATATTCTAAACTTTAAAGAAACAGACGAAATAATTACCATAACCTCTAAATATTATAAAAAAGCTTTAATTAACGAACAATCTAGGTTAATAGAAAATATACAAGAAGTAGAATTAGATATAACTTATACTAATAGTAGAATAAAATATCAAACAAAGCTAAGTAAAAAGTATCTTACCATTTGTAGGGGGGGTGCGGATTAGGTGCGTAGATTCAACTAGATAATAAATACGTAGGTATTTATTTTTATGATAAATATTATTGATTGGAATAATATTCCTTTTTATCTTCTTGATTTAAGATGTTTTATTAATTCATATTCTAAATTAGATATTATCGTGATTAGATTATCTAGTGTTTTAGGATCCTCGTTAGTAATATGTAATCTTTTGTACTCTAGGTATAAACTATATAGTTGAGTTTCTATTTCTTTTAATGATTTATTCTTTTCGTAAGATGTATCCATTAATTTATTTTATCCTATTGAAATTTTAGCAATTTCTGTGTAGTATTTTATTCTAACTTTGCTATATTCAATGCGTAGGTTTATATTTTTTATCTGACTAATTAGTATTTGTTGTTCATGTATAACTAATTTTCCATCTGTATTAAATAATTTTTCGTATGTATTAAATAAATTATTACTTGTATTTTCCTCTTCTAAGGTTAAATTTATTTTAAGTAATTTTTCTTCTAGTTGTTTTTTCTCTATTTCAAGTTGATTTCTGTAATTAACTTCTTCATATATCCAATTTTGCCTTTCTCTAATTTTCTTTATATATTCTAACATCCACAGTCTTGATCTGAATAATATCCTTCTGGGTAAATGTCTTCGTATATCTGTTCCAACGCATTTATTGTTTCAATTTCGTAGTTTATTAATTCTTCTAATATTATTTTCTTAATATCTTTAATTTCTATGTCTTTAAGTATATATAAGATTAAAACTTTAAGGTAGTCTAAATGGTCTATTTTCTAAAATTGATATTTTATATCTTTATTCTCCATGTATTTGTCTATATTTTTCATCTGTTTTTCTAGTAGTTGTATGTTTCTCATATCTTTTTCTAAAAATTCTATGTAATTTATCATCCTAAGTATTTGTAAGAGTAGTTAGGTATGTGTGGTATATAATTTACTCTAGTCATGTAATATTTACCAAATGCTTTTTCTAATATAATTTTTCTTATATCTACTACAGTTATATCTTTAAGTGCATATAAAATAAGTATTTTAAATTTATCTACCATCACATCAGATAAATAATTATTCATTTTCATAAAATTGCTTTTTTCAAAATATTCCCTTCAACCATGTACATAACAAAATATAGTCATCTTAGATTACTATATACTAGATTATCCTTAAATAACATGTTCTTCGGTCACTATTAGCATGGTAATCTGGATACTTTTCCCTTAAACAGCGCCTCTACTCTGGTTACTCCCCACCACGGCTTCTTGCCTTATTGGTTTCACCTTTAGGATGGCATAGTTCTTAGGGATCTTTCTCCGTTTCCGCTTTGCTAATAAACTTCTTAACATATTATTCCTCGAATAATTCTACCATAAAGTAACTAACATGAATTTATTTTATCATATCATGATTGTTGGGAATTATGAATTTAGCTATTCATAATCATAAATAAATATACCTGTTCTGGTAGGTTTGATATTTCTGTGCTTTGTTCCTCCATAGATTTTTCCATTGATATATACCTGTTTTTTAATAACTAAGCAAAATATTTATTGTGGGCTTTTGAGAGAATTTTTGCTTCAACGCATGAAGGCTTGCTTTGCAATGCCTCCTGCCTTCTCTATTTATAGATGAATGAATCTTTACACGTATTTGCAAAAGTTTAAAAAGCTAGGCTAATCAAAACCTATTAAAAAAGTCTTCCAACCTATAAGTCTATCCTAAGGCTATAAAGTAAAATTTCAAACTATATTAATATTTACATTAAATGCTATCAACTACTTTTTAAACTACCTTATCTTTACGTAAACAATTTATACGATAAGTCTTCCGTTTATTTTGTCATATCTGCTGTATCTCCATTATTGCTCTGATCTTATCTTTCCAGTTGGCGTCTTTATCTCTTATTCTAGCTGAACTGCTGGGACATCATTATCTCCTCCATTACATTTTGAACATCTGTGATCTGGATATTTGTGTCCAATAGTTTTGCAGTATCTGGTCAATAATTCTTCTAAAATAAATTTTTCCCTGATAGCTCTGGCAATAGGTTCTGTTTCCGGTTTAAGCAACGTGATAATCCATTGCCTAATAGTTTCCATATCTGTTTCTCGTAACTCTTTTGAATTCGAATATATTAATACATGATCTCTTGAATAGTAGTTCCATATGGGATTTTAGTTGCAATATGTATTTGCTAGCTCTTGTAAAATCGTAGATAATCCGATAATCCTTTTGTTTGCATAAAATTTTGGTATCTCGATTCTGGGTATCTCTGGTTGTGAAATAATATCTTGTGGTATAATCATATCTCGTGTCATTCCTATCTTTACAACTTGTATAGGTTTTTTAACTTCATCAAATAATATTTCTGCTGGTGCCGCGTAAATTTTTATAAAGAACAAGGTACCTTTGGTTATTCTTTTAAAAATGATAAATGCTTCATATATTTCTGGTATAGTGGATATCTCAGTTCCGTCCGTGGTATATACAGTACTAAGTAGTCCATATTCGTAGCAAGTTTTAACTATATTTGGTTTGGTTTTAGGTAAGGCAATTAATTTATTATATCCGGTCAATTTCTGGGTTATATAGTTTGTATCAGGTTCTTGGACATTTGTAGCTTTTGGGTTGCTATTTAAAAAGGTTTGTATATTGTAGATATTTTCTATGTATTTTTGGGATGTGTAGTTATAAACTTTTTTATCTTGGTTCAGACTATCTCGGTATGTGGTAATTTGTGGGGGTATAAACATGGGATCTTTTGGTGTATTTGGGGTATATGGTTTTTCAAATATTTTATTCATATTCATGTTCTGGTATCTTGGTCGACTAGCTCCTTTGCTTGTACCTGCGGAAGTAGATAGATAAACGTTATGGGTTTTATGGAGTATCCCAACGTCTCCTTCTAGCTCTGGAATTTTAATGTCTTCCGATCGACATAGTTCTGCACACTGCTGAGTTAGCTGATTTGTAGCTATAGACTTCAGTTTACCTTCATTAGTCTTTAGCTTTTCTATCTCATTACCCATACTGTCCACTTTTATTGAAAGCGTAGTTAGGGTGTTGAGTATCTTTTCTAGAGTATCTTCTTCTATAATATCAGTCTGTGTAGCTTTGTCTTGATATGTAATCTGCAATAACATTTTTGTTAGTACTGATTACTTCAATTGTAAATGTAAAATTTAATATATTTAATACTAGTCTCCGAATTTCTTTTGTTGTAACTGAATTTTGTATTTTCTTTGTTAGCCACCAGCGTACTTGTGTATTATCTGTTCGCACAATAAATTTGTTATATACAATATATGGCTCAAATGCTAACAAACATTTATATAATGAACATAATTCTTTTCTATTTATTTCCCATTTTATTTCTGTCTCGTTGAACGTACCTGAGTAATATCTACAATGGTGTTCTATTTTTTCTGCTTCATATTTATATTTAAGTACTCCTCCGTAACTATATTCACTAGCATCTGCTTCTACTATATATATAAATTTTCTATTTTCATCAGGAAATTGTAATTTTGGTAATTCTTTACAAAGTATTTTTATTTTTTGAACTTGTTTTTTATCTTCTTCATTATAGTTATATTCTATATCCTTTTTTAATTTTTTCTGTAGTGGTTTTAAGTTTTCTGCTAATTTTGGAATATATTCTCTTACTTGGTTTACTAATCCTAAAAATGATTGTAATTTCTTTTTCGTATCCAATTCCTCTTTCGAATTTACTATTTTTTGTACTATATGTTGTTGCATTTTTACTCCACTTTTATCTATTTGTATTCCTAAAAATTCTATTTGATTTTTCATAATTTCAGCTTTCTTTTTACTTAAACTTATTCCCGAATTTTCTATTATATCCGTAAATTGTTCTAATAATTTTAAATGTTCTTCTTTGGTCTTTGTATATAATAGTATATCGTCTATATATACTATACAATTAGATAGTTGTTTAAAATAACTATCCATAAAATGTTGATATCTACCTGGTGCATTTTTATATCCAAATGGTAGTACATTCCATTCATAAAATCCTTGTGGTACCGTAAATGCGGTTAATTCCTTAGATTCTTCTTCTAACTTTAGATGGTAAAATCCTGATTTGCAATCAAATTTACTAAAATAATTATATCCTTGTATGTGTCTTATTTTTAATATCTTATTTGGTATTGGGTAATTATAAGTTATTGTTTTTGCATTTAAATTTCTATAATCAATAACCATTCTACTTTTTCCTCTTTTTTGTTCACTATGTTTATTTACTATAAATGCTGGGCTATTATGTTTACTATTACTTTTTTGTATATATTGTTTCTCTAATAATTCATCTATATGCATTTTAAATTCTTTTAAATCATCAAAATTATATGTTAATGGTTTTTGGGTTATTATGCTATTTTTATCTATTAATTCAATTTTTATAGTAGTTTTATGTTTTTCCCATCCTTTTAATGGATCTTCACTATATAATTGTTCTAATTTTTTCTTAATTATTTCTATCTTATTTATTGAAAATATAGTTATTTCTGTTTTATTTATCGAAAATACAACTAATTCTATTGTATCTTCAGTATTTTTTATATTTTCTAACTTTTGTGTAATTTTTTCACTTCCTTTTATCCAATCAGTTTTCTTTCTTATTTTATTATTAACTCTTTTTGCTCTTACTTTTTGTTTACATGGTGTTGTAAACCACCAGTCTGTTCTAGTTATTATATGTGGGTATAATTTATCTAGAAACGGCATTCCTAAAAGTATATCTTTTGATGTTAGTTCATAATTATAAATTTCTTCTATTGTTAATATTTTATCCCATACTTGTGTTTTTACATTCTTAGCTTTATAAGTAATTAAGCTTCCTTCGTTATTAAATCCTTTAACTATTATTGGTGTTTTCAATTTATCCCATTTACTTTCTGGTAAACAATTATATCTACATAAATTAGCTTCTGCTCCTGTATCTATCATAGGCGTGTAATATCTACTGTAATATCCTTCTACTACTATCTTCATTAATACATATATTTTCATTTTATGTTAATGCTCTTCTTAAGAATAATTTCTCTCTGTTATATGTTATAGTTAATTGTGTATGTTCTATATTATATGGTTTTACTTGTTCTAGCCATTTTATTCCTAATATTATGTCTGTTTTTTGCCTTTCTTCTTTTACTTCAAATTCTATTTTTATTTTTCTTATTCCCATTATTATTTCTTTTTCTGCTATATTTTTAGTATTTATTAAGCTTCTTGGTAGATCTGGGCATATATTATTGTCGGTTTTTATTTCCTCATTTTTTACTAGATATTTTGCTATATAATTTTCTTCTTGTCCTGTATTTAAGAGTATTAAATATTCTTTTTCATTTACCTTTCCTGTTATGTAATAATGGTTTCAATTATCCATTGAACTTGTTTCATAACTTATTCTTTTTTATGAGCTTGATGATTCTGGTTTATCATAAGCTGTTCTTTTTGTTGTACTTATTCTATCATTTATTATTTCTAGATTTTCTTCTACATCTATGTCTCTATAGCTATAATCATTATAGTCTATTGTTTTTACAAATTGTTCAAATGGGCTATCTATTTGTATCTTATTAATCTTATTTTTTCCTGTTATTTTATGTTTTGTTGTTAATACATATAAATTTTTACATCTTGCTGTAAATATTTTACTTCCTGGAGTTAATTCTATTCCTGATATCTTCCAATATAATACTAGTGATTTATCTATATTTCTATCTGTTACTGCTACTGAATAATTTGCACTTATTATAAATTTAAATTTTTGGTATATTAAATTTCCTTTTATGGCAGTTATTATACTTTTTTCTATAGGTTTTATAATTCTATCATCTGCTAAATATAATTCTATTGGTGTATCTATTCCTTCTCTAAAACATGCTTTTATTAATATTTCTGTACCTCTAAGGTGTACATATTTTATTGGGTCTCTACTTTTTATATCGTTTATTTCTTTATTAATTATTCTTTTTGTTACTAGTGGTATACTGGCTTTACCTTTTGCATATCTACAGTCTATTACGTGCTCTTTTTGACTTACTACATAATATTCTTCCTTTTTTCTAGTAAATATATTTTTTATTGTTGGTATTTTAAATATTTTTTCTACACTTAAGTCTAACTCTTTTCCTTTTATTTCATCAAATACATTGTTATCAAATATTATTTTTTGATCTGTTCCTTCTTCATTTAAATATTCTTCTTTTGTTAATATTTTTATATCTTCTTCAGTCATTTAATTCATCTAATTCACTATCTATTTCATTATCTGTTTCATTCTCTGAAATTTCATATATACTGTCTTCACTTTCTAATTCGTAATCTAAGTAATCTATTTGCATATATTCTGTATCTTCTATTTTTATTTCTGATATTTGTTTATTTTTTGGGTTTTTAGGTAATTTACAATCTCTAGCTAAGTGTCCTAACTTTCCACAATTATAACAAGTACATTCTTTTATAGATTTTTTCTTTCTATATGGTCTTTTGTTTTTATAATTTTTTACATAATATCTTTTTCTTGGTTTTTTGTATTTATATTTTGATTTTTTGTATTTCTTATATTTCTTATGTCTTTTTCTTTTCTTATAATATCTTTCTTCGCATCCAAATTGAGGTGCTATTTTATCTTTGCAACATGCTAAATTTCTTATTAATGTTTTTTCCATTTTCATTTCTTCTCTGTATTTTTCACATAAGTTTCTATACCATTGTTGTAAAAATTTTATTCTTGCTCCTAAAGTATCTACTATTTTTGTTTCATCCCAACTTTTTATTATTTTTGAACTAAATGGTTCAGGTAATTTATTAAAATATAATTTTCTTATTTCTTTACTTTCTTCTATATTATATGCTCCTTTATAATAATATTCTTTAAATGCGCAAGTATATTCATCTATGTAACACATATTACATATTGCTAATTTTAACATTAAATTTCTATTTATGTCTTTCTCTTCATTTTGTTCTTCTTCTGTTGTTGTCATGCTACTAAATTCGTCTATTATAGCTGTTTCATATTTTTTTAATTCTTCTTTTTCTAACATTAAATATAAATGTTCGCCTATTTTCTTATATCTTCTTCCTAAATTAGAAAATACTATTCTTATTTTTAATCCTTCGTGATTTTCATATATTTTTTCGTCTATTATAAATTCTTCTTTATTCATTTTATTGTAAATAGTTCATGTTGATATATATATTCTAAACTATCTATTTGTGATTCTAAATTTGATATTTCATCCTTTTGTGCATTTATTGAGTTTTTACTAACTCCGGCAAATATATTATAATTTAATGACCAGATACTGCAAAACTATTGGACACAAATATCCAGATCACAGATGTTCAAAATGTAATGGAGGAGATAATGATGTCCCAGCAGTTCAGCTAGAATAAGAGATAAAGACGCCAGCTGGAAAGATAAGATCAGAGCAATAATGGAGATACAGCAGATATGACAAAATAAACGGAAGACTTATCGTATAAATTGTTTACGTAAAGATAAGGTAGTTTAAAAAGTAGTTGATAGCATTTAATGTAAATATTAATATAGTTTGAAATTTTACTTTATAGCCTTAGGATAGACTTATAGGTTGGAAGACTTTTTTAATAGTTTTTGATTAGCCTAGCTTTTTAAACTTTTGCAAATATGTGTAAAGATTCATTCATCTATAAATAGAGAAGGCAGGAGGCATTGCAAAGCAAGCCTTCATGCGTTGAAGCAAAAATTCTCTCAAAAGCCCACAATAAATATTTTGCTTAGTTATTAAAAAACAGGTATATATCAATGGAAAAATCTATGGAGGAACAAAGCACAGAAATATCAAACCTACCAGAACAGGTATATTTATTTATGATTATGAATAGCTAAATTCATAATTCCCAACAATCATGATATGATAAAATAAATTCATGTTAGTTACTTTATGGTAGAATTATTCGAGGAATAATATGTTAAGAAGTTTATTAGCAAAGCGGAAACGGAGAAAGATCCCTAAGAACTATGCCATCCTAAAGGTGAAACCAATAAGGCAAGAAGCCGTGGTGGGGAGTAACCAGAGTAGAGGCGCTGTTTAAGGGAAAAGTATCCAGATTACCATGCTAATAGTGACCGAAGAACATGTTATTTAAGAATAATCTAGTATATAGTAATCTAAGATGACTATATTTTGTTATGTACATGGTTGAAGGGAATATTTTGAAAAAAACAATTTTATGAAAATGAATAATTATTTATCTGATGTTATGGTAGATAAATTCAAAATACTTATTTTGTATGCACTTAAAGATATAAAATATATAGAATCCCTTAATAAAAATATGCAAGAACTACTAAGGCTGAAACAAACAACTACAGAATATTATAATAAAATATTTAGTCAATCTTAAATGATAGATAATCTTAAAGTCTTAATCTTATATATACTTAGAGATATAGAAATTATAGATATTAAGAGAATAATATTAGAAAAGGTATTAAACTATGAAATTGAAATTATAAATTGGATAGCACAGTTATACCTAGATAATTACCCAGATGGATATTATTCAGATTAAAAGATGTTAGAATATATAAAGATAATTAGAGAAAGGCAAAATTGGATATATGAAGAAGTTAATTACAGAAATCAACTTGAAATAGAGAAAAAACAACTAGAAGAAAAATTACTTAAAATAAATTTAACCTTAGAAGAGGAAAATACAAGTAATAATTTATTTAATACATACGAAAAATTATTTAATACAGATGGAAAATTAGTTATACATGAACAACAAATACTAATTAGTCAGATAAAAAATATAAACCTACGCATTGAATATAGCAAAGTTAGAATAAAATACTACACAGAAATTGCTAAAATTTCAATAGGATAAAATAAATTAATGGATACATCTTACGAAAAGAATAAATCATTAAAAGAAATAGAAACTCAACTATATAGTTTATACCTAGAGTACAAAAGATTACATATTACTAACGAGGATCCTAAAACACTAGATAATCTAATCACGATAATATCTAATTTAGAATATGAATTAATAAAACATCTTAAATCAAGAAGATAAAAATGAATATTATTCCAATCAATAATATTTATCATAAAAATAAATACCTACGTATTTATTATCTAGTTGAATCTACGCACCTAATCCGCACCCCCCTACAAATGGTATCAGAGCGCAGTTATTTAAAAAATTACAGAAGTGATATATATGTTTGAATTTAGAGTTGTTTATGAAAAAATTACAATTAATTAATTAATTATGAGAAGACCATTTAAAAACAGAGAAACTTTTAGAAAAATTAAAGAATCTTTAATTAGTAATTACTCAGAATATATAAGACTAAATAAAACAAAAGAAAACCCATAAAGATTAGCTTACCTAATTACCTTAATATCTAGTATTGAAGCAAAATTAATAATCCATTTAAAATCTAGAAGAATGAGACATATACCACCTAATTATGATAAAATTAGATTTAGATATCCACCAAAATACTATAAATATTGTTTGAATGAATAAAATACAAAAATACAAAGAACTAAAACAGACTATATCTGAAAAACGTAAAGAATTAAAAATAAGAACAAAAAGATTAAATTATAATATATTTGCCGGAGTTAGTAAAAACTCAATAAATGCACAAAAAGATGAAATATCAAATTTAGAATCACAAATAGATAGTTTAGAATATATATATCAACATGAACTATTTACAATAAAATGAACAAAGAAGAATTTATAATAGACGAAAAAATATATGAAAATTACGAAGGATTAAAAATAAGAATAGTATTTTCTAATTTAGGAAGAAGATATAAGAAAATAGGCGAACATTTATATTTAATGTTAGAAAAAGAAGAATTAAAATTAGAAGATAAATTGACAGCTATGGTTAGAATAGAAAGAGAAAACGAAGAAATAGATAGAAAAAAGAAAATAGAAAAAATAAAACAACAAACTACAGAAGAAATACGAAAAATAGAAGAAACTAAAAATAGTAGGATTGCTGAATTAGAAAAGGAATTACAAATGTTAAAAGATCTGTATGAAAAAAGACAGAAAGAAAAAGAAGAAAAAGATAAAGAACAAAAATTATTAAACGAGATAAATCAATTTAAAGAAAAATTAGAAATAGACGATAAAGAAATAAAAAACAAAGAATTAGAAATAAATAATATAGATGTTGAAGAGACAGACAACTATGATTCAGAAGATAGTGAAACATATACAGAAATATTAACAAATACAAAAAATTTAGAAATCAATGAAAAACAAGAAGCAATTAATGAAGAAAATTTAGAAAACATCAACACAGAAATAAATACTCTTGATAAAAAAGAAGATCAAAATATAATACCCAGTACATCAGAAATAAGGAAACCTACATATTATAAAAATAAGTTTAAAAGATATAATCTAAAGAATGAATATGACAAATGGACACCAAAACAAATAGTTAATAAAAATTATAACTTTCTAGACTTAGATTGTGTAATAGATACAGAAAAAACAATACAATTATGGATAGGATATATGACAAAGCAATTATTAGATAATAATATAAGTGTAACAGATGCACCAGAATATATAGAAAGAACACTAATAGGAACAGTAAAATTATGGTTTTTAAATCTAACTGAAAATAGTAAAAAAATATTAAGAACTGACAAACCCACAGAAGGAATAATGAAATTAACACCTATAGAATTATTAAAAAAATATGAAACAGCTATAAAAGACGAATTTAGTAGCATGACAACAACAGAAGAAGAACAAAATGAAGAGAAAGACATAAATAGAAATTTAATGTTAAAATTAGCAATATGTAATATGTGTTACATAGATGAATATACTTGCGCATTTAAAGAATATTATTATAAAGGAGCATATAATATAGAAGAAAGTAAAGAAATAAGAAAATTATATTTTAATAAATTACCTGAACCAATTAGTTCAAAAATAATAAAAAGTTGGGATGAAACAAAAATAGTAGATACTTTAGGAGCAAGAATAAATTTTTTACAACAATGGTATAGAAACTTATGTGAAAAATACAGAGAAGAAATGAAAATGGAAAAAACATTAATAAGAAAGTTAGCATGTTGCAAAGATAAAATAGCACCTCAATTTGGATGCGAAGAAAGATATTATAAGAAAAGAAAAAGGCATAAGAAATATAAGAAATACAAAAAATCAAAATATAAATACAAAAAACCAAGAAAAAGATATTATGTAAAAAATTATAAAAACAAAAGACCATATAGAAAGAAAATATCTATAAAAGAATGTACTTGTTATAATTGTGGAAAGTTAGGACACTTAGCTAGAGATTGTAAATTACCTAAAAACCCAAAAAATAAACAAATATCAGAAATAAAAATAGAAGATACAGAATATATGCAAATAGATTACTTAGATTACGAATTAGAAAGTGAAGACAGTATATATGAAATTTCAGAGAATGAAACAGATAATGAAATAGATAGTGAATTAGATGAATTAAATGACTGAAGAAGATATAAAAATATTAACAAAAGAAGAATATTTAAATGAAGAAGGAACAGATCAAAAAATAATATTTGATAACAATGTATTTGATGAAATAAAAGGAAAAGAGTTAGACTTAAGTGTAGAAAAAATATTTAAAATACCAACAATAAAAAATATATTTACTAGAAAAAAGGAAGAATATTATGTAGTAAGTCAAAAAGAGCACGTAATAGACTGTAGATATGCAAAAGGTAAAGCCAGTATACCACTAGTAACAAAAAGAATAATTAATAAAGAAATAAACGATATAAAAAGTAGAGACTCAATAAAATATGTACACCTTGGAGGTACAGAAATATTAATAAAAGCATGTTTTAGAGAAGGAATAGATACACCAATAGAATTATATTTAGCAGATGATAGAATTATAAAACCTATAGAAAAAAGTATAATAACTGCCATAAAAGGAAATTTAATATACCAAAAATTTAAATTTATAATAAGTGCAAATTATTCAGTAGCAGTAACAGATAGAAATATAGATAAATCACTAGTATTATATTGGAAGATATCAGGAATAGAATTAACTCCAGGAAGTAAAATATTTACAGCAAGATGTAAAAATTTATATGTATTAACAACAAAACATAAAATAACAGGAAAAAATAAGATTAATAAGATACAAATAGATAGCCCATTTGAACAATTTGTAAAAACAATAGACTATAATGATTATAGCTATAGAGACATAGATGTAGAAGAAAATCTAGAAATAATAAATGATAGAATAAGTACAACAAAAAGAACAGCTTATGATAAACCAGAATCATCAAGCTCATAAAAAAGAATAAGTTATGAAACAAGTTCAATGGATAATTGAAACCATTATTACATAACAGGAAAGGTAAATGAAAAAGAATATTTAATACTCTTAAATACAGGACAAGAAGAAAATTATATAGCAAAATATCTAGTAAAAAATGAGGAAATAAAAACCGACAATAATATATGCCCAGATCTACCAAGAAGCTTAATAAATACTAAAAATATAGCAGAAAAAGAAATAATAATGGGAATAAGAAAAATAAAAATAGAATTTGAAGTAAAAGAAGAAAGGCAAAAAACAGACATAATATTAGGAATAAAATGGCTAGAACAAGTAAAACCATATAATATAGAACATACACAATTAACTATAACATATAACAGAGAGAAATTATTCTTAAGAAGAGCATTAACATAAAATGAAAATATATGTATTAATGAAGATAGTAGTAGAAGGATATTACAGTAGATATTACACGCCTATGATAGATACAGGAGCAGAAGCTAATTTATGTAGATATAATTGTTTACCAGAAAGTAAATGGGATAAATTGAAAACACCAATAATAGTTAAAGGATTTAATAACGAAGGAAGCTTAATTACTTATAAAGCTAAGAATGTAAAAACACAAGTATGGGATAAAATATTAACAATAGAAGAAATTTATAATTATGAACTAACATCAAAAGATATACTTTTAGGAATGCCGTTTCTAGATAAATTATACCCACATATAATAACTAGAACAGACTGGTGGTTTACAACACCATGTAAACAAAAAGTAAGAGCAAAAAGAGTTAATAATAAAATAAGAAAGAAAACTGATTGGATAAAAGGAAGTGAAAAAATTACACAAAAGTTAGAAAATATAAAAAATACTGAAGATACAATAGAATTAGTTGTATTTTCGATAAATAAAACAGAAATAACTATATTTTCAATAAATAAGATAGAAATAATTAAGAAAAAATTAGAACAATTATATAGTGAAGATCCATTAAAAGGATGGGAAAAACATAAAACTACTATAAAAATTGAATTAATAGATAAAAATAGCATAATAACCCAAAAACCATTAACATATAATTTTGATGATTTAAAAGAATTTAAAATGCATATAGATGAATTATTAGAGAAACAATATATACAAAAAAGTAATAGTAAACATAATAGCCCAGCATTTATAGTAAATAAACATAGTGAACAAAAAAGAGGAAAAAGTAGAATGGTTATTGATTATAGAAATTTAAATGCAAAAACAATAACTTATAATTACCCAATACCAAATAAGATATTAAAAATAAGACACATACAAGGATATAATTATTTTAGTAAATTTGATTGCAAATCAGGATTTTACCATCTAAAGTTAGAAGAAGAATCTAAGGAATTAACCGCATTTACGGTACCACAAGGATTTTATGAATGGAATGTACTACCATTTGGATATAAAAATGCACCAGGTAGATATCAACATTTTATGGATAGTTATTTTAAACAACTATCTAATTGTATAGTATATATAGACGATATACTATTATATACAAAGACCAAAGAAGAACATTTAAAATTATTAGAACAATTTACGGATATAATAGAAAATTCGGGAATAAGTTTAAGTAAAAAGAAAGCTGAAATTATGAAAAATCAAATAGAATTTTTAGGAATACAAATAGATAAAAGTGGAGTAAAAATGCAACAACATATAGTACAAAAAATAGTAAATTCGAAAGAGGAATTGGATACGAAAAAGAAATTACAATCATTTTTAGGATTAGTAAACCAAGTAAGAGAATATATTCCAAAATTAGCAGAAAACTTAAAACCACTACAGAAAAAATTAAAAAAGGATATAGAATATAACTATAATGAAGAAGATAAAAAACAAGTTCAAAAAATAAAAATACTTTGTAAAGAATTACCAAAATTACAATTTCCTGATGAAAATAGAAAATTTATATATATAGTAGAAGCAGATGCTAGTGAATATAGTTACGGAGGAGTACTTAAATATAAATATGAAGCAGAAAAAATAGAACACCATTGTAGATATTACTCAGGTACGTTCAACGAGACAGAAATAAAATGGGAAATAAATAGAAAAGAATTATGTTCATTATATAAATGTTTGTTAGCATTTGAGCCATATATTGTATATAACAAATTTATTGTGCGAACAGATAATACACAAGTACGCTGGTGGCTAACAAAGAAAATACAAAATTCAGTTACAACAAAAGAAATTCGGAGACTAGTATTAAATATATTAAATTTTACATTTACAATTGAAGTAATCAGTACTAACAAAAATGTTATTGCAGATTACATATCAAGACAAAGCTACACAGACTGATATTATAGAAGAAGATACTCTAGAAAAGATACTCAACACCCTAACTACGCTTTCAATAAAAGTGGACAGTATGGGTAATGAGATAGAAAAGCTAAAGACTAATGAAGGTAAACTGAAGTCTATAGCTACAAATCAGCTAACTCAGCAGTGTGCAGAGCTATGTCGATCAGAAGACATTAAAATTCCAGAGCTAGAAGGAGACGTTGGGATACTCCATAAAACCCATAACGTTTATCTATCTACTTCCGCAGGTACAAGCAAAGGAGCTAGTCGACCAAGATACCAGAACATGAATATGAATAAAATATTTGAAAAACCATATACCCCAAATACACCAAAAGATCTCATGTTTATACCCCCACAAATTACCACATACCGAGATAGTCTGAACCAAGATAAAAAAGTTTATAACTACACATCCCAAAAATACATAGAAAATATCTACAATATACAAACCTTTTTAAATAGCAACCCAAAAGCTACAAATGTCCAAGAACCTGATACAAACTATATAACCCAGAAATTGACCGGATATAATAAATTAATTGCCTTACCTAAAACCAAACCAAATATAGTTAAAACTTGCTACGAATATGGACTACTTAGTACTGTATATACCATGGACGGAACTGAGATATCCACTATACCAGAAATATATGAAGCATTTATCATTTTTAAAAGAATAACCAAAGGTACCTTGTTCTTTATAAAAATTTACGCGGCACCAGCAGAAATATTATTTGATGAAGTTAAAAAACCTATACAAGTTGTAAAGATAGGAATGACACGAGATATGATTATACCACAAGATATTATTTCACAACCAGAGATACCCAGAATCGAGATACCAAAATTTTATGCAAACAAAAGGATTATCGGATTATCTACGATTTTACAAGAGCTAGCAAATACATATTGCAACTAAAATCCCATATGGAACTACTATTCAAGAGATCATGTATTAATATATTCGAATTCAAAAGAGTTACGAGAAACAGATATGGAAACTATTAGGCAATGGATTATCACGTTGCTTAAACCGGAAACCGAACCTATTGCCAGAGCTATCAGGGAAAAATTTATTTCAGAAGAATTATTGACCAGATACTGCAAAACTATTGGACACAAATATCCAGATCACAGATGTTCAAAATGTAATGGAGGAGATAATGATGTCCCAGCAGTTCAGCTAGAATAAGAGATAAAGACGCCAGCTGGAAAGATAAGATCAGAGCAATAATGGAGATACAACAGATATGACAAAATAAACGGAAGACTTATTGTATAAATTGTTTACGTAAAGATAAGGTAGTTTCAAAAAGTAGTTGATAGCATTTAATGTAAATATTAATATAGTTTGAAATTTTACTTTATAGCCTTAGGATAGACTTATAGGTTGGAAGACTTTTTTAATAGTTTTTGATTAGCCTAGCTTTTTAAAACTTTTGCAAATACGTGTAAAGATTCATTCATCTATAAATAGAGAAGGCAGGAGGCATTGCAAAGCAAGCCTTCATGCGTTGAAGCAAAAATTCTCTCAAAAGCCCACAATAAATATTTTGCTTAGTTATTAAAAAACATGTATATATCAATGGAAAAATCTATGGAGGAACAAAACACAGAAATATCAAACCTACCAGAACAGGTATATTTATTTATGATTATGAATAGCTAAATTCATAATTCCCAACAATCATGATATGATAAAATAAATTCATGTTAGTTACTTTATGGTAGAATTATTCGAGGAATAATATGTTAAGAAGTTTATTAGCAAAGCGGAAACGGAGAAAGATCCCTAAGAACTATGCCATCCTAAAGGTGAAACCAATAAGGCAAGAAGCCGTGGTGGGGAGTAACCAGAGTAGAGGCGCTGTTTAAGGGAAAAGTATCCAGATTACCATGCTAATAGTGACCGAAGAACATGTTATTTAAGAATAATCCAGTATATAGTAATCTAAGATGACTATATTTTGTTATGTACATGGTTGAAGGGAATATTTTGAAAAAAGCAATTTTATGAAAATGAATAATTATTTATCTGATGTGATGGTAGATAAATTCAAAATACTTATTTTGTATGCACTTAAAGATATAAAATATATAGAATCCCTTAATAAAAATATGCAAGAACTACTAAGGCTGAAACAAACAACTACAGAATATTATAATAAAATATTTAGTCAATCTTAAATGATAGATAATCTTAAAGTCTTAATCTTATATATATTTAGAGATATAGAAATTATAGATATTAAGAGAATAATATTAGAAAAGGTATTAAACTATGAAATTGAAATTATAAATTGGATAGCACAGTTATACCTAGATAATTACCCAGATGGATATTATTCAGATTAAAAGATGTTAGAATATATAAAGAAAATTAGAGAAAGGCAAAATTGGATATATGAAGAAGTTAATTACAGAAATCAACTTGAAATAGAGAAAAAACAACTAGAAGAAAAATTACTTAAAATAAATTTAACCTTAGAAGAGGAAAATACAAGTAATAATTTATTTAATACATACGAAAAATTATTTAATACAGATGGAAAATTAGTTATACATGAACAACAAATACTAATTAGTCAGATAAAAAATATAAACCTACGCATTGAATATAGCAAAGTTAGAATAAAATACTACACAGAAATTGCTATAATTTCAATAGGATAAAATAAATTAATGGATACATCTTACGAAAAGAATAAATCATTAAAAGAAATAGAAACTCAACTATGTAGTTTATACCTAGAGTACAAAAGATTACATATTACTAACGAGGATCCTAAAACACTAGATAATCTAATCACGATAATATCTAATTTAGAATATGAATTAATAAAACATCTTAAATCAAGAAGATAAAAATGAATATTATTCCAATCAATAATATTTATCATAGTAATAAATACCTACGTATTTATTATCTAGTTGAATCTACGCACCTAATCCGCACCCCCCCTACAAATGGTAGGTAGTTGTTTAAAATAACTATCCATAAAATGTTGATATCTACCTGGTGCATTTTTATATCCAAATGGTAGTACATTCCATTCATAAAATCCTTGTGGTAGGTTGCAATATGTATTTGCTAGCTCTTGTAAAATCGTAGATAATCCGATAATCCTTTTGTTTGCATAAAATTTTGGTATCTCGATTCTGGGTATCTCTGGTTGATATAAACTATAAAAAAGCTTTAGAAACTTCAAAAATATTTCATACCGAACCAGAAGGATTTTCTTTACACCTACCGATAGGTCAGTCAGAAAAATTAATTGTAAAACAAAATAATACTATAATAGCATTATTACTAGATTTACATGCTAAATTAGATACCATAATAAAAGGAAAAGAAATTAAAAAATCATCTGAAGAACCAGAATTACCTGAACTACACAGAAAGATAGATTTCTTAATAAAAAATAAAGAAGATAAAGAACCAGATAAAAATTCTGAGATAGACGAACTAATAAATCAATTAAAAAGAACCGAATTATCTCCTAGACAAGAAAGAAAAGCTATAAAACCAAAACCACAATGAACTTTCTTTCAACTAGATCAGGAGGAGCCATCGAAGAAAATAGAGAAAGAAATAGAGAAGAAAGGATAAGTTTTTCAAATAATAGAATAGGAAGTAATATATTCTCTAGATTACTACCTAGGACTTGCCAAAATATAAGAGAACATCAAGAATTAAATGAAGTTATAGACGTAGACAGAGATTTACAAATTTTCTAGCAAAATCAATTAAAACTTCTAAGTCCTAAAACTTTATATAATACAAAGTACTTCACTACCGATAATCAGTTATACAGACATTATAGAGAGGAACAAATATCCGCATTAGGAGAAAATTACACTACGTTAAAACTTGTAGACTCCGAGTCTTTAAGACAAATAAGAAACAATAAAACTATGTTAATGCACATGGGACTAATAGTAATAGGAATTAAAGGATTAACTAGAAAAAAATTAGGATCCAAAGTATTAGTAGTAATATATGATGATAGATGGACAGATATTAAAAAATCAATAATAGGATTAACTGAAGTAGACATGACAAACAGTGGAGGAATATTTTACATTAGTCCAGACTTTTTAATGAACGTAAAAGAATTTGGAACAAATATTAAAATAGGAATTCAAACTAAAGGATATGAAGAAATGAGTAGTGAAAATAATTTATTAATATGTATATGATTTATTGGAAGAATGACTTTAAGTAGTAACACTAAATATAAATTAAAAGTAAACGATGTAGTGGAAATAATGGGTAATAAAGGAATAAATCTAATAAAACCTATAAAAATAAATTCAGAAGAATATGCAGGATTAGAATGGAATTTAGATAAATTTAGTAAACCAAAGGTATTTATTTCTGAAACCCAGTTATTATATACTAGTAGTAAAGGACAAACATCTGTTAGATTCACAGACTATAATTACACAAATCAAAGATCATTAGATGATAATGAAACAGAGAGTACTGTAAAAATAGAACAAGAATTAATGAATGTAGAAATATTACAAGAAGGATATGAAGTAGATTATGCGATAGAACAAGCGTTAATATTGCATGAAGAAAATAAAAATAGGGTTTTTAAATGTAAAGGATGTAAAAAGAATAACAAGGATATAAAAGAATGTATAAAATATTTTAAAACATGCTTAGAGAGAAATGATAATTTAGAATATAGGACGCATCAATCAGAAAATATTAATGATACTAACTCAGAAAAGGGAAGTGAAGACACAATGTCTATAATAAGCTACAAAGAATTAGCAGAAGTAGAAGCAACAAGCTCTACAAGTGCTAGTCCTTTCCAGCCAACTAACCCTAATGTTCAACCAATAAGTTATAGCACAGAAAATATACCTAGAAGACCAGGAATTAGGATAAATCCAGACCAAGAAATTAAAGGTGAAAATATAAGACCAGCTGAAAAAAGAATACCAATAGAAGAACAAATTAAACTCCAAGAAGGAGGTAGTAAAGAAAAAAATCTAAATATAGCAGCTCATGATCCACAAATGTGGGATACTGTAATAGATCTATGGAAAGAAATAGTAGTAGCAGATTATCTAAGACATTATACAGAAACAGATGTAGAAACAATGTATAAGTATCTAGAAACCTTCTTAGGAGAGTCAGCAAAAGCGACATGGGAAGGATTCAAATCTAATTGCCCACAAGATTTTCAAGTTTTAATATCAATAGGACCAAACCCTTATAATTTTACAAATAAAATACATAATTTATTAATAGAAAAAGACCCAAATAGTGGTCTAATAACATTACAAAAAGATGCATTAATAAAATTAGACAATTAAGCATCTCACATTGGAAGCATATAAAAAACTTTTTAAAAGATTATTTTTATTATTGTACAACTAGTGGTAATACTTTTAATGAGGAATTAGAAAAGAAATTATTTAATAAATTATCAGGACCATTAGGAAGAGAAATAGAAGAAAGATGGTATAAAAGAGATGGAGTAATTCAATACCCAAATGCTAGATGGACTATAGGACAAAAAATACAACATGTAATGGATATATTAACAGAAAAATGTACAAATATATAAATACAAAAAAGTTAAAAAGAAATGAAATGAATTTTTGTAAATCAATAATATATACCACCCAGAATTATGATAATAACCAAAGAAAACCGAGAAGATATAAAACGAATTATAATAATTACAACAAAAAACCATACACTCGTAAAAGGTATTTTTTAAGAAAATCACAAGCAAAGAAACCTTATTTAAATAGAGATAGACATGTTAGGAAATATAGAAATGATAGAAATGATAGAAATGATAGAAATAAACTAGAATGTTATACATGTGGAAGTCCAGATCATTTAGCAAATACATGCCCCAAAAGAAACAATAGCAGAACTAGAAACTCTCAGTTAATAGAAGATTTTCAAGAGACATTATTAAATGTAGACGAATATATGTCAGACACAGAAAGCATATATTCTATAGTAAGTTTCGAATTAAATGAAAATAACAAAATAGACTCATCAGACTCTGAAGAAGATAACCTGATAAATGAAATAGGACAAGAAATAGATGAGTTAGACTTAAATAGTTTAGTAATAAATAACTTAATGAATGTCACAGAAGAATGTACCCATGAGTTCCAAAAAAAATAAGGGAATAGATAATAATAGATGTCAAATTTGTAGATGGTATCCTAGTAAGGAATACCGAGCTAAATGTAGAAAATGTTACATGGAAGCCTGTATAAATTGTATAGAATCTGCCTTAAAAATAAAAATAAAATCAAACGTAAATAATGAACAAAGATATACAACTAATCAAATCACGAATCTAAGAATAGAAACTATGGAGGCTAGATTAAATGAGCTAGAACACAGAATAAATACATTAGAAAAAGAAAAAGCTAAACAATATGAAAATGAAAATAGTACACAAAAAACGAAACATTTAGAACAAATAGAAACAGAGCTTATGAACAAAGAAAATAATAGTGGCCTAATATGCAACGAAGAAAAAGACTTTTCTACAGTAAAAGTATTAGTAAAAATAAAAATTAAAGATATAGAAATAGAAACATTAGCTCTAATAGATCCAGGATGTACTAGTTGTATAATAAATAAAGAGATAATACCAAAAAATATATTAAAAACATATAAAACACCAATTACAGCAATGCAGATGGATGGATTCAGAAATATTTATCATCACAATATAGAGAAAGTTCAAATAAGTTTCTTAAATACGTGTAATAAATATTACGAACCTACTTATAATATTAATCAAGTATTAGTAAGAGATTTAAACATTGAAACAGACTTTGTGATAGGATTAAAATTTTGTATATACAACAGGGGAGGTTGCCTTATAACTAGAGATGGTATAATGTTATTCACAAACCTCACATATACTCCAGTAATAACTTCAAGATTACCTACAGTATATAGAAAACTTAAAACAAAAAAAGATTCTCAGCCAGATCCTCAGCCATGCTGTGATAAATGTACAGATAATAGTTGTAAAATTAACGAAGAGGAAAAAGAGTTAAAAGAATGTATAGAAATGTATACGTTAATAAATATAGAAGAATATGAATAATTAGAGAATATAGGAAAAGATTATACTTTAATAAATATAGAAACCCAGTTTTATAACTTTTAAAAAGGAATAAATAAAATAGAAATGATAAATAGTCCGAAAGATTTAGATAATATAATATCTATATTAGATAAAATGGAAATAATCGGAGAAAGACCATTAGCTCATTGGGATGCTAATGAGATGATGTGTAAATTATATATAGTTAATTCAGAATACACTATAAAAACTGCACCTATAGAAGCTAATAATGAAGATACTAAAGAATTTGATATACAAATTAAAGAACTTCTAAAATTAGAAGTAATAAGAAGATCTACTTCTAGACATAGATCGGCTGCTTTTATGGTAAGAAATCATAGTGAACAAATAAGAGGTAAAGCTCGCATGGTAATTAACTATAAAATATTAAATGACAATACTAGAACAAATGCATATAAACTACCAGATAAAAGTGAGTTAATCAATAGAATACAAAATAAGAAAATATATAGCAAATTTGACTGCAAATCAGGATACTGGCAAGTCAAAATGCACCCAGACAGCATAGAATGGACTGCATTCACATGTCCAGCAGGACATTTTGAATGGTTAGTCATGCCGTTTGGTTTAAAGACAGCCCCACCCATTTTTTAAAGAAAAATAGATGATATATTTGGAGAATATAAACATTTTGTATTAGTATATGTAGATGATATTCTAGTGTTTAGTCAAAATATGCAAGAACACTTAGGACACTTACAAATAGTATTTAGATTATTCGTTAAACATGGTATAATCATAAGTAAAAAGAAAATGGAATTATGTAAGACTTATATCAATTTATTAGGCATAACAATAGGAGAAGGAAGAGTAAAACTCCAACCACACATAGCTAAAAAAGTATTAGAAATGCCCGATAAATTAAAAAAAACTAAAGATTTACAAAAAATTTTAGGATTAGTAAACTACGCAAGAAATTTTATCCAAGATTTAGAAAAAATAGCAGGACCATTATATGCAAAGACAGGAAACAAGGGATAAAAAAGCTTTAATATAGAAGATATAAAATTAGTTCAAAAGATAAAAGAAAAAGTTAAAAATATTTCAGACTTAAAAATATCATTAGAATCAGATTATTTAATTATTCAAACAGACGAAAGCGATTTAGGATGGGGAGCTATTCTAAAAGCACAACCTAATAAATGTAGTAATAAAAACGAAGAACAAATATGCGGTTACCAGAGTGGAGCATACAAAGAAAAGGAAAACAAGAGTTCTATAGACTTAGAAGTATTAGCAATAATATATGGTTTAAATAGTTTTAAGTTATATATTCTAAATAAAGAAGAAATTTTAGTTAGAACAGATTGTGAAGCTATTATTAAATTCCATCAAAAAATAAACAATAAAACTAGCAGTAGAAGAAGATGGTTGAATTTTCTAGATACGATATCTATTTATAAAAATATTATATTTGAACATATAAAAGGTAAAGAAAATAATTTAGCAGATCAGTTAAGTAGATTGCAATCAGGAATAAATAAATAAGTTAAGTTTAATTCAACTCATTTGTTTTCAGCATGAAACCAACCAGACAGCCTCGGCCTCCTGCAGATAAAGGCAAAAGCATAGCTTCTTCTTCAGACTCATATCAACAGACAATATTAGGTAATTTAAATTTTAGACCATTAGACTCCCTAGAAGCAATGGAAAGAATTCACTTTGGACCATTTAATTTAGTTGCTTATCCTGAGAGTAATATGTCATTCAGAATAAGATCAAACTACATTCTAGATAGACCCCAGAAGTGTTTAATAGATAACCTTTGGATATCTTATAATAAACAAAATCGTAATCATTTTATGGCAGCAATGAATTCTCTATGTCAATATATGGCAGAAAAATGCAAGCCAAAGTTTAAATATTATGTAGTTATTCATGGTAAAACTAATGGCATTTTTCAAATATGGATAGAAGTATTAGAGTCAATACAAGGTTTTAATATCCCACTTTTTAAAGGTTTTAATGATTTCACTGAAGCAACAAATCATGCTAGAGGATACTTAGGACCAAATTATTATATATTACCTTCACTCAGACAAAATTCAGATCAAATACCTCAATACAATATACAGGGAGACACAGGAAAAGTTATTTTCTGTGACCATTGTTCTTCTATGATGGAGAATTTCAAGAAGCTCAATGATCAGAAGGAATCTCTTCTTATGGAAAACACAGACTGATAAGACAGATACAAATATTGAAAGCAAGACTCGATTATCAGACAAATACAAGTAGGACAAATAATCAGACTCAGAGTTCTCCATTTCCTCAAAAAATGGATGAGAAGGATGTGCATTTCCCTTTAAATGCTCAGAAATCCACTGTACCGGATATTGGTACAGCTAGTCCGGTTCAAACGGTAACCGGTAAAGACAAGTCAAACCCGTTGATGGCTGTCACTTTGCCAAAAAGTGAAGATGAAGATTGTTCTTCATCAAGACATAAAATAATAAAATCATGCAACAAGACCTCAAAAGAATATATATATATATATATATATATATAAAGAAAGAGAGAGAGAGAGAGAGAGAGAGAGAGAGAGAGAGAGAAATTTATATATATAACATAAATAGGGCTATAAACAATAATTTAGTGTATTCTTTTTGGGTTATCGGTTAAACCGATAACCCAGTAAGCTAAAATCGAAATCGAACCGTTTACCCAATAAAATATTTTATAAAATCAATAAGAAATCGTTAACCCAATAACCAATAACATTTTTATCGGTTCAATTTATGCACACCCCTAATAATAATAATAATATATGAATGATAATAGTAGTGTAGGACACGTTTAAACCAAAAACAAAAAGCAATAGTACACGTAGTAGCACTACTTTTAATTTAAAAATAATAATAACAATAATAATAATAATAATAATAATAATAATAATAATAATATTACACATTTAACCAAAAACAAAAAGCAATAGTACATATAGTAGCACTACTTTTAATTTAAAAATAATAATAATAATAATAATAATAATAATAATAATAATAATAATAATAATAGTACACGTTTAACCAAAAACAAAAAGCAATAGTACACGTAGTAGCATTACTTTTAATTTAATAATAATAATAATAATAAGCCATTTGGCAATATTAAGATAATAAATAATAATATTGTAATAAAATATTTGAATTAAAAAATTTGATATTTGTATTTAAAGATATTAGTGTTTTCTTAAGATTTTCATTAGCTTGAAACTATGAACATATATTGAAGAGTTCTAAATGAATTCCAACTATTCATAAACTTATCCCTTTCAAATATTATTTAAAATATGTTTAATTAATAAAATATAAAATATCATCCTAGATAATAATAATAATAATAATAATAATAATAATAACAACAACAACAACAACAACAACACCAATGAATAGAATTGAAGATACAATATCTTTTCAAAGATAAACTTAATCGTAACTTAAACATATCTTTTATTTAATATTAAAAGAATAGAATTTTCAAAAAGAAAAACTTAGAATTCTTTTTAAAAAATTATCAGATTTATTAATCAATAATGCATGCTACACGAGTTGTTGTTGCACAAAATGAATTGAATCATTAATATCAAAAGAGTAATTATTTTAATCAGATACAAAAAAAAATTAAAAAATAATGAAAGATAAAGAATTAAAATTTTGAATTTAAATAATAAGTAGTATATTAGAATCTTGAATTTAAACTTACGAAAATCATGATATTTTAAAATCTTATCTTTCTAACAAATTCATATCACATTCAATTTTGAATTTGAAATTTAGTGTGCATGCATATCCAACTTTGTAATCTTTTATATATATACACCTTGAGTGAGACACATATCATCGTAAACTTTCTTCTTCTTTTTTAGTTATTAATCAATTTTAAATTTAAATTTTTATTTATCTTGAGAAAGCTATGATCGTTTTATTCAGAGAGATATTGATTAATCTTTCTTTTTATGTATTTTAATACCATTTCATTTCATACATTAAATGTTATTAATATATTTTGTTTATAGCATTTTATGCAAATAACTAATTACTAGCTCTCAATGAATTACAGGTTGGAGTTGTTCAATCTCCGTCAAAGCTTTGTTTTAATTTTTTTGATCTATACATCGGTAAGTCATCAATATCATATACAAAGTAACAATTTATATAAACCCGTCATTTAGTCCCACACTTTAGAGGTAAAATTTAATTTATTATTATATTTTTTTCATACACGTATATATTAATATATATTTTTTTTGGTCTTAGAGAATTTCTATCATGGATAAAAAGGTTATAGATAATGTTTATCACATTTCTTCATATAACTATTAAGGTATGTTGTTCATGCTTAACTCAACTTTTTAATTATTGTATAGTTATTTGTAATAAACATTATAATTATTTTTTTCATAGATATACTTACCATGAATAATTTTTTTTTATAATTAATGCTCATCATATTTCTCAAATAACTACCAAGATATGTTGTTGTACTTAATATAATTTTAATTATTTTCTTATGATTTATGATCAACTTTATATTATACCTAAGGAAGATGAAGTTCCTACAAATCTGATGTATGAAGATATCTCAAGAATATGAAATGTAATTGAGAAATCAATAAATGCGACGAAGAATTAAAATATGTAAAGGAGAATTAGCAGGCCATGTTTGTAAAGAATGAGTGTGGATGTATTTTTGCATATCTACTTTCTTCTAAGTGATTTATAAAATAGAATTATATGTATTTAAATATTATGATTAATTTATTATTTTCATCATTTAACTTGCGAATTTACGTTTATGTATTTAAATCATTTTACTAATTTTACAAGTCGTTTATATTTTATTGAATAAGTGATATTTTTTCGTTCTTTCTTGAGTTAGTTTCATGCACTTATAAATTCTTTTTAATTCTAAGTATAAATTTAATTATTTTTTTAAAATTTGAATTAAAAATAAAAATTGAAATCGAGTGTTAGATAAAATTAAACATATATATGTAGAAGAAATTTGATAGAGAAAAATGTTATGATTAATATTTAACTTTGAATTTGAACCGAATATAATTAAATTAAGTTTGTGTGTCCTTAAATATTTTTTTATAATTATTTAAAAAATTATATTGATTAATAAGATATGATAAGTAAATATTTTAGAAAAAATGAGCAAATATATATAAACAATAATAATCAATTAAAAATGAATTAAATGTGGGTAAAGGAACACAGAGATATATCTGTCAATGAACAAATAATTTTCTACATCATAAATATAATAGTTAGGCTACCAGTTGAGCTTTTTATTTATTTTTTTATTTTTGAACTATTTTGCTAATCAACTAAATGATTTTTCTTGATCGTATAAAATAATTTACTATGTTAATGTGTTCGGTATGAAGAAACACATTTTTCAAAAAAAAAAAATCTGAAGAAAATATGTTTCTAGATGTACAAGTAAAAAAATATTTTTCTAAAGCATTTGTATATTTATTTTATACAAAATAATAGAATGAGTTGGGATAGAGTGTTGAATATTGTGGTTGGAAAGGAGAGGCCATGGGATTGTGGTGGGTAAGGCAGAATATGATGTAGGGGTAGGGGTGGGGGTGGTAATTTTTTAAAAATTATTTTAATGAACAATATAATAAATTGTATGTGCTTAATTAGTTTTAAATTAAAAGGTAAATTTTAAAATTTGAAACAAAAAACTTTGGAATTAGACACAATCGACTACTTTTAGTGTAATTATTGATTTTGAATTAACAAACAGTTAAAAGTAAAATTTGAAATGAAAGATAAAAAATGTAATCACATATCTAAATTAAAAAAATGTAATCACATATCTTAATTGGTTTTAAATATAGAAAACAACAACTATTTAATATTTACAATTATTATTTTTAATAATCATCAACAAAATTTAATAAAATATTAATTTCATTCTTTTCACATCAAAACATCTAAAATAATTGTAACTCTGACTCTAAATTAACGTTTAATTACAATTTCACTATTAAATATTTTTTTTAATATTTCGTAACTAATTTAAAATATGCTAATTTTTTCAATAATAATAAAAAAAGTAACTCATATATTATTCAAACTAGTGAAAGTTATCGCGCTTCGCGCGATTGCAAAATACGTCGGAAGTTGATATTTTATTATTATCACAATTTTAAAAAGAGAAAATACATCAAATCACCCTCGAACTTGTCGCCAAAACTTACTTTAGCCATTAAACTTAACCTGTAATTATTTACTCCCCTTATGAACTTTAAAGTGAATTTTTTACCACCCTAAAAAAATTATACCACTCTCACTATGGAGAGTGAAGTACACACGCGCCCACGTCATTGCCAAATCAGTGCCACATCATTGTCACGTAAGAAATTATAATTTTTTTTAAAAAAAATAATCTCACATACATATTATCTTTATATTTTTTTTAAAAAGCAAAAAATATAGAGAAAATATATATGTTCTATTTTTATATATATATAAATATATATATATAAATAGAACCCCCCCCACCCCGGCAGCCCCCCATCCCGTTTCCTTGTTCTTCTCCTTCAACAGCGCCCCCTCCTCCCCCAATCCGATTCCTTCTTCTTCTTTTCTTTAACAGTCAAATCCCCCATTAACATCATTATTTCAACCTTCAATTTTAGCTTCCTCCATGTTTTTAACGGTCAAATCCACCAACTCATTCACCGAATTATACAAAATTAAATTCATCAAATTTGAGAAGTAGATCAATTTAAAGTGAATGGTAAATTAGAGAAGACAAAATTTCAAACAAAGCCATTTTCAGTGTGGTTGACCATCTCCGATATGTCTATGATTTCTTTTAGCTCTATTCAACAACCCTTTGATTCTTTTTACTCTATTCAACAACCCTTTAGCTTAAAAAATGAAAAAGAAATTATATGTGATCTTTCTTTTTTTGCTTGTGCTTCTGTAATGTAGATGTGACAAAATAAGATAGCTATTTTTCAAGAGTTCGAAAGATGGACTGTGGTAATGATTTGCTTCAAAAGAAAAAAAAAATTCAATACACAAAATCTGTAATGTAGATATGACAAAATCGTGATGATTTGATGCTCTTTGAATTTTTTTGGATGTTTAAATTTAGCAAATTCGTAGAGAACGATAATTGAAAGATTTGATTTTTATTTATTTTTGGGATTTAATTTGTCGATTCTTGATCTTTATAGAAAAATTTATTGTGTATTTGATTGAAGATTTTTGGTGGATTGAAATGAAATAAAAAAAAGAAATAAAGGAAGAAGAAGAAATGGGGGTGGTGGAGTATGAGAAAGAAGGGAAAAAAATTAATGGTTAAAAATATTAACGTGGGACCCATTTAATTTTGTTTTACACTTTTTTTCCACTCAAACGCGTTTTTTTTTTTACCACGTCAGCCGTTAAGGGTGCAAAATAATACATTTTAAAGTTCATAAGGGGGTAAATAATTACAGGTTAAGTTTAATGGCTAAAATAAGTTTTGGCGACAAGTTCGAGGGTGATTTGATGTATTTTCTCTTTTAAAAATAATTTAAAGTAATTTTTTTGTAGAAGTTATACAAAAAATTACACTTTATATACAATACGATAGAATTCCTTCCATGTAATTCTTTGAGTGGTGTATACCTGATCATGAAATCTCCATAATATATACTAAGTTGCGAATTGTGCATATATATTTTAGCGAAATAACTTTTTGCTTAGACGAATGAAACAAAAAAAAATGTAGATATATAATTTAAATTTTTTGTCACTGTATGTCATACTTGCACAAACTACAACAAACACAAAGCTACAAAAAGTATTTGATATCCTATTTATGAAAAATGTTGAATATTTTTGGAACTTTGGTTGCATAGTAAAAAAACTCGCATACAGGTTGAAGTAGCAGTAAGATTCAAGAATGACCTCTTTAAATACTGAAGTTAATGTTAATGCACCCCAATCAATGGGGCCATGGTAATTGGTATTCTGGAAATATTTTATTTTATTTTTCTGGAGAGTAGTGTGCAAGCAACCTTTCGCCTCTCGGCAGGAGTTTCATTGTACCCCTCCTTTTTGATCCACGACACCAGAATCCGAAGCTACGAATCCAATTGAATTTGGTCCAATCTAATCCAACCTTATTTGTATAGTAGAAGATGGGGAAGTCGTGCCAATTCTCAATCCGAGCAAGAGCAGAAATATTTTAAAAAATGGTTTTGGGTGGTGGCAGCGATTAAATTATAAGGATTTTGTTTTTCTGTGGCAGAGCCAATGTTTTTCACCAATGGATTCAACATCTAAATATATATATATGGAGAAATCACCTTATATTTATATGGTGTGATTTTCCAACGAACCCGTCTTCAGGCCCTGTTCATGATTGAACCCTGCTTTTTCAAAAACTCAGATAGTTCTGAAATTTTCAAATTTGTTCTCCGGCCTGATAAGATTCTGACCCAGATTGTATCGTACACCTTTGGAAATGTAGACTTAGTACTTATTGTCTACAGCCATAAGACACGTAAATCTTAGACCGCAAATATTTACTTTTTAACAGGAAGACAAGTCAGTGATCTCTAATAAAGAGCAATCTCTAGGAGGAGTCCCCGCTCCCCACTATCTGATCTTATAACCTGTCATTTTGTGCTATTTCGGAGCACAAACTGTTCCACTATGAAAAATCAAGTGACAAGCTACTGATGAACATATCTGCCTTTACCAACCAAGGAATCCCATATATTTTCATGCTTAAAGCCTAAGAAACTAAGTGTAGCGAACTAATGCATAAAACTAATGAGAGACCATCTCATTAATCAAGGTTGATTTCGCAGTGAAATGATAGCTAAGGTAGCAAGGGCTAGCGATGAATCACACATACATCTCTGATCAGACACTAAAAATTAAGTAAATGAGGACGAACCTGACAAGAAAATGACATACATTAACATATCTATCACCATATCAACTTTTTTCTCGCTTTTAAAAGAAGATTGTGGGAAATCAACATCTTAATTATAAGTTTCATATCATATCACGATACCATAACATTAACATAGATTTTCTAATGAATATTACAGAACACTGCAATTTTCAGGAAAATGCCACTTAACAGACATGTTAACTATTAGTTCAAATTAGTTGAAGCAAAACAAGGCAGACTTTCAACTACATATCAAAAACATCTGCAAAGCCCTTTTACTATATTACTCATCGATGCTTTCACATATGAAAACAGTGACGTTAGAATGTCAAAGTCAAAGAAAAACAGATGCTACAAAATACACATTTATTGAAATGAAAAAAAAAAGGTTTTTGCCTCTCTAGCCTGCTAAACACCAACGTAACAGGGAGACTTACAACCTCACTTCTTCCCATAAGAGCTTTTATGCAACACAACACTTTTTAGGATCAAGATTTGCAATCTGGACAACCGTCTGATTCGCCATTATGCCTCTACACCTATAAATCACATATAAGGCTATTGTACTAATAGCTTCAATGATACATTGACACTGATCAAGATGGAACTTGTTATTTGATCGTAGGAAAAAAAAGCTTCTAGTTTGTCAAATGTGCTAAACACTGTAACAAATACACATAAGTGAGAGGCTCTTGCCGGCCTTAATTTCAACAAGACTTGCTCTATTAGATTATTTCAGTATATTTGTTATATATATGTATATGTATCCCAAAGTTTTAATTCATTCATTGAACCAAAAAGATAAATAGAAATGGTGGCTTTAGAAGCATGCCACGTCATTATTCCCATATCTTTCCTATATATATATACACAAAGCGATCTATAGATTGAATGAGGAAAACACAATGCAAAATGAAGTGAGTTTTGCAAGGGAAGGAGCAATAAAATCAACTCTAAAATAAAGCCAAGCCATATAAGTCCATTGTAAAATTCTTTGCACCTCCCAAGGATTCACCTGATTTAAATGCCACTGATTGAAATAAGCAAAGATTTCAATAAACAAAGCCACCACTGATATAGCAAGAAAAGCTATAATAAATCTGTACAACTTACCCCTGTACTTTGGCTCTTCGTCTCTCTCATTTGATAACACAATACGTTTCTTGACAGATGCAAAACTCGTGTACAAACTATTCGCCATCCATGGGATACAACCAAGTGTCTTTTGTGCTTTAAGCAGGAGCACTTTAGTAAACCTTTTAGGATTAGCCGCCTTGTTCTTATCCCGAAAAGCCGGTGAATTCAAATCATTGACCTCAACTAATGAAATGCTTTTAGGATTCTCCATGGTAACAACTACAAAACTTGGTGCCATTATAGTCCAAAATAGATCAAAAGACAACAACCCCAGATAAGTAACTTGAGTAAAATACCAACAAAATGAATATCAAGAACTCAATATGAGCTACGTAGTTGGGACAATAACACCCATTTACAACAAAAAAGAGCACAATTTGATCTAAAGAAGGGTGTACTCTTTCTTAAATGGAACACACTTTGTAAATATAAAGTCAAAGCTATAAAAGGAATATGCTTTGCTAAGTTGTGAGAAGTAGCAGAAGAAAAAAAAAAAAGAGAAAAGGCAAGATCAGGTATCAATGGAGACAAGCGTGGCACATGGAAGCTTCAGTTCTTCTTAATTTAATGTTTGCTAATAACGAATAAGCAATTAGCATAGTAGTGTTGTATTAGTAGTAGTTGTTGTTCAAGAGGACACCAAAATATTTTCATCCTTCGCTCTAAAAGAGCTCTAACCGATCCTATTCAGTAACACAAAAAACAACTTTTAAGCATAGATCAACTCAATGACACATCAAATCAATCAAAACTCAGTCATTTCATCAAAATTACACAAATTAACAACTACATAAACAGGAAAAAAATTGTAAATTATACCTGCAGAACATGATCAAGTCCAATTCCAGTACTATTAAGCGCCTGTTGAACAGAAGCAGAGATCTTAGTCGTATCACCGTAAGCAAAAATCGAAACAGGTCCACAGTAATTCATATTCACAAGTACAATACTTATATTCTGTGCTATCGCAAGAGGATCAGATACTCTAGGTACTTGATAGTTTTCTATATCCTGCCATACCGAAATCCTCGCTGCCGAGTACAACGCCTTCGCCATACCCGATGGTTGTATCCCTCCTTCTCCTCCTTTCTCGTTTTCGCCTGCACCACCCAATTTCAACGAAAATAAAGCACGAATGACGCACGATAGCAAACTCCAATGAGTAAAGTTTTATCTTTTAAATCATTTTTATATTTGTCCGGAGATTAATTCCTCCATCACGGTTTAAGAAAATGCCAAAGCCAAAAAATGTAATTAAGAAAAGCCTTGAGCAGGGGAAAAGGTGGAAGATGAAGGGTTTTTGTTTAATGGTGCTAATGACAACAGATGATTAATGGATTTATTAATTATAAAAATAATAGTAATGAATTAAAATTGAAAAAATAACTCAAAAAATCCAAGAAAAAGATAAATATGTTTCCTGATCATTGAGGCATGCCACATCAGCGGCCCTCAATGATCCCTTTATATATATATATAGAGATTGTAACTGCCTACATCATGAATCAAAGATGAGGGATGCACAATCCACTTCATAACATCAAACATAATAGATAAAATACTTTTTTTTAAAATAAAAATTAACTACTTTTATAGAAAAGTATTCCGCTCATCGCGCGGGCACCGATACTAGTATTATTAAAAGTAATGTAATTGCTCATTGTAAATATACTTAAATAATAAAAAAAATATTTAAAATATTGAAAGATATTGTTATTTTATAATTAGGAAAAAATAAAAACAAATAAATTTATTAAGAATATAAATTAAAGAGATGTGAGTTATGAATAATTACTCCTTTCAATTAATATGAAGAGTTTTTGTTGTAAATATTTCTTCATTAATAAATTGTAATAAATTAAGTAATCTACTTAATTTTATAATAAAACAGTTGATTTGAATAAGAAAAAAGGCCAAAAAGAAAGAAAAAGATAAATCTCATCTCAAAAAATACTTACAATATTAAAAGATATTGTCATTTTATACTTAGAAAAAGGTGAAAATAAATAAATAAATAAATTTATTAAAAGTATAATTTAAAGAGGTGTGAGTTATGAATAATTACTCCTCTTAATTGATATGTGAAGAGTTTTTGTTATAAATGTTCCTTCATTAATAAAATATTTAATTGTAATAAATTAAGTAATTTACTTAAATCTACAATAAAATAATTAATTTAAATAAGCAAAAAAGGCCAAAAAAACAAGAAAAAAGATAAATAACATCTCTTGTCAATGAGGCATGCCACATCAGCATGCTATTGTTTCTCCTTTATATATATATACTAGGAAAATTAGCCACACTTTGCGCGGTGTTAAAAATTTAGTTATTTTCTTCAATTAATTTATATTCATTTTAGATTTATTATCTAACCGTAATATTATCTTGTTATGATTATATTATAAAGAATGTTTTCATTTTATAAAAAAGTATAAAATTTAACATTTAATAAATGATAAATAGTATATTTTTATCAATAAATTAAAATATATCATCTAATAATGAAATTGAGAGTTTAATTTGAAATGATGTATTTTTTTCGCATGTCTAAGAAATATTTCATAATATAAAATGATGATAAAATACTAAAAAAAAATGCAACATCAAATGAAACTTAAATTCCAAAAAAAAAAAAGCTGAATAATGACATAATAATATCTTGATAAAAAATTTTGTCATTCTAAAAGGAGTTTTATTCTTTTTAATTTATTTATATCTTTCTATTTTATATAATAATCATTTGTTATAATTCACTTTATCTCAGTTCTTATCATAAGAGTTTAAAACAAACACTAAATTTTATACCAGTGGAAATTTTTTTACTGAAAAATAAGAAAAAAAAAAGCTAATACTTAAAAGAAGGAAAATAAAAAGTTAGCAAGAATATATTTTATGATCTTCTCCCCAATTAAGTAAGAATATATTTTTCTTATTCTAGTATACATTTGCATTTTTTCACTTGCGATCAAACAAAAACTTAGAATGAGAAAAAAATTATCTTACCACCTTAGTGCATTTATAAACACATAAAAAGATTTTTTTTTCAGAAAAGCAAAATTAATTATCAAAAAATAAGATGAATTACTTGCTATATATATATATAACAATCTCAATATGATAAAAGCAGAAGTCGAGAAGACAAAATCATATGATACATATTTATATATAGAGCTTAAAATAACGAAACAATGAAGAATTCTATTAGGCAAGAAGATCAAAAAACATGAAAAAATTAAATCAAATAGATCCTTATGTAAATATTTGTAATTTTCGCACCTAATTATCAACGAAACTCAAAACCTTCTCCAACATTTCATAACTTTCTTTTCTCCATATGTTTCTGAAGTGTACAATATTGTACCTCACAAGATTAATTACACAAAGTATCATAAATAATTCAATATCTTGTCTACGTTGATGTTGTCGTATCTGCTGCTTTTCCATATCTCCATTATTGCTTCTTATCTTGTATCTGCTCTGATACCATTTGTAGAGAGGTGCAGATTAGGTGCGATAATTTAACTAGATAATAAATACGTAGGTATTTATTTTTATGATGAATATTATTGATTGGAATAATTTTCATTTTTATCTTCTTGACTTAAGATGTTTTATTAATTCATATTCTAGATTAGATATTATCGTAATTAAATTATCTAGTGTTTTAGGATCCTCATTAGTAATATGTAACCTTTTGTATTCTAGGTATAAATTATATAGTTGGGTTTCTATTTCTTTTAATGATTTATTCTTTTTGTAAGATGTATTCATTAATTTGTTTAGTTTATTATTTTATCCTATTGAAATTTTAGCAATTTCTGTGTAGTATTTTATTCTAACTTTGCTATATTCAATGCGTAGGTTTATATTTTTTATCTGACTAATTAGTATTTGTTGTTCATGTATAACTAATTTTCCATTTGTATTAAATAATTTTTCGTACGTATTAAATAAATTATTACTTGTATCTTCCTTTTCTAAGGTTAATTTTATTTTAAGTAATTTTTCTTCTAGTTGTCTTTTCTCTATTTCAAGTTGATTTTTGTAATTAACTTCTTCATATATCCAATTTTGCCTTTCTCTAATTTTCTTTATATATTCTAACATCTTTTAATCTGAATAATATCCATCTGGGTAATTATCTAGGTATAACTGTGCTATCCAATTCATAATTTCAATTTCATAGTCTAATACTTTTACTAATATTATTCTCTTAATATCTATAATTTCTATATCTCTAAGTATATATAAGATTAAGACTTTAAGATTATCTATCATTTAAAATTGACTAAATATTCTATTATAATATTTTGTAATTGTTTGTTTTAGCCTTAGTAGTTCTTGCATATTTTTATTAAGGGATTCTATATATTTTATATCTTTATTTTTCACGTATTTGTCTATATTTATTTTCATCTGTTTTTCTAGTAACTGTATGTTTCTCATATCTTTTCCTAAATATTCTATGTAATTTATCATGGTAAGTATTTGTAAGAGTAGTTAGGTAGGTATGGTATATAATTTACTCTAGTCATGTAATATTTACCAAATGCTTTTTCTAATATAATTTTTCTTATATCTACTACTTTTATATCTTTAAGTGCATACAAAATAAGTATTTTAAATTTATCCACCATCACATCAGATAAATAATTATTCATTTTCATAAAATTGCTTTTTTCAAAATATTCCCTTCAACCATGTACATAACAAAATATGGTCATCTCAGATTACTATATACTAGATTATTCTTAAATAACATGTTCTTCGGTCACTATTAGCATGGTAATCTGGATATTTTCCCTTAAACAGCGCCTCTACTCTGGTTACTCCCCACCACGGCTTCTTACCTTATTGGTTTCACCTTTAGGATGGCATAGTTCTTAGGGATTTTTCTCCGTTTCCACTTTGCTAATAAACTTCTTAACATATTATTCTTCGAATAATTCTACTATAAAGTAACTAACATGAATCTATTTTATCATACCATGATTGTTGGGAATTATGAATTTAGCTATTCATAATCATAAATAAATATACTTGTTCGGGTAGGTTTGATATTTCTGAGCTTTGTTCCTCCATAGATTTTTCCATTGAAATATACCTGTTTTTAATTAACTGAGCAAAATATTTGTTGTGGAATGGAGAGAGTATTTGCTTCAACACATGAAGGTTTGCTTTGCAATGTCTTCGGTTTCCTTTATTTATAGAACGAAATCTTTACAATCATCTTTACACGTTTTTAAAATGTTAAGACTAGATTCTTATAGCCTTTTGTAAAGTCAAAAAGGCTACTAATCTATACAATAAAAAGTCAAAAAGGCTACCTAGCCTAAAATTCTACATAGCCTTTAAAAAATTCTACAAGTCTAGAAAAGTCTATAAGTCTACAATAATTACATCTTTTACGTAAAGACTAAAAAAAATCTATACAATAATCATAAATAATTCAATATCTTGTCTCCGTTGATGTTGTCGTATCTGCTGCTTTTCCATATCTCCATTATTGCTTCTTATCTTGTATCTGATGTTCTTATCTTTTTTTCACCTGACATGCTTATCTTTTTTTATTCTAGTTGAACTTCTGGGACAATATTATCTTCTCCATTACATTTTGAACATTGATGGTCTGGATATTTATGTCCAATTAACTTGCAATATCTGGTTAATAATTCTTCCGAAATAAATTTTTTCTCTAATAGCTCTGGCGATAGGTTTTTTCTCTGGATTGAGTAAAGTCAAGATCCATTGCCTGACATCTTCCATATCTGCTTCTCGTAGTTCCTTTGAATTTGAGTATATTATTACATTACC
This sequence comes from Capsicum pubescens, assembly GCA_030864215.1. Lineage (NCBI taxonomy): Eukaryota > Viridiplantae > Streptophyta > Magnoliopsida > Solanales > Solanaceae > Capsicum > Capsicum pubescens. Next base: position 129,057,036 of record CM061548.1, on the reverse strand, counting down.
TCTTGAATAATAACTCCATATGGGATTTCTGTTGCGATAAGTATTTGCTAATTCTTGAAGAATCGTAGATAGTCCAATAATTCTTTTATTTGCATAAAAATTTGGTATCTCAATTCTAGGTATTTCTGGTTGTTGAGTAATATCTTCTGGTATAATCATATCTCGGGTCATTCCTATTTTTACAACTTGTATAGGTGATTTAACTTCATCATACAATATCTCTGCTGGTGCCGTATAAAATTTTATAAAAAATAGGTTACCTTTGGTTATTCTTTTAAAAATGTTAAATGAATCATATATTTCTGGTATATTGGATATTTCATTTCCGTCTTGGGTATATATGGTGCTAAGTAGTCCATATTCGTAACAGGTTTTAACTAGACCTGGTTTGGTTTTGGGCAAAGCAATTAGCTTATTGTATCCGGTTAGCTTCTGGGTTATGTGATTTGTATGTGGTTCTTGGATGTTTATAGCTCTGGGTTGATATTTAAGAAGGTTTGTATTTTGTAAATATTTTCTATGTATGTTCGGGCTGTATGGTTGTAGGTCTTTTTGTCTTGGTTTAGACTTTCTCGGTATGTGGTGATTTGTGGGGGTATAAACATAGGATCTTTTGGTGTATTTGGAATAAATGGTTTATCAAATAGCTTGTTTAGGTTCATATTTGTATTTCTCCTAACTCCTTTGCTTGTACCTGCAGAAGTAGATTGATAAATGTTATGGATTTTATGGAGTATCCCAACGTCTCCTTCTAGCTCTGGAATTTTAATGTCTTCCGATCGACATAGCTCTGCACACTGCTGAGTTAGCTGATTTGTAGCTATAGACTTCAGTTTATCTTCATTAGTCTTTAGCTTTTCTATCTCATTACCCATACTGTCCACTTTCATTGAAAGCGTAGTTAGGGTGTTGAATATTTTTTCTAGAGTATCTTCTTCTATTATGTCAGTCTGTGTAGCTTTGTCTTGATATGTAATCTGCAATAACATTTTTGTTAGTACTAATTACTTCAATTGTAAATGTAAAATTTAATATATTCAATACTAGTCTCCGAATTGCTTTTGTTGTAACTGAATTTTGTATTTTCTTTGTTAACCGCCATCGTACTTGTGTATTATCTGTTCGCACAATAAACTTGTTATATACAATGTATGGCTCAAATGCTAATAAACATTTATATAATGAGCATAATTCTTTTCTATTTATTTCCCATTTTATTTCTGTTTCATTAAATGTACCTGAGTAGTATCTACAATGGTGTTCTAATTTTTCTTCTTCATATTTATATTTAAGTACTCCTCCATAACTACATTCACTAGCATCTGCTTCTACTATATATATAAATTTTCTATTTTCATCTGAAAATTGTAATTTTGGTAATTCTTTACAAAGTATTTTTATTTTTTGAACTTGTTTTTTATCTTCTTCGTTATAATTATATTCTACATCCTTTTTTAATTTTTTCTGTAAGGGCTTTAGATTTTCTGCTAATTTTGGTATATATTCTCTTACTTGGTTTACTAATCCTAAAAATGATTGTAATTTCTTTTTTGTATCTAATTCTTCTTTCGAATTTATTATTTTTTGTACTATATGTTGTTGCATTTTTACTCCACTTTTATCTATTTGTATTCCTAAAAATTCTATCTGATTTTTCATAATTTCAGCTTTCTTTTTACTTAAACTTATTCCCGATTTTTCTATTATATCCGTAAATTGTTCCAATAATTTTAAATGTTTTTCTTTGGTCTTTGTATATAATAGTATATCGTCTATATATACTATACAATTAGGTAGTTGTTTAAAATAACTATCCATAAAATGTTGATATCTACCTGGTGCATTTTTATATCCAAATGGTAATACATTCCATTCATAAAATCCTTGTGGTACCGTAAATGCGGTTAATTCCTTAGATTCTTCTTCTAACTTTAGATGGTAAAATCCTGATTTACAATCAAATTTACTAAAATAATTATATCCTTGTATTTGTCTTATTTTTAATATCTTATTTGGTATTGGATAATTATAAGTCATTGTTTTTGCATTTAAATTTCTATAATCAATAACCGTTCTACTTTTTCCTCTTTTTTGTTCACTATGTTTATTTACTATAAATGCTGGGCTATTATGTTTACTATTACTTTTTTGTATATATCGTTTTTCTAATAATTCTTCTATATGCATTTTAAATTCTTTTAAATCATCAAAATTATATGTTAATGGTTTCTGGGTTATTATGCTATTTTTATCTATTAATTCAATTTTTATAATGGTTTTATGTCTTTTCCATCCTTTTAATGGATCTTCACTATATAATTGTTCTAATTTTCTCTTAATTATTTTTATCTTATTTATTGAAAATATAGATATTTCTGTTTTATATAAAGAAAATACGACTAGTTCTATTGTATCTTCAGTATTTTTTATATTTTCTAACTTTTGTGTAATTTTTTCACTTCCTTTTATCCAATCAGTTTTCTTTCTTATTTTATTATTCACTCTTTTTACTCTTACTTTCTGTTTACATGGTGTTGTAAACCACCAATCTGTTCTAGTTATTATATGTGGGTATAATTTATCTAGAAACGGCATTCCTAAAAGTATATCTTTTGATGTTAGTTCATAATTATAAATTTCTTCTATTGTTAATATTTTATCCCATTTACTTTCTGGTAAACAATTATATCTACATAAATTAGCTTCTGCTCCTGTGTCTATCATAGACGTATAATATCTACTGTAATATCCTTCTACTACTATCTTCATTAATACATATATTTTCATTTTATGTTAAAGCTCTTCTTAAGAATAATTTCTCTCTGTTATATGTTATAGTTAATTGTGTATGTTCTATATTATATGGTTTTACTTGTTCTAACCATTTTATTCCTAATATTATGTCTGTTTTTTGCATTTCTTCTTTTACTTCAAATTCTATTTTTATTTTTCTTATTCCTATTATTATTTTTTTTTCTGCTATATTTTTAGTATTTATTAAACTTCTTGGTAGATCTGAGCATATATTATTGTCAGTTTTTATTTCCTCATTTTTTACTAGATATTTTGCTATATAATTTTCTTCTTGTCCTGTATTTAAGAGTATTAAATATTCTTTTTCATTTACCTTTCCTGTTATGTAATATTGGTTTGAATTATCCATTGAACTTGTTTCATAACTTGTTCTTTTTGATGAGCTTGATGATTCCGTTTTATCATAAGCTGTTCTTTTTGTTGTACTTATTCTATCATTTATTATTTCTAGATCTTCTTCTATGTCTATATTTCTGTAACTATAATCATTATTATCAATTGTTTTTACGAATTGTTCAAAAGGGCTTTCTATTTGTATTTTATTAATTTTATTTTTTCCCGTTATTTTATGTTTTGTTGTTAACACATATAGGTTTTTACATCTTGCCGTAAATATTTTACTTCCTGGTGTTAATTCTATTCCTGATATTTTCCAATATAATACTAATGATTTATCTATATTTTTATCCGTTACTGCTACTGAATAATTCACACTTATTATAAATTTAAATTTTTGGTATATTAAATTTCCTTTTATGGCAGTTATTATACTTTTTTCTATAGGTTTTATAATTCTATCATCTGCTAAATATAATTCTATTGGTGTATTTATTCCTTCTCTAAAACATGCTTTTATTAATATTTCTATACCTCCAAGGTGTACATATTTTATTGGGTCTCTACTTTTTATATCGTTTATCTCTTTATTAATTATTCTTTTTGTTACTAGTGGTCTACTAGCTTTACCTTTTGCATATCTACAGTCTATTACATGTTCCTTTTGGCTTACTACATAATATTCTTCCTTTTTCCTAGTAAATATATTTTTTATTGTTGGTATTTTAAATATTTTTTCTACACTTAAGTCTAACTCTTTTCCTTTTATTTCATCAAATACATTGTTATCAAATATTATTTTTTGATCTGTTCCTTCGTCATTTAAATATTCTTCTTTTGTTAATATTTTTATATCTTCTTCAGTCATTTAATTCGTCTAATTCACTATCTATTTCGTTATCTGTTTCATTCTCTGAAATTTCATATATACTGTCTTCACTTTCTAATTCGTAATCTATGTAATCTATCTGCATATATTCTATATTTTCTATTTTTATTTCTGATATTTGTTTATTTTTGGGGTTTTTAGGTAATTTACAATCTCTAACTAAATGTCCTATTTTTCCGCAATTATAACAGGTACATTCCTTTATAGATTTCTTTTTCCTATATGGTCTTTTATGTTTATAATTTTTTACATAATATCTTTTTCTTGGTTTCTTATACTTATATTTTGATTTTTTGTATTTCTTATATTTCTTATGTCTTTTTCTTTTCTTATAATATCTTTCTTCGCATCCAAATTGAGGTGCTATTTTATCTTTGCAACATGCTAAATTTCTTATTAATGTTTTTTCCATTTTTATTTCTTCTCTGTATTTTTCACATAGGTTTCTATACCATTGTTGTAAAAATTTTATTCTTGCTCCTAGAGTATCTACTGTTTTTGTTTCATCCCAACTTTTTATTATTTTTGAACTAAATGGTTCAGGTAATTTCTTAAAATATAATTTTCTTATTTCTTTACTTTCTTCTATATTATATGCTCCTTTATAATAATATTCTTTAAATGCGCAAGTATATTCATCTATATAGCACATATTACATATTGCTAATTTTAACATTAAATTCCTATTTATATCTTTCTCTTCATTTTGTTCTTCTTCTTTTGTTGTCATGTTACTAAATTCGTCTTTTATAGCTGTTTCATATTTTTTTAATAATTCTATAGGTGTTAATTTTGTTGATGATGTTCCTTCTGTGGGTTTGTCGGTTCTTAATATTCTTTTACTATTTTCAGTTAGATTTAAAAATCATAGTTTAACTGTTTCTATTAGCGTTCTTTCTATATATTCTGGTGTATCTATTACACTTATATTATTATCTAATAATTGTTTTGTCATATATCCTATCCATAATTGTATTGTTTTTTCTGTATCTATTACACAATCTAAGTCTAAAAGGTTATAATTTTTATTAACTATTTATTTTGGTGTCCATTTGTCATATTCATTCTTTAGATTATATCTTTTAAACTTATTCTTATAATATGTAGGTTTCCTTATTTCTGATGTACTAGATATTATATTTTGATCTTCTTTTTTATCAAGAGTATTTATTTCTGTGTTGATATTTTCTAAATTTTCTTCATTAATTACTTCTTGTTTTTCATTGATTTTTAAATTTTTTGTATTTGTTAATATTTCTGTATATGTTTCACTATCTTCTGAATCATAATTATCTGTCTCTTCAACATCTATATTATTTATTTCCAATTCCTTGTCTTTTATTTCTTTATTGTCTATTTCTAATTTTTCTTTAAATTGATTTATCTCGTTTAATAATTTTTGTTCTTTATCTTTTTCTTCTTTTTCTTTTTGTCTTTTTTCATACAGATCTTTTAACATTTGTAATTCTTTTTCTAATTCAGCAATCCTACTATTTTTAGTTTCTTCTATTTTTCGTATTTCTTCTGTAGTTTGTTGTTTTATTTTTTCTATTTCCTTTTTTCTATTTATTTCTTCGTTTTCCTTTTCTATTCTTACCATAACTGTCAATTTATCTTCTAATTTTAATTCTTCTTTTTCTAACATTAAATATAAATGTTCACCTATTTTTTATATCTTCTCCCTAGATTAGAAAATACTATTCTTATTTTTAGTCCTTCGTGATTTTCATATATTTTTTCGTCTATTATAAATTCTTCTTTGTTCATTTAATTGTAAATAGTTCATGTTGATATATATATTCTAAACTATCTATTTGTGATTCTAAATTTGATATTTCATCCTTTTGTACATTTATTGAGTTTTTACTAACCCCGGCAAATATATTATAACTTAATCTTTCTATTCTTATTTTTAATTCTTTACGTTTTTCAGAAATAATTTATTTTAGTTCTTTGTATTTTTGTATTTTATTCATTTAAACCGTATTTATAGTATTTTTGCGGATACCTAAATCTGATTTTATCATAATTAGGTGGTATGTGTCTCATTCTCCTAGATTTTAAATGGATTATTAATTTTGCTTCAATACTAGATACTAAGGTAATTAGGTAGGCTAGTCTTTGTGGGTTTTCTTTTGTCTTATTTAGACTTATATATTCTGAATAATTACTAATTAAAGATTCTTTAATTTTTCTAAAAGCTTCTCTGTTTTTAAATGGTCTTCTCATAATTAATCAATATGAATTATTGTCTAGTAAATCCAATCTAAATTCATAAATTCAAACATGTATGCTACCATTTGTATTTTTTAAATAACTGGGCTTTGATACCATTTGTAAGAGTAGTTAGGTAGGTATGGTATATAATTTACTCTTGTCATGTAATATTTACCAAATGTTTTTTCTAATATGATTTTTCTTATATCTACTACTTTTATATCTTTAAGTGCATACAAAATAAGTATTTTAAATTTATCTACCATCACATCAGATAAATAATTATTCATTTTCATAAAATTGCTTTTTTCAAAATATTCCCTTCAACCATGTACATAACAAAATATGGTCATCTCAGATTACTATATACTAGATTAACAAAATATGGTCATCTCAGATAGTATACTAGATTATTCTTAAATAACATGTTCTTCGGTCACTATTAGCATGGTAATCCTTCATTGTCCATTTATAACTCTTAGTTTTCTTGAGTAATGAAGATTATTAAGAGCATGAATTATAAAGATGATGATATGTGAGTTAAAGACACAAAATTAATGAATATTATTAGATTAGAAGTTATGAAAATATGAAGTGGTGTGAGTTATGAAAATTGCTTATTAAATATATTATTTAAAAAAAAATACTTTAAAATAGATTATTGTATTATTATTATTATATAGTGAAATGGAGAGAATAATGTCCCAAAAATAAAAATAAAAAGATAAATGCAATCGGAGGTCATAAAGAGGTGCCTCATCATCTCTTCTACATTCTCCTTTATTATTATATATTAGTAAACTAATTTTCTCTTCGCGCGATTATCAAAAACTTTCAAAATCTATTAGCTAATTTTTCTTAAATATTCATATATACAAAGAGAAATTCAATAAATAAACAAACCTAATTAAACTTTGTCCGTTGTGTCTCTTTACAATTAATTAGTTCCAAAAATAATCAAATGTTTTAAACAAAGTTTTTTTTTTAGATATTTAGTCGTATATTCAACTTTTCTTTTATTTTGAAAAATATTCCGAAAGATTATTTCATTTGAGTTCAATCTTTTAAAAAAAATTTAAACTCTTGCTCTAATTTTTAGTTATGCATAATACTTTTTTTATAGTATTTTTAAATATATAAATTTTACTTTAAAATACATGATTTTATTGGAAAAAGTTAAGAAGAAACCAATTACAAATCGTAACTTATATCTTCTACACCAAATCTACATCAAAAAGAATTTTGAAGACAAAATAATGAAAAAAATTGATATACACCATTTAAAAAATACAGTCCATCGTCAAAAAGGAACACCGATTATATTCATAAATAGACTATTAGCTGCTCCTCACGTATCAAAGAGGGGAATTAATCACTTATCTGAGAGGAAATATCACATATTTTCTTCATTTATTAGTAGGAAAAATGAAAAGTAAGAAATTTTAGAAAAAGAACTGTTTTTGGAAAATGAATGGTCTTGGTAACTTATTTTCTTAAATGTCTTCCTTCATTTAATTGAGTGATTTGTACATTTCTAACCCAACATAATTGACATGATTAAAAGAGATACTATAAATTAGTTATTTTTTATCTTTTTCACATAGCAGATAAAAAAGAAAATATGGAGAAAGGATAAAAAAAAATTTATATTTCTTAGTCAAAAGATATGTCACATTATTCTCTCTCTTTATATATGTATGTAGAAAAGATAAAAAATAATAACTAAAAAAATTATATTTCTTAGCTAAAAGATGTCGTATCTCTCTCTATTTATATATATATATAAGCTCATCATAATCCTTTTCCCCCCAAATCAATGAAGAAGGGAGACGTAAGTTGATTCTTTCAAAGAACCAGAAGCACGATAAACATTGGGTAGCCAAGTGCGGAGCCGTCTAAAAACAAAGATTCTATTTTCAATACAGATTCTATTTTCAATACTTTCAAAGGCTTGAAGGGCGGAAGGAGAAGTGTTATAAGCTTTGAATGGAAGTCGAGAGAGATTTTCTCTGTATTGAAATTTTAATTTCTTCTCATAATTTCTTTAAATTCTCTTTTATTTGTTGAATTCATCAAGCCTTCTCATAATTTGAGAAACACAATTAATTCATCAAAATAAAAAATAATTTTTTTTTCTAGTTCCAGAGAAGTCAAACAGAAACAAAAATACAAACAACACATTTAGAATAGTATATGGACCTTAATTAGAGTAATACCGAAAATGTATTGTCTTGATCTTTCTCTTTAACAACATTACAAGAGCCATACATTTTCATTACTTTTATTAAGCAGGAGCCACCCCAGAATGTGCCTTGTAGTGCGCGATTCAAATTAGTCGGGGCTTCAATGCGGATATCGAATACCGAGTCGGCAACCAAAAAAACTTTCGAGTATTTTAACGGCAAGTTAATAGCTTATCATGTAAGTTAATTCACAAATACAAATAAATAAAATAGGAGGCTGATTTAGCTCCAAAAAATTCTAAAACGAAAGAAAGTTGATATATCTGAGGAAAAATGAATTCTTTTTTCTCACAATTTGTACAAAAATCTTAGATTTATTATACATCCGTTAAAAAAACATAAAATCAAAACTTGTGAGGAAAAAATAGAAAAAAATATTGTTATAAGTTTACCTTCTCACAAGTGAAGATGTTGGACTGACCCGCAGGCTGCAATCCTTCTAATATTATTTATTCTTACCATTCAAATGAATGTGAAATAAATAATGAAATAATAAAGAGAAAATGAAAAGCCTACAAATTACTTGGATATTACTTGGATGAAATGAATAAAGTAATAAAAAGGCATTGCCTTTCATGCACTAATGCAAGAACTCCATAGTTGTTATTGCAACTCTCTCAGCATGATTCTAATTTTTTTTAGAATCAAATATCACAAAGGGATAAAGAACTGTTACAAGAAAAAATGACAAGTAAATTATAAAATCAATATATTTGAATGTGGCATGTAGGAAGAGTATAGAAGGTGTTATTAAAGGAGGGAGATAAAATGACTTTCAGTTTTTTTCCAACGTTGCACATTCATGTATCATAAATTCATTCTTAAGTTACTGCTCTGCAATGTGGGTTGACTTAATCAGCAGCTAGTTATGAGTTTATTGCCAATGAATATGAATATTTATTTTATGAGGTTTTAGTTAATTCATAAAATTAGTAGATTGTGTAGCGAATTGAAGAAAATTTGTCAAAAAAAGGAGAAAAAAAAAGAAAAATGCAAATAGAGTCCATTGGGGGTGCCACATCAGCATCTTCTAAACTCTCCTTTATATATATATATGATATGATTAGTTGACTACTTACTAAATCAAGACACAATTAATTAATTTTTTTTCCTAATTTACCTCTACAATTAATAGTATTCATTAAATGTGATCAATTAATTATAATTTCAGTGTCCATTTCTATACCCAATGAATATCATTGATATGAGTAAGGGGTAAAATAGTAAAATTTATTATTTAATTTATGATTTTTTAATCGCCTTATAAAATATAATCCGCCCAACTAAAATGGAATAGAGGGAGTACTATGATTTTTTCGAATTTATTCAAGAAGGTTGTTTAAGTCCAGACATCTAGGTGGAATCATTTTTAGATTTATTTATCTAGGGATTATTCTGATTTGTAGAGTCGAGATAGTGTGTTAAGTGTGACTAATGAAAAAAAGAAAATAAATTCGGGAATAATTATGCATATAGTGCTTTTCGTAAAATTATATAATAGAAACACATATAGGAAAGAGTAAAAGAGAGAATGCAACGTTGAAGTAAAAAATTATGGATGAAAATAGGATTTAACCCGCGGAAAAAAATTAATATTTTTTCAATTTTTGAAATTTGGGGGGAAAATGTCCTTTTTAGAAAAAAAAAATGTTTTTTTTTAGCTTATTTGAAAGAGTTGTTTAAATGTAGATACTAGGGGCTTTGAGTTATAGGTGACAAAAGAGTTTTAAAATGAGTTGTAGGTGAACAAGTCTTAATAATTGAGTGGAAGTGACAATTACTTTATGATGGATTAAGAAAGTTGGATAAGTTTGAGAATAGCCCAGAAGTTATTAAATTTACACTTTGATCCAAATATTTACCTAATATAATGAAAAACTGAGGAAAAAAATGCATCTTTCTCTCTCTTCTCATCCATTGTTATTTTCTCTCTCTTAGAGATTTTTGTTGTTCATTGTTGTTGCTACTTTATTCATCATCTTCTGCTTCATTATCATCATTTTTTACTTCATTATCATCTTCATCTTCTTGTTGACCATTGTTGTTGTTGTTACCGCTACTGTTGCTATTTGACCAATTTCTTAGGTCAGATTTTGTTTCGAACATCACTTTCCACTTTGGTATTTCTTCATAGGAGACTTTGGTAAGTCAAATTATGATTTTTAGTTAAATTTGTTATCTGGGTAACTGCCATTGTGCTATTTTTTCAACAATAGATAGCATGCGAACATGAATGCAACATAAGAGCCATCTGTTTAAACAGATCAATCATCTATTGCGACAGATGAGACATCTGTTTCAACGAAAGACTCATATGTTGGATTCATGTTTATGGTTCTATAGTTCCGTAACATGAATCAAACAGATGGGTCATCTGTTGCAACATATGACCCATCTGTTGCAACAGATTAATTATTTGGTGCAACATGATAAATATATGTTGCAACAGATTCGTAACCTGTTGCAACAGAACCTGAACTCGATTCTAACAGACGTGTTGTCTATTGCAACATGGTAAATATCTATTGCAACAGAACCTGAACTCAATTCCAATAGATGGTAAATATCTATTGCAACATATTAGTAACCTGTTGCGATAGAACCTGACCTCAATTCCAACAGATCATTGTCTGTTGCAATAGGTAAGTCATCTGTCGTAACAGGTTAATTATTTGTTGTAGCATGTCACTCATCTGTTGGAATTAGCTTCAAAGGTACCGTAGTACCGTAATATCTATCCCAACAAGTGCTTCATCTGTTGTAACAGATATATAGTCTGTTGCAACATATGATTCACCTGTTACAACAGATGACTCGTCTATTGAAATCAGCTTCAGGAGCGTAACATGAATTCCAACAGGTAAGTAATCTGTTGCGACTGATCACTTACCTATTGGAACAGATTACACATCTGTTGGGATTCATCACGACACTATGAAATCACTATTAACTTTTTTTAATAAATGACTTTATTTAGGTACCACTAATGGAGGGATCAATAACAATAGGGGTGGATTGTCATGGTCAATGGATCGAGAAGAGGAATCGATATGTATGGCATTGAAAGAAGGGTGAAATGATAGAGACGATAGCTATGACAACCCAAAGTGATATTTTGTATGATGATTTTATGAAATTAATCACCAGCTATTGTGGACTGAATTGTCAATCGGAAGAACTCGTCATCAGCTACATGCACAGCTCCTTTGAAAATCAGAGGGTACTACCTTTCAAGATAACCAACTAGGTTCGGTTGTGTGCTTATCTTAGTGATTCATCCATGCCGATGTCAAGGGTGTATGTGGTTGAAAAGATGAGAGAGAATGAGAATCGGGACGTTGAAGAACAACAACAACAAGACATCTTTGATGATAGGTTGGATGATCTAGACATGAATATTCCAGATGATAATCAAACAACTACGCCCGTTGATGCGACCAATACGGTGGGAAGTTCTTCTCGATCGACACAGTCTGGCAATCTTCAAGATGACGGGACCGGTTTTTTCAATGGAATATCATTCAAGGACAAGAATGAACTATCTACCACTTTGTTTATTTCTTGCTTGAAAAAAGATTTCAGAATAAAGAAGGTGATTAATTCGAGCAGTGTCTTTTGCTACAAATATGCTAATCTGAACTGCAAGTAGTGGTTGAGAGCAGTGAAGTACATAAGTTCTGACAGATTCGTCATTCATAAACATGAAAAGCATCACACATGTGGTTCGAAGCATATCTCAGGCCAAAATCGTCACACCACGACAAAGGTCCTCGATGAATATTTCAAGAGTTGTTTCCCCGATGGCAAAGGCCCTTCTACAAAGGTTATGGCCAATCAACTCCTTACGGAATTGGGTGTCTTGGTCAGTTATTGGAATATATATACGGCTTTGGGGATTGCCAAGGACTTGGTTAGGGGGACACACGAGCATGGGTATGAAGTCCTGGATGCCTACCGTTACATGATTGAGTCCACAAATTTTGAAAGTAAGACGACATTGCATGTTGATGAAAACGGAAGGTTCAAGTACATTTTGTATCCTATGGTGCTTGGATTCAAGGTTTTTGACATTTGAGAAAAGGCATAGCCATCGACGGTACCTTCTTGAGGAGCAGGTATAATGGAGTTATGCTAGCGGTGGCGGTGCAGGATGCAGAGAATCATATCTTTCCTATCACTTTTTATGTAGAGGACAAGGAATGTGATGCCTCTTATGGATTTTTTTAACAACTGTGAAGCTGCGTCGAAGATAACGAAGAGTTGTATTTTGTTTTGGATAGGCATCTAAGTATTCCAAATATGGGTTCAATTTTCTTCACTTCAGCTTACTTTGGTTGTTGCATCAGACATCTTGGAGAGAACATTCAGACCAATTATCACAACGAAAGGGTCGTGACCCCTTTTTATAAAGCAACTAAAACATATAGTAGAGAGGAGTTTTTAGACCATTTCAATCAAATAACGGGTGTGAATCCCAAGGTAGCAGAACTTCTCATACGTATTGGTTTTGAGAGATGGAGTCGGGCATTCTGTCTGGCAGATAGGTACATTCTTATGAATTTAATGTCTTGTTTGAGTTACAAGTTTAGTATGATGTCGTACTAAGTAATTCTTTTGTATAGGTACAATATTATGACATCAAACATAGCTGAATCGGTGAATTCATTGTTTGGCGATGAAAGAGAATTTCCCATCAAGGCTCTGTTTGAAAAAATATACAAGAAGTATGGCCAATTTTTTAACGAAAGGCGTGTGCAGTTCAAAGATGCAAGAACCCCATTTGTTCTAGAAATGGAAAAAATAATATCAATGAACATCAGTCTGGGGAATAGGTTATTATCTCATCAAATAGCAGATTATAAATTCAGTATCACCGGTCATGGTGATGTTTCCACTGTCAATCTTCAAATAAGATCTTGTACGTGCAGAGTTTTTGACTTGGACAAAATACCCTATCCACATGCTATGGAAACGTTTCGAGCTCAATACGGTCCAAAATATGGATCTAAAATTTACAAGCACTCCTCTCAATATTATTCGATGGAAAAATATACAATGGTATATAGTGGGCATATTACTCTGGTGCCTTCAGAAGAATCTTGAGTTGTTCCTGCAGAGCTTTTAGGGAGATTAATACCTCTTCCATATATTGGCCCAAGCACTATCAAACCAGGAAGAATGGAGTCGGAGAATCATTTTCATCAAGAAGAAACAAGTGCTCCATACGTAAGCGCGCTGTCCACAAAAGAACTACATGCACGGATCGTAATCCACTATGATCGTTGTAATTGTGAAAACTTATGTAGTTGTTTGTTGTGGACTTTTATATATTTAACTCATTGTTGTAAACGTAATGTTATCATTTATTATATATAAAATATCTTTTTAAATACCTTGTGCATCAATAAAAAGAGGCAAAACATGAACTAAATAATATCGCAGACCATAATTATTTTCAACAGATTACCCATCTATGGAAACAGATGGACATTAGCTGTAAGAACACAACACAGTTCCATCAAACTGGAATGTTTTCCTCCAACAGATGACAAATCTGTCGCAAGAGATGGATAATTTGTTGACAGAAACCCAACCGATGACCAATCTGTTCCAACACATGGTCCATCTGTTGAAAGAACTCAAAAGCCAAAATTGTTATTGCTACTGGATTCAAAATTGCTCCTTGCCTTCAACCGTCGACATGTTAACATGTATGTTTAGAAGAAATAGACAGAATAAAAATTGAATAAGAATTAAAAAGCCAAAGTCGACTAAAAATAAATTTTTTATTAAACAAAAAATAAAATACATTAGGTATAGATCTGATATAGAAAAATTAAAATACATACGCTAAAGAAAAAATACATTCTAATTATTATTATCATCATCATCATCATTAATGACAGACGACCAATCAACTCGCAGCAACAAGGCTCTCATCAGCCTCTGCATCGCTCTGAACATCGTTGCTCTCACGGCGACCAACTCCCTCTGAAGTTCCCGCACTGTATCACGCAGAATAGCAATGTTTCAAACAGAATCATCCATATCTAGAACACGCATGAATTGACAAATGCACAAAAAAGAGTCCAAATATAATACAACGTATACTACCAACTGGTAGATTTACACCCGAAAAACACTTACCTCAATGAGAAAGGAATATGCTCTTTGAAGAAAAGTGGTTGAAGATGTCACACGAAAAGAAAAAATACAAAAAATAAATAAAGTTGAGTAGAATGAAGATTAAGGAGAGACCTATTTATAGAGAATTGAATCAGGATATGTCAGGCCAAAAGGCACGACTGTTCAGCTCTATTGTATTAATTATATTCAAACTGGTGGCATTTAATTTTCTATGAAAAGTCGTGACTTTTTCTTTTACATTAATACTTCTCACCTTTTCAAAATGGTTTGAGACTTGATAATAGTCGTTATTATTGAGTTGTTGCAACAGATCATCCATATGTCGCAATAAATTTACCATATGTCGCAATAGATTTACTATCTGTTACAACAGATGGTTTGTATGTGCAATAGAAGAGATATATGTTGTAATATATGTATTATCTATTACGACAGATGGACCATATATTGGAGGAGATGTTTTGATTTCTTCTAACAGTCGATTTATCAGTTACAACAGATGGAGAATTCGATATGTCAGCTGTTTTAAATGTGTTAGATAAAAATTCATGACTCTTCACCTCTTTTTTTAATAGTCATCACATATGTGCAGATGAATAAACACTGTCTTGTCTGTCGCAACAGATTTACCATCATTTACAACATCTGTTGCAACATATGTATTATCTGTTGCGACAAATGGACCATCTGTTGGAGAAGATATTTTAATTTCTTCTAACAGCTGATTCATCAGTTGCAACAGATGGAGAATTCGATATGTCAACTATTTTGAATGTGTTAGATAAAAAGTCATGAATCTTCATCTCGTTTTTAATAGTCATCACATGCGTGCAGATGAATAAACATTATCTAGTCTGTCGCAATAGATTTACCATCTGTTGCAACATCTGTTGCAACATATGAATTATCTGGTGCGATAGATAGACCATATATTAGAGGAGATATTTTGATTTCTTCTAACAACTGATTCATCAGTTGCAACAGATGGAGAATTCGATTCATCAGCTGTTTTGAATGTGTTAGATAAAAAGTCACGACTCTTCACCTCTTTTTTAATAGTTATCACATGCGTGCAGATGAACAAACACTGTCTAACATGTCTTGATTGGTTAGGAAGAATAATGTGCGTGCAGATGAATAGATCCACTTTCATGCGTGGGAGTTATGTATTATTGATCAGGCTACCTTGACAGACACACATAAAGCACAATGATTTTGTGAATGCAGTTTTTTACCGATCAGACATTGATCCTTCAAACAAGATCCTTTATTGTACAATTTAGTTTGATAGGTGCGAACTGATAAGGCCGAAGAGTTCCAAGACGGTGATGTAGATACCCTGTTACAATTTAATGACGGTTTATGCTCATGTTTTTGTGTCAAGTTTGGGGAAGGGTTCAAGTTTTTGGCGGCAGTGTAAATATCCAATAGTGATTGGACTATTTTAATGGCGCAATGGACTTCTTGAAAGGCCTCCGAAGCCTCGCACTTCAAAAAATAATGATGGGGCCAATAGAAATTCCCCTGGCCCAAATTTATACGAATGGGTTGCTCGAGAAGACTATTATACAACAAAAAGTGCTTGGGAGAATACTTGTGTGGGAAGGGGGAGGTGGAGAAGACCATATATCATCTCATACCTTATTTAAGAGGAAATACAGGGAAGCAAGTAAGGAACTTCTAGCGAATCTGGCCAATGAAATCTACATGAGAAATGAAAAAACTGAATGAGCTTCAAATGTGGAAGTGTATCCAAATATAAAAATTTGTCAGTCGTTGAAGAAAAGGAAGAATGGTCAAGAGGACTGAAGCTGGTAACTTTGATAGAGACTGCAACTACCGAGTGTGGCCTCAATAAAGACTCACAAAGTTCAGGATCAGAACTCTAAGGAAGAAGTTTCGCATCATAGGAGATTGGTAAGATTTTCAGTCAAGAATGAAACCTGAACCAACAACTGCAGAAGTAAAAATAAGGGAAGCCAAGGCGTTAATTTTTGAAGTCTAACTTGCATGCCATGCCTTCTTTTTGTCGCTATGATCAGGTCAATAGAAGTATAAACAAAAAGGTCTGAAGTTGGGCAGAAATCCCATGCCTTGTTGTTTCCACTGCCTTTGACCTGGCCAGAACCATAAACAGGAGGCATGGGATGCAAGTTTAACTTGAGAAATTGTCATCTTGGCTTGATCCTTATTTTTAATTCAGGAGTAGTTGGTTCAAGTTTCAATTCTGATCGACAATCTTACCACCTTCTGTGCTTGCGAATCTGCTTCCTTAGAGTTCTGGTCCTGTATTTTGTGGGTCTTTATTCAGGTCACACTATTTAGTTGCAGCCCCTAACAAAGTGCACAACTCCAGTCCACTTGAGCATTTTTCTTTTTCGAGAACGACTGATGGATTTTCAATTTTTGGATACACTTTCACATTCACAGCTCATTTAGTTTTTTTTTCATTTTTCACATCAATTTCATCAACCAGTTTCGCTATACTTCCCTTCCTACCTTGTGTTTCTTTTTTAATAAGGTCTGATTTGATATATGGTCTTCTCCACCTCTCCCTTCCCGCACAGGTATTCTTACAATAAACTTCTGTTGTATAATAGTCTCCTCGAACAACCCATCCATATAAATTTGGACTAGAGCAATAACTATATTTATTTCCATTCTTGTTTGTAGTAGTGTGAGGATTCGAAGGCCTTTCAAAAGTCCATTGAACCCTTAAAGTCAGTGCAATCGCTATTTGAATGTTTACACTACCACCAAAAACCTTAATCCTTCTCCAAACTTGACACATAAACATTAGCAAAATCTTTATTAAATCGTAACAGGCTATCGACAACACCTACTTGGTCCCTCATCCTTACCAGTTTGAATCTAATAATCTTAACTGTAAAATGTCATATCTTGTTTGAAGGATTAATGCTTAATAGGTAAAGAACCACTATTCACAAAATCATTGTACTGGATGGGTGTTTTCACGATAGGTTGATCAGTAATACATACCTCCCACATATGAAGTGGTTCTATATGCAAATAATTTATTCCTCCTAACCCATATTTACTCTAGCCTTTAATGCTGGTCGGGCAAAATTTGATCCAGTTTCACTTCCTTTTATTTGCAAACAAGAGAAATACATTTAATGTCAAACAAGAGAAGAACAAAAAGAA
The DNA here is from genome assembly GCA_030864215.1 of Capsicum pubescens. Taxonomy (NCBI): domain Eukaryota; kingdom Viridiplantae; phylum Streptophyta; class Magnoliopsida; order Solanales; family Solanaceae; genus Capsicum; species Capsicum pubescens. The sequence continues at coordinate 129,039,225 of CM061548.1, read as the reverse complement.
CATTACAAAAGGGTAACACGAAATTGAATGAATCAATAAATGACCAATCTGATGTAATAAATTCCCCATCCGTTCAACCGATGAGGCATCTGTTGCAACAGATGGATTACATGTTGCAATAGATAGGTCATCTATTGGAATAAATCAAACCAGCCTTGTTACTGATTTGATTTCTTCAAATAGTTGCTCCTTCTGTTCCAACAACAGATTTATTGGTTGCAACGGTTGAGGAAACTGTTGCAAAACCACCACCAACAGCATAAACAACAAAGAAACAACACCATATGCTCCAACACCATCAACAACACAAACACTACATGTACCAACACCAATACCACCCCCAACAACAGCACCACCAAAGTAACAAACAAAAGACATGAAAAAATTATACTGACAACAAGACTTTTTAAGTTCTCACAACAGATGACTTTTTTTGTATATTTTAATAAAAACATTGGTTCGTTCATTCAAGACTTAAAAGTCACCTTTTCTTTAATTTTCTCAATAAATAAGAAACTGGTAATGGGTAAATCATTAATAGCAACATATGTAAATATCTAATTTAAATAACATACAAAGAAGAAGACGAGAAGGAAAGAACAATAGTGAATCATACCTGCAATGTCAAAAAAGCAAAGGGACCAGAACATTCAGTTCAGTCGAGAAAAGATATTGATAGGTTGAGATCCGAAAGAATCCTCATCCGAAAGAAGAGAGAAAAGAAAGGAAAAAAGGAAAGAAAGAGAATTGAGAATAAAGAAGAGAGAGAGATGAGTTGAGTTTCTCATCTCGAGTTTATGGCTGAAGGAGAGAGTATTTTACTCCCTCCATTTCATATTAGTTGAGCTGGCCCCTATAGACTTGGCACATCCATTAAGAAAAATATTTATTAGGGGTCTATTTTACCAAATTAGTCTTATTAATTATGCTTTAAAATATAAATTTAAATATATACAACTTGTTTAGTCATTTAATGATTAGGGTATTATTGGAAGAATATATTAAAACCCTCTTGATTTCATAATTGAGACAACTAAATTGAAATAAATATTTTTAGAAAGAGGGTACCCTAAAATAAAATAGAGGGAGTAGATATGGGTTTTAAATATTCATTAATAACTTTTGATGGGCACGAGGAGACAGTGACATTGAAAAGACCAGATATGACTACTCACTGAGGAGATTTTTGAGTTATCCAAGAAATATTTTTTACCACCTTAGTATTTTATCTTTTTTTATCTCAAACAGAAAATACCTAAATTGCTTTAAAAAAAGGATCTTAAAACATCAAATTCATACTTTGCAACAGATGCCAATTTTTGTTTGAAAATTTTCAAAGCTCGATCATCTGTTACAACAGATAATTCCAACAGATGGGTAATCTGTTGCAACAGATGACTTAATCTGTTTGATTAATTTCAACAGATGGGTCATCTGTTACAATAGGTTGAACAATTGAGTTCATATGTTCAACTAATATCTTAATTGATCAATCTAGGACTAGGGGTGAGTTCTCATAAGGCTAACTTCAACTTCAATTGAGTCTTTTGGCAAATGCATGATGAGAAAGTATTGTGTTCCACTCGACCAGAGTTGTCGATCAATCACTCTAAGGAGAAGCGATTCTTATTACCTAATATGTTCAATTAATATCTTAATTGATCATAGAGTCAACTACAATATATGGTAGCACCTATTTGATAATTTACAACAGATGGGTAAGCTGTTATAACAGATGACTTAATCTGTTCGATTAATTCTAACAGATGGGTAATCTGTTGCAACAGATGACTTAATCTATTTGATTAATTTCAACAGATGGGTCATCTATTGCAATAGGTTGAACATTTATTTTTATACAATTTTAACTGAGTTCATATGTTCAACTAATGCCATAATTGATTAATCTAGGACTAGGGGTGAGTTATCATAAGGTCAACTACAACTTCAATTGAGTCCTTTGGCAATTTCATGATAAGACGTTATTGCATTTCTCCCAACCAGAGTCGTCGATCGATCACTCTGAACTGAATCGATTCTTATTACCTTATATGTTCAACTAATACCTTAATTGATTAATCTAGGACTAGGCGTGAGTTCTCATAGGGTCAACTACAACTTCAATTGAGTCTTTTGGCAAATGCATAATGAGACGGTACTGTGTTTCTTCTGACCAGAGTCATCGATCAATCACTCTGAACTGAATTAATTCTTATTATCTTATATGTTCAACTAATACCTTAATTGATCAATCTAGGAGTAGGGGTGAGTTTTCATAGGGTCAACTACAACTTTAATTGAGTCTTTTGGACAATGCATGATGAGACAGTACTGCATTCCTCCCGACCAGAGTCGTCGATCGATCACTCTGAGGAGAAGCAATTCTTATTACCTAATATGTTCAACTAATACCTTAATTGATCATAGGGTCAACTATAATAGATGGCAACGCCTATTTGATAATTTACAATAGATGGGTAATTTGTTGCAACAAATGACTTAATCTATTTGATTAATTCCAATAGATGGGTAATCTGTTACAACAGATGACTTAATCTATTTGATTAATTTTAACAAATGAGTCATCTGTTGCAACAGGTTGAACATTTGTTTTTATACAATTTCAATTGAGTTCATATGTTCAACTAATGCCTTAATTGATTAATCTGGGACTAAGGGTGAGTTCTCATAGGGTCAAATACAACTTTAATTGAGTCTTTTGAAAATCACATGATGAGACGGTATTGCGTTCCTCCCGACCAGAGTCATCGATCGATCACTCTGAGCTGAATCGATTCTTATTACCTTATATGTTTAACTAATACTTTAATTGATCAATCTAGGACTAGGGGTGAGTTCTCATAGGGTCAACTATAACTTCAATTGAGTTTTTTGGCAAATTCATGATGAGACAGTACTGCATTCCTCCTGACCAGAGTCGTCAATCGATCACTCTAAGCTGAATTAATTCATATTACCTTATATGTTCAACTAATACCTTAATTGATCAATCTAGGACTAAGGGTGAGTTCTCATAAGGTCAACTACAACTTCAATTGAGTCTTTTGGCAAATACATGACAAGACGGTACTGCGTTTCTCCCGACCAAAGTTGTCGATCGATCACTCTGAGGTGAAGTGATTCGTATTACCTAATATGTTCAACTAATACCTTAATTGATCATAGGATCAACTACAATAGATGGCAGCACCTATTTGATAATTTACAACAGATGGGTAATTTGTTGCAACAGATGACTTAATCTGTTCGATTAATTCTAACAGATAGGTAATCTGTTGCAACAGATGACTTAATCTGTTTGATTAATTTCAACAGATGGGTCATCTATTGCAACGAGTTGAACATTTGTTTATATACAATTTCAATTGAGTTCATATGTTTAACTAATGTCTTAATTAATTAATCTAGGACTAGGGTGAGTTCTTATAGAGTCAACTACAACTTCAATTGAGTCTTTTGGCAATCGCATGATGAGAGGGTTAAAAATTATGCATATCTTTATAATTCTAAAAAATAATTAAGATCAATTCAGACCAAATTAAAATTTTCAAAACTTGTCATTCTTTTCTAAAATACTAATCAACCCATACAAATCATCCATTTGCGAGAAAAATGATTTATCATTTCAAATCTTGAGTTTTTGCTTTTTTCTCTCTCTCATCAATGCAACAACTACTCAAAAAATTGCTTAACCCTTCACAACAAATTGATTTTCTTCTCATTTCCGACCACATAGGTGTTATTTTTGACTTTATTCTTGCTTGTATCAGTCATTTTCTCTGTCTTCATAGGCAACAGAGTTCGAGAAGAGTTCTATATTTGTTATTTTTTTAAAAAAATAAGGGATTTTAAGTTAATGACGAAAAAGAAGACTTTTAGTTGTATTATCTTCGAGAATGGGTTTACAATTTTGAGTATTGATGGTAAAATCGTAGAAAAAACTCAAGAAAACCCTAGTTTTTATCACAGTGTTCTGTTGACTGTCGTGGTATTGTTGGATGGTATTTGTGGTGTTGGTGGTCATCATGGTGGAACTGGTGGTGTTTGTGGTGGCTATTGGTGGCATTGGTTGTTGGTTTTTGTGGTGGATATTGGTGGTGTCGGTATTCGTGGTGTTTGTGGCATTGGTTGGTTGTGTTTGTAGTGGTGGATGTTGGTGGTGTTTGTAAAGTATTTTTTAAAATTTATACATACATCAATTGTAATGTAATTTTTGTTTTTCTATTGTTTGTAGGTAAAATATGTCTCCCAAAAGAAAAGAAAGTGAAAGTGTATCAACTTCTGACCACCTAACAACAAAGGCTACAATACAGAGGGATTCGGAGGAGCTTCCTGAATAATCTCAGTCAGGAAAAAGTAAAACTGGGGAGAGATATGAAAACAACATTGAGAGAGGTGGGCAAGGATCTTTAGATGGTGACGAAGAAAATGAAAGTGCGAAAGAGGAGGAATTAGAGAGTGAGAAAGAGGATTATCATCAACATGATGATAATGGATCACCAATGGGGCGTGAATTAATATTGACATCCCAACTTGATCCTGTCAAAGCTATTAGTATTGACAGGTTTCAAGTTGCGATGATGATAGATGACCCAAAAGAACTAACTGGTGAACTTGTACTTAAATGTCAGTTGGGGAAAAAATTTAATTATTTTAGGAATATTATGAAGAAGGAAAACATAGACGGACTTTTTAAGAGGAACTTCTTTGGATGCTTTCTCGAGCTGCCCGAGGACCCCCTACCCATTTCCAAATGAGGATGGTATATGATCTTCTCAAGCACATGATCAAGTACGTGGGGGATGATAAAGATTTGGAGGAGGGGCAAAAATATGGATGAAATCTGGATCAACTACTGTGGCATGCCAATTTATTTTGGCTTGTGAGAGTTTTCCATAGTGACGGGCTTAAGATGAGATCGTCCAGAAGAACCTATCGCCAAGGAAAGCAAGACAGCCAAATGACCCAGCAAAACTAACAAACGCAAGGAAAAAATAAATGGGTTGTTGGACATTGCTATAAAGCATCAGATTTGATGACAGATCTCAAGGATAATACCATACCAAAGTAGTAAAGAGAGCAATTGTGCATAGTTTGGTTTACCCATTTGGTTATATTGTCAAGAGACGTCAACACAGTCATAAAAGATGGTTTGTTGGCGCGTGTTGAGGATTTTGATAAAATCAATAATTATTCCTGGGGATATGACAACTTTTACTTGACTGTCCAATATTTACTGACAAGCTATCCATAGAGACGGCCACATTATACAGCTTTTCTTGGGATTTCATGGTAAAATTAATCACTATTTTTACTCATCCATTAATTTATATTGAATGTAGTTATTATGACTTTTTTTTGCTTGCTTCCTGTTTACATTTTTAAGGCTTGGGTATTTGAAGCCATTCCTCCCCTCCGAAAGCATATAATGGATTACCAGGATGAGGTTTCTCATCCAAGGATGTTTAGGTGGTTGGCTGCAAAGAACAACACAAGAATTAAAGAGGGTGATCTCTTTAACCGTTCAGATGATGCAGCACATCTTCTTCAAGTAAAATAATTTGACTTAATGAAAGATATTGAACAAATGTTATATCTGGTGCAACAAATGTTATATCTAATGCACCAGATGGAACATCTATTGCGACAAATTACCCGTTCTGTGCCAACTAGTGCAACAGATAGGTAATCTGTTGCGACGAACGATTGATATTTTGTATCAGATTACCTATCTATTGCTTTAGTTCTCTGAACCCGACTCTTAACAAATTAGCCATCTACTGCAAATTATGCAACAAATGGGTAATCTGATGTAACATATTGTTAATGTGTTGCGACATACAGATCATCTGTTGCATAAGTTGTTTGTGTTAACATGTAACTCAACTGTGAAAATTATTATATTATATGATTTAAATGTATTTTCTTCTTTTTTTATAGGTTGTGCATCCATCGATCGTGCCTACTGAGTAGAAGTTGGGGATGACTTCTTTTATTACTTTAGGTCATGTTGATACTATAACAAACCCAACGGTGGAGTTAATAAAGAACGAATTGGATGGAGCAACATCCATAAGAAGAGCAGTTAGGCAAGGTCAGCCTAGAGTTGAGTTGCTGGTGGGGTGTTGCTGGTGGAGTTGATGTTGGTAGCAGGCATACTGATGCTACTCCCAGTCGTGATGTTGAGCATGTTGATGCTCAAGAAAAAATAAATATTTTTGAAAACACACCTCTCACAGGTCCCTCTTCTCATTACACAGATCCCTCTTCACCCTCATATTCTCTTGCAAATACGAAGAGTGCAAGGACAACTAGGATAAACTCTTTGAAAAAACAGAGGCTATCGCTAAAGTTGTTGAGGAATTGAAATCCAAGAGAGGTGTCATACCATCCAAGAAGGTGAGAAAGCCATACACTTCTATAGCGGCGGTTAGGAGGAAGAAAAGAGCAATTAGCCAAGTACTCTCCAATCAAAAATCCAAAAAAATTGCAACTCCTCCCTTTTCAAAAGTTGTTGAAGTTCAGTGTCCATTCAAGAAGGTTGACATATACGCGAAACTTGGCGCCAAAGAGAAGAGGGATCCGCGACGGGCCAAGCAAGGTACAAAAGATTACCCCACCCATACCTTTTTCGCCGAAGACTTTAGAAGTATGACAGATAAGCGTATGCAGTATGTGGACAGGGTAAGTTTACTTTTCCTAACCTAGCCTTCTAATATACTTGTCATCTGTTGCAACATATGTGTATTCTGGTGCAACTTGTGGTGGTTCTGTCGCAACATATTACCTATTTCTTGCATAAGTTGCATTAGATGGATAATCTGTGAATATGAGAATCCTCTGCAATAGATGGACCATCCGTTGTATCTTTCACTATGTTTTCCTTCTTTAAAACTACTAACCTATTTAAAAATTGACTTCTTATATCACAGTATGTTGAAAAAATTCTCTGCCTCATGAGGGGTAGGCAATTGGCCTACCCAGAAGCTTATGATGCTGCCGATAGAATAATGGACCTCACTTTCTACAGGAATCTCAAGAATAGGTACGATTATCTCAGTAACCTAGTGTCAACTCCCGGTGGCGAGGAATTTTATTTGTTACGTTTTAGGTTCTAATGGGATAAAGAAATGATAAAATATATTAGAGGGGAGAAGCCAAATCCACACGGCAAGAGCTGGACCGAGGCAAAGAGAATCTTGGAGTCATGAACGTGGATGACATACATTATCAAGCTGTTGAGATACTTCTCGAGGAGGGAAAGATCAAGGTTTATGGCTGCAACTTACCTGCCTTAGATGAGGTCGATTTTTTTACCTACATGCAGCCACTGTTGAAGTTGTTCCCCATCTTGTTAAGGCAGAGTGAACCGATGGATCGTTTATCAATGAAAGTGTTGATAAAGCAACCATAGGATTTTGAAGGTCGAAACAAGGACATGAACCTTCCAAAAAATAAAACCGTTGTCGCGTGTGAGTCGCAGTCTCTTGTACACATCGAATGTTTGCTGACCAGCATAAAAATGGTCGAGCCAACGACCTTTCTCTGCGATAATGTTGTGGCAAACATGCAAAAGGTCTGGGCTTCTGGAGTACTAACTGGACGCTTGGAGCCTGTGTATAAAGAAGAGCCTATGAAATAACAATTTTTGTATTTCAAGTCACTTCACTTTGCAAACTTCACATTACATTACATTACATACATATAAATACATGCAGGAGCAATTTTTTTGGTCTAATGATAGTTGAATTTTTCACAATGCAACAGATTGTCCATCTATTGTAAAATATATTTATCTGTTCCTACATATAGTTTATCTGTTGCAATAGATTGGTCCATTGTTGCATTATGCTGATATAGTTTTATCTGTTAAAATAGTAGGAAGACCTGTTAGATAATTTCCAACAGATGACCTACATATTGCAACATATGTCTAAATCTGTTTGATATTTTCCAACAATTATGCTTGAATATCCATGTGCTCAACAACACCAAATCAGTAGCAAAAACAAATACACCACCATGAAAAGTTCAACAATTAGGCTTGAATATACATGTGCCCAACACCACCAAACCCGTAACAATTCTTGCTCAATTTTGTTTCTCTTCAAAAGCCTTGACTTTTTTCAACAAACCCAGATTATACGATTTTCTTGTGAAGGGTGTCATTCTTCATACCAATCAAAGTAATCACATCCACCAAACTTCTACAAAATAAGACCACAATTACAAGTCAATAAGTAATCAACTAATTAAATAAAAAAAATATTACCTTTGAAATCTTACAAGTAAAAAACCTACGACCTAAATTTTATTGAGTTCAAGAAGTCTTCAATAGAGCTTCATGACCACACTTACAATATCAAAAATCTTTGTCACAAAAAACAGTGGAAGATGAGCTTGACATTGTCAAGCTCAGTTGGAAAGAATAAAAAAAATATGTAGAAAAAATATAAATAATCAAGATGAATTTGGATAGAGAAAAGAAGATGAAGAGGAAAAAGAAGATTTGGTAATTTAGGGTTAAATTTTAGGAAGAAGATGAATATATAATACAATGGGAGAAAAATAACCGTTAGGGGCCAAATCAGCAAAAATAGGGGTTCAATGAGCCTTGGCTGCATGAGTTACACGCGAGCAACCAACAGGGCAAAAAGTGACAAACTGACCCATTTGATACCTATTTTATTCTACATGTTTAAATTGAACACTGTCTACTTGATGCCTATTTTATTTTAGGTGTTTAAACTGAACACTATCGATGGGTTCTGCCTTTTTTGTTTCAAGTCACTTTCACTTTTTTATATTTAGTGGCAATTTTTTTATATCTAATGAAAGTTGAATTTTTATAATGCAACAGATTGTCGATCTGTTGTTACAGATATTCTACCTGTTCTGACATATAGTTTATCTGTTGTAATGAGTTGGTCATTTATTGCATTATATAGATGTTTCTATCTAAGTCTATCTGCTACAACAGTGGGAAGAATTGTTTGATAATTTCCAATAGATTACCTACCTGTTGAAACATATGTCTCAATCTGTTTGATATTTTATAATAGATGTGTTGTTTGTTGCAATAGATACATTATCTTTTGTAATATTTGAATCTAGTATTCTATTTCAATTAATAAGTTCAAATCTAAGGAAAAAAATAAAATTCATAGACAAAATAAAATAAATCAAAGCCTTCAAAAATTAGTTGAAACAAATCAACGAATAAATGAAATGTAAAAAAATTATTATGGGTACATATCTCAACAAATACATCAACAATATAAGTATTGGTGCTAAGAATTCCTAAGGAAGGGTGAGGTTATTACTTTGACAGACTCAAGCAATAAAGATCTACTCAATATGGACAAGTTGTTCTTCATCCGATGCTATGGAATTCTGCTTTGGTCGTTGTGGATCTTTATTGTCGCTTACGTACTGTTTCTGCGCTTTCTGTTCTCCGTATTTCTATAAAAGGAGTAGCATATTGTCAATGTTGTTCAGCAGTAGCTTCTACATCCACCTGGAAAGTCAAAATTAGTCAATACTAATCACGGAGATACAACAAAACGAAAAAGGATAACTCATCTGTTCTAGCAAATCAAACAGGTTTTCCTCCTGTTTTAAATTATCCCAAATAAATTATATTTTTATTGCAATAAATGAATCAATTGTTGGGATAAATTTCTATATGAGGAAGATCTGTATGATAATTTCCAATGGATGAACCATCTATTTCAACATATGACTCATCTGTTATAACAGATAGGTCATCTGTTGGTACAAATAAAAGCGGTATGAAGAACTGTTTGATTTGCTTAAAATAGATGAGACATATGTCGCATCAGATACTTTATCTGATACAACAAGTTAGTCAACTGTTGCAACAGATGTATATATCTGTTTGATAATTTTCAGCAGATGTGTCATCTGTTGAAATAAATATGTGTTTTTTTGTTAGTTGGAACAAACATATATATTCACCTTATTCAGCTAGTGCTTCTCTCCTTTGGACATTATACATTGCTCAGTACAACACACGAACAGAGGAGTTGTAATTTCATTTTTTTGGATGCTTGATAATGCCTTGGAAATTACTTTTCTTCTCCTCTTAGCCTTAATCTCTAATAGAGTGGATGGATATAAAATCCTCTTTGATGGAATGACACCCCTCTTAAATGTCAATTCCTTTACAGAAGCAGTTAATGCATTAATAGCATTAATCACTATATCATGTTTCTCCTTGCAGTCTTGACATTTGTATGCAAAATATTCACTGGGAGAGGCAAAATCTGTATAATCAATATGATCATACTCATAATGGTTTGTTTTAAATACTGTAAGAGGAGTATCATTAGCACCAACATCGGCACCACTACCACCACCAACAGCTCCATCACCACTAAGACCATCAACAACAACACGTTCACTCTCCAAAATTATTTTTCTTGTAATGGTTGTTGCTCCAAATAATTCTATTTTTATTCTGTCAATGACCTTAGGGTCCGATAAAGTTTGCACAGACTGTAACATAATAAAAAATGACATCTTCAACTCTCGATTGGTTGGAACTTGCGACGGATGCACAATCTAATATAAATCATTACATATATTAGAATGATGATTAGATCATTAAAAAAAAATCATTAATTAAAATAAAACCTTAATTATAATTATACTTACTGCATCCTTCGGGGGGTTGAAGAGATCAAGAAATTTTACATTTTTAGCAGTATTGGAACCATCTCAAGATTTTTGGACAGGAAATTTCTTCCTGGTAGTTCACTTGTTGTCTCAAATAAGGAATGACTTCAAACACCCAAGCCTATAAAATAACGCCAATAAATCAAAATCATTATTGAGTAAAAAAAAAAAGAATGATATCATAATAAAAGAAAGAAACATTTGCCATGAAAGTCTATGGAAAGCTATATAAGTTAACTATCTTTGACGCTAACGGAGTCAACAAATATTTGACAGTCATTTTGAAGATTTCATAACCCCAAGGATAGCTGTTAAACGCCTCAAGATCCTCGGAGAGCTTTATTAAACCAATGCTTATGTTGTTGTTAACGTCTCTCACCCAAAGAATACTATGTACAAACCAAACCAAGCACAATGATTGCTTGTGCTTCTTTGAAATTCTTTTACCTTTCAATGCTTCTATAAAATTTTTATTTTTGAAGCTTGGACCAACAATTAACACCAGGTCATCACGATCACATGACTTGCCTTTGCCTTTTGGGTGTGCGGGGTGCTTTATTTGGGTTAGAATTGGTATAACATGAGAAAAAGAAGGAGGATAATATTTTAGTCTAGTAACTATGGCAAACTCGTTTCACCCAAAACAAACAGGCATGCCAAAGTAATTTATCCACACCTGGTCCATCTTATCTTTGTTTTCATACATAAACCTACGCTTGAGAAGTTCATATACCATTTTCATTTGGAAACGAGTATTGCTGTCCTCCGATAAATCAAAGATATTTTCCAAAGCTGCTGTCCCTGAAATAAGCATCCAATTTTTATTCTCAAAGTATTTTTTTGAACGCGTTTAAAGATTTTTCCATGGTTGACTTAACCACAAAATCACCCATTAAATCTGTGGCACCATCACACTGCATTCTCACAGGATAACGATCAATGCTGAAGGTTTTGACCAACTCTTTGGTGAAAGGGCTATTAGCATTTGGATAATCTCTTTTGAAATATTGCTCTTCCCCATGTTCATCATATTCTGCTCCTTATTGAGATAACGCTTGTAAAGCAAGCTCATGGAGTGGTGGATGTAGCCTAGCTGCTTCACTTGTTTCTTTACTTGGACTTGATTCGATTTCTATTTTTTTGGGAGCCATATTATCTAAAATTAACAGGAACATAAAAAATATATTATAGTTAATTAATGCATCATTAAAAAAGGATAGTAGTAAATCTAACATGCAAAATAGTAAAATAATAGTTGCAATAAATCACACATCTGTTGCACCGGGTAGGTTATCTGTTGCACCAAATAACTAACTTGTTGCAATGGATGAGTAATTTGTTGCAACAATACAAAATATATCACTCATCTTTTAAGATAGATGAATGGTCTGTGCAACAGATCACACATCTGTTACAACATATGAGTGATCTGTTGTAACAGTTAAATAACCTATTGAAATGAATGAGTAATCTGTTGCAATAATATAAAATATATCATTCATCTATTGAGAAAGATGAATGGTCTGTGCAACAGATCACACGTCTGTTGTAATATATGAATGATCTACTAGAATAGTTAACTAACCTATAGCACTAGCTGAGTAATCTGTTGCGATAATACAAAATATATCACTCATCTGTTGATAAAGATGAATGGTTTGTGCAATAGATCACACATCTGTTGAAATATATGAGTGATCTATTAGAACAGTTAACTAACTTGTAGCAATGGTTGAGTAATCTGTTGCGATAATACAAAATATATCACTCATCTGTTGAGAAAGATAAATGGTCTATGCAATAGGTCACACATCTGTTGCAACATATGAGTGATCTATTGGAACAGTTATCAACGGTCAATATTATTTAGATTTGTTCCAACAGAAGGGTCGTCTATCACGACAGATGAATGATCAGTTGGAAAAATCAAGTCTTGGACATGTCCTGTTGGAAGAGTTGATAGGATTTTATCCAATGGGAGGTTCATCTATTGGATCAGATCTTTAATTCGATGGTTCCTCTGTTGCATCAGATGGTTAATTTATTGCATCAAATGGTTAAACTGTTTCATCATATGCTAAATCTATTGCGTCAGATTTTTATTCGATAGTGCCTCAGTTGCATTAGATGATTAATCTATTGCATCAGATGGTTAATCTGTTGCATTAGATATTTAATCTGTTGCATAAGAATTTTAATTTGATGGTTCCTCTGTTGCATCAGATGATTGATCGGTTGCATCATATACTAAATCTATTGCATCAGATGGTTAATATGTTGCACCAGATGGATAATCTATTGGAGAAAAAAATAGTTGCATAATTTTGTTCAACAGAACAACAACAATATCACCATTTTTACCATGAACAAGAGCAAATCAACCCAGTAACGGGCACAACAAATTAAACTTTGAAATCAAACAACAAAAGAGAAGAGAAGAGAAGAAATACCAGAAATTATGATTTTATTCAAACCGCATTTCAAATTAAAGCAACAAATATTGAAATTTTTAACCAATACTATAAGAGAAGTTGGCTCAAGTTTCTCGTTTTCTTCAAAACTAAAAAGGCCATAATTTTTTACCTATGAAAAAAGAAAAGAAACGATAAAGAATTCAAAGCTGTTGTGGCCGGAGAGCAAGGTTGTGACGTCGATTGACGGTTGAATTCAAAAAGGAACTCGAAGCCCAACTATTTGTCATCGGAGGTTGAAATCGTCGGGGATTGAAAGGAGAAATTTGCAGAACTGTTGGTTGAGAGAAACTGTTGAGAGACGGTCGATGTTTGGATTGAAGAAGAGTGTGGGTTGGGTTGATTTGTATTTTTAAAAAGATTAGAAAGTTTTAAAAATATTAATCAAGTCCACAATTAACTTAATCAAGTTTTCTAATTATGTTTGACCTTTTAAGTTGGTCAATGTCACCAATCCTTCATTCAAGAGTTAAAAGACACCTTTCCTTCAATTTTCTCTAGATACTATGTGGAATCGTTTTTAGATTTATTTATCTAAGGATTTGATTTGTGGGGTCGGAGTAGTGTGTCAAGTATGACTGATAAAAAAAATAAAAATCAAAAAATAATTATGTATATAGTACTTTTTGTAAGATTATATATATAGATAGACACAAGGTAGATGAAAAAGAGCAAGAGAGATATCTAATATACAATGTTGAAATAGAAAAAACTATGGATCTAAGTAGGGATTTTTGAAAGTTAGATTTTCCAAATTTTCAAATTTTGAGGAAGAAGTATCCTCTTTTAGGAAAATGTATAATTTTGTTTCTGAGATTATTTGAACAAGTTGTTTATCAAGTACAAATACCTAGGCAAAATTATTTTTAGATTTATTTATCTTCAGATTATCTTTTTTGGTTGCAGGGTCAAGATAGTGTGTTAAGTGTGATCGATGAAAAGATAAAATAAAAATTAAAAATAACTATGTATATAATTCTTTTCATAAAATTATATGCAAACTAATGAAAGACAGATACGAAAAGAGAGAGAGAGATGTAATATACCAGGTTAATTTGAAATTAAAAAATTATAAGTGAAAATAAGGTTTAACCCATAGAGAAAATATTTGGATGTTTATCATTTTTGGATTTTGGGGAGAATGGTCTATTTTAAAAGGAAAATGTATAATTTTGTTTTGAATGTATTTGAAAAAGGTGTTTAAGCACATACCTATGCGAAACAATTTTTAGATTTATTTAACTAAAAGCTGCGTGTTAAGTGTGACTGATAGAAAGAAAAGATGAAGGCGGAGATAATCATGCATGATTTTTCTTGTGAAATCAACTTACTAGAAATAAATGTCTGATATTAGTTGAACAGTTACTAAATTTGGATAGAATTAATTAATTATTTTTATTTTACTCCTATAATTAATAATATATATTAAATGTGAATAATTACAATTCTAATGTCCATTTCTATACCAATGAATATCATTAATACGAGTTAAGATAAAATAGTAAAATTCATTATTTTGTTTATGATTTCTTACTCACCGTGCAAACTGTAATGCACTCAACTAAAGTAAAACGAAGAAAGTACTACTTTTTTTTGAGTTTATTCAATAAGGTTGTTTAAGTGCAGTCATGTAGGTGGAATCATTTTTAGATTTATTTATCTAGAAGTTATTGTTTTTGATTAGTAGGGTCGAGGTAGTGTGTTAAGTGTGACTGATGAAAAAAAGAAAATAAAAGTCGAGATAATTATGCTTATAATGCTTTTCGTAAAACTATATAATAGAAAGACATATAGGAAAGGGTAAGAGAGAGAATACAACGTTGAATAAAAAAGTATGGATGAAAATAGAACTTAACCCATAATTTTTTTTATATATTTTTTCAATTAGGAGTTGTGGGGGGTGGGGGGGTCTTTTTTAGAAAAATAATATATTTTTTTTGAGTTAATTTGAAAGAGTTGTTTAAATGTAGATACCTATGTGAATCATTTTTAAATTTATTTATCTAGGTATTTGGTTTGTAGGGTTAGCGTGTCAAATATGACTGATGAAAAACAAATCAAAAATAATTATGCATATAGTGTTTTTTGTAAGATTATATATATAGATAGACACAAGATGAATGGAAAAGAGCAAGAGAGATATGTAATATACAATTTTGAAATGAAAAAGTCATCGATGTAAGTAGGGGTTTTTGAAATTTAGATTTTTCCAAAATTTTAAATTTCGTGGAAAAAGTATCTTTTTTAGGGGAAATGTATAATTTTGATTCTGAGTTTATTTGAAAAAGTTGTCTATCAAGTACAGATACCTAGGCAAAATTATTTTTAGATTTATTACCTTAGAATTATCTTTTTTGATTGTAGGGTCGAAGTAGTGTGTTAAGTGTGACCGGTGAAAAGAGAAAATAAAAATTGGAAATAATTATGTATACGAAACTTCTCATAAAATAATATGTAAACGGATGAAAGATAGATACGAATAGAGAAAGAGAGAGATATGCAATATATCAAGTTTAAAATGAAAAAAAACTGTGGATGAAAATAAGGTTTAACTCATAAAGAAAATATTTGAATTTTTATCATTTCTGAATTTTGGGGGAAAAGGTTTTTCTTAAAAGGAAAATGTATAATTTTGTGTTTAGGACGTTTATTTGAAAAAAGTGATTTAAGCACAAATACCTATGCAGAACAATTTTTAGATTTATTTAATTAAAAGTAGTGTGCTAAGTGTGACTGGTAGAAAGAAAAGACGAAAGCAGAGATAATCATGCATGATTTTTCTTGTGAAATTAGTCTGATAATTTTTTATTTTTTTTAAATGTGTAAGAATGAAGAAGTTAAAACCTAACAGGAAAAAATATATTTAATACTTTTACAGTTCTCCGTCTTCATATCTTCCTTCCTTTTTTTTTAATTACTAGTCAAGTGTACGTACTTTGCATGTGTGTATAGCGTTAATTATGAATATTATTTATAAAGTGAATAATTATTATGAGTATGTTACATTAAAAAGTATAAATTAGTTTTTAAAAGTAGGTAAAATATTTAGGATTAAAGGTGTATTAAAAAGGAATGTGAGATACATAATTTATAATAAAATTCATTTTATTTTATGAGATACCCATATAATCTTGTGTATTGCACAAGTTCCTTCCTTATCGGCTAAACGTGTTGAGCTAATTTGTTCCATCATTAAGCGAATGAAGTTGTTCTCCAAGTCCATCGTGTATTAATACTACAATATCAATTATTATTTATAACGAATTAAAAAAAGGGAAAAAAATAGAAGAAAGTACCCAGTCTTTTTAGCGTGTGGCCAAACTTCTAAAATTGGCTTATTTTAAAAAGTTTTATTTTAGAAGTGCTTTTATAAAAGTATTTTTGGTGTTGTGTTGATCTTTTTATTTTCGTTCCTCTTACGTATTCAAATTTAAGATATTTGATTTCTGTAAAATTTTCATTAAATATAAGCTAAAATTTTCATTAAATATAAGGTAATTTTTTTGTAATTTATTCCATAATGAAAAGAAAAAATTCTTCTTTTATCTCTTTGTACTTAATTTTCCCTTTTCTTTTATTCTTTCTTCATATTGATTTATTTTCAATAATAATCTAATGACTTAAAGTGAGGCAAAAAAATTCGTTAATATCCCAATAATAAAAGAAAAATTACGTCTAAAAGAAATTGAATCGTACAATGTCCAAAATCAAAGGACTAAATAAACTTTTAATTGATTTCAAATATACCATATAAAGTTAGGACTCTTTAATTATTAATTTTCCTAATAACTCTTGCCATATAATTTCTCTTACCATATATTTTAGGACTCTTTAATTCTACATATTATGAGAATAATTAATTCTACGTAATATTCTAATGAAGGGTAAAAAGTTCAAATCACTTTTTAAAGAGTTTTCACACTTGTAATAGATTATAGATATAAATATAAATTATAGATTATAGATTATAGATTATAAATATAGATTATTGATTTAAAATTTAAAACTTAATATTTTTCACAAACTCGCAATGTTTATTTTAAAAATTATGACTTGAAATACAAAATTAGAAAATGAGTGTAAAGACAACATTGATAAATTATTTCTGAAATCGATGATAAATAATAATGAAAAAGAAATTATTTAAGTTTTTTGTGATATAGATGATGATTATATTTAAGTACAAGTACCTTTGCGGATCTATTCTTATTATTTAACTTAACACTTATCTAATGTGTCATAAAAATCTAAAGAGAAGAAGAGGCGTGTAAGAAAAATATTCTACATTTTCATACCTCCTTTTTTAAAAAAAAAAATCTTACTATCAATCTAAAATTTTAGACTAAATATCTCTCACATGCACGATGCTCTATTTTTAATTCAAACTTTTTAATTATTTATTATATAAAAAATGTCATGAATAAACAATTAGAAACCGAGTGTGAAACAAAATAAAAAGTGATTTATGAAATTGGTAGTAAATAATGATAAATAAAAAATTAATTGAAATACTATTATATTGTTGGTGGATTATTTAACCACATTCTTCTTTGGAAATTTAATATTATTATTTTTATTTAGCCTAGTATTATCGTTATTTGGCTGCAAGGTTAGGAGGTGGGAGGCGGGAAGAGCTTGTTAGGTTAGACGGGTAGAAATAAAGGATCGAAGCTACTATGCATGATACTTCTCGTAAAATTAATATTATGATAAAAAAAAATGTACAAAAGAACTTAAAAAAAAATCGTACTAAAAATAAGGCAAAATGACCTTCTGGACTCCTGTCGATTTTGTAAGTTGGACACTTCCACTTACATGTTTGTCATTTGGACCCCTGAACCCACTAAAAAACAACATATTAAATCTTTTTTTGGTGAGTGTAACACACTCTCCCCCACGTCAACTGTCATGTCAGCTGTCACGCCTGCCACGTCATCTGCCACGTTATTTTAAAAAAAATAATAAAAAAAAAATATTACATTAAATTTCAAGTCATTTTTAAAATGCTACATAACAAATTAAATATTAAAATTAATTTAATTAAATAAGAAAAATTTATAAATTGTAGAAAAAATTGAATAATCATGTTTTTATTTTTGCTCACAAATTAAACATCAAGTCCATTCCAAAAAATTAAAATTCTTCTCCAACTAATTTAAATTTTTAACTATAAATTCATATATAAAAACATAATAAATTTTTTATTTTTAAATTTGAATATTTTTAACAAATTCACAAAAAGTTTAATTTATTTCAAGCGAAATTCACTAATTTTTTTCAATATTCACTATCACTCACTTTCAATTTAGATTTAAATTTTAATCCCCAAAAAATAAAAAAATTTCAAATTTAAATTTTAATTAAAAAAATAAAAAGAATTGAATTGAGAGGAAAAATTCAAATAAAAAATAAAAAGTGAACATGTGGGGTGGGTGGGGGGAGGGGCTGGAAGAGTGTTGGGGTGGGGTGTGGGGTGTGGGGGATGGAAGGGTCTGGGAGGGGTATGAGGGTGGGGTGGGGAGGGGCTGGACGGGGATGGTGAGGTGTGAGGGGGTGGGGACAGGGCTGGGGTGGGGTGGAGAGGTTGGGGCTGGGGTGGGATGGGGCTGGGTAGGGTTTGGGGGTGGGAACGGGCTGGGGTGGGGTGGGGAAGGGTTGGACAGGTGTTGGGGTGGGGTGGGACAGGGCTGGGTGGGGTGTGGGGGTGGGGATGGGCTGGGGTGGGGAGGAAAAAAAATATTTTTATTTTTTTTAAAATTTTAAATATATTTTTAAAATTTTAAAAATATTTTAAAAACATTTTTAAATTATTTTTAAATTTTTAAAAATATTTTTAAATTTAAAAAGATGGATAGAAAAAAAGGACCCTTTTTTTAAAATTTTTAAAAATATTTTAAATTATTTTTAAATTTTTAAAAATATTTTTAAATTTTTTTTAAATTTAAAAAGATGGGAAAAAAAGGATCCTTTTTTTTTCAAGTTTTGATATTTTTTTATTTTTTTCTTAATTATTTTAATGTAAAATTGGCCAAAAATTGACCTCCACTCGCACCCCCAGGCGAGTGGCTACACTCTCTTTGTCTTAGTTACCATGACCTAGCCACATAGGCAAGATCAACGGTCAAAGGGTGCAAAATGTTATTTTTTGATGGGTTCAAGGGTCCAGATGACAAACATGTAAGTAGAAGTGTCCAACTTTCAAAACCGACATAGTACAGGGGTCCAGAAGGTCATTTTGCCTAGAAATAAAAAAGTATCTTTATCAGTTTATCTTTTTAGTTCTCTGTTGTCATAGTTTCTGTTATTTTTTTCATTGTCAGTCTAAAAACTCAGATTCAATATCGTTCATAAGCTCGTAATGTTCAATTTTTCAAACAATTTATTTAATTATTTTTCAAATAAAAAACTACTAAAAAACATATAGTGATGAGTGTGACGCAAGACTTGAATGTTCAAACAAATAAAAAGTATTAAAAAGAGAAAATGAATGTGACGCAAGACTAGAAAGTGATTTTTGAAATTGATGAATGGTGATAAATAGTGATGAAAAAGAATTAGAGTAACTTACATAAATCCCTGATAGTTTAAGCAATATTATATAAAATTTCATTTATTTTGCTAATTACATCTTATCCCAAAATTTTGAAATGGTGATTCATATGTTAAGCAGTGATACATATGTTAAAGTGATGCATATGTAACAGATCAGGTAATTATTTTAGGAAGCAACAAATTTTCTCTAATTTTAACAATGTAAATCTCGCCTAAACTGTTAAAAGCGTTAAAAACACAATTCCATTTGTAAACAGTTCAACATTGAAGCAAACCTCATATGTATCATAGTGATACATCTGGAACTCATATGTATCACTTTGATACATCTGCACAAATATTCCTCTACTTGAAATCTAGTTCTGCATACAATGCACAAAGATTCAGGGATTTATGTAAGTATGATTAATTGGTGATTCATATTGGTAATGCATATAATCGGTGTTTCATATAACATGTAATTCATATTGGTGATGCATATAAATGGTGTTTCAAATAACTGGTGATTCATATAACAGATTCGTATAACTGGTGATTCATATAACTGGTGATTCATATAATTGATGATTCATATAACTGGTGATTCATATTGGTGATGCATATAGCTGGTGTTTCATATAATTGGTGATTCATATTGGTGATGTATATAACTAGTGTTTCATATAAATGGTGATTCACTTTACTGGTTCATATAATTGGTGATTCATATTAGTGATTTATCTAATTGCAGATTAATAGATTAACTTCATATTTGTGAAACATTTTAACTGGTTATTCATATGTTAAATGGCTCAAATTTTGATTTAACTGGTGATTCATATGGTATTTGGTGATTCATATAAAAATCGATTAACGTAACTTCATATCGGTGATATATTTTTTGGCATTTATTTCAGTTATATCTTGCTGTGCAAATCTCCAGAATGCAGTTGGTTATTCAAGGCGTCCTGTAAGCTTGGTACTGATACATTCATAGTATGTACGTTCAACGATGAACACACCTGTTCAATAATGAACAACGTTTTTTAGTAGAGCAGCATGCAACAATTGCTTTTGTAGCAGGGATAACAACTCCAAAGTTGGTGAACCACAAAATAATAATCACCCCAAGAGACATTATTAAAGATATTAAAAGGAACTTAGTTTGGACATAGATTTCAATAAATTCTTCAATTGAACGAAGCAAAGTCATCGCTTTTAATGGTAAATTATTTAATATTTATTATACTTATATAAGTTGATTTGCAGACTTTCTTTAACTATCTGATAACAGTTGTATCAAAGTGATACATCTGGGAGTCATATGTATCATTTTGATACATCTGTTGAAATATGCCTTTAGTTGAATTTTTGTTCTTTATATTTAATTAATTTGGGTCTATTATGCTTCATATATTATGTTGACTTACACAAAACTTTATAAAATAATATTTTTACATTAAGGAATCAACTAACTACATATATGGTGTGTATGAAGAAGGAAGAAAATACATTGTTCGGTTGGATAATAGAACATGCAACTGTGGTAGATTTCAGCTTGATGAAATACCATGCGCGTATGTACGCTATTGCTGTTTTGAAAAGCAAACATGTAAAGGAAACAAAGCCAGGTTGTTCAGATTACTCCAAGAAGGAGGCACTGGTGAAGACTTATGAAATATCGCTGTGTCCAATGCCCGATAAACGAGACTGACATGTACCACCGGAGGTGTTAGAAGATGTGGTTTTGCCTCCAAAATATAAATGCCCACCAGAAATACCCAAGAAAGGTAGACAAAAGAAAAATAGTGAAAAGTTTTCATCAACATCAAATCGTTGTGGCAAGTGTGGGTATAAAGGCGATAACAGACACACTTACAACTACTTTCCAATAGAGATATGACATGTTTCTTTAGAGTTTAATCAGACATGTTTTCTTAGTTCAAAGTTTTGAATTCAATAATTTGAGTTAATTACTCAAAAATTCATTGCTTGATATATTCTGTTTGCAATTGAAAGAGAAATGTTTTTTTAATATCATTGTTTATAATTTATTAGTACTATTTTTTTATGCAGATATGTTAGAGTTCATGAGGAATGTTAGTGAAACATTTCCTATATGAAATTATAAAGTGATACATATTAAAAATTTTAATACTTTTATATGATTCATATTAACCGTTCATTAAAGATATGTGAATCATATCACCATTTAATCTCAACATGTTAATTGGTGATACATTTTAAACATGTTATTTTCAATTGATATATATACATAAAATTAATATTGTTATATGATTCATATAAATCGTTAGTGAAAAATTATTTGATTCGTATTAGTAATTAAACTTAACATGTTAATTGGTGATACTTTTTCAACATATTGGTTAAAGTTTATTCATTTTTAATAATTTTTAACTAGTGATTCATTTTAATCATTTGATAAATAGTGATTCATATAATTTGTGATTCATTTAACTGGTTATTCATGTAACTGGAGATTTATATGATAACAGATTAACATGTTAAGTGGTATTTGGTGAATCATATAAAAACTGGTTAATAATATAAATGGTGATTCATATGGTATTTGGTGTTTCATATAAGAACAGATTAACGTAACTTCATATTGGTGATACATATTAGATCACTTGTGATTGTTAACAAAATAATGATTCTACATATCAATAGATAAAACTGAAAATTAGTGATAGATTATGTAAGTTAAACTGCCCACAAAAGTACTAATACCAGAACTGCTTCTAAGATAAAATGTCATGACATTAAAAATAAAAAACACATTGTCATGATATATCCAAAAATCCCCTAACTTAAAAAAAAACAGAAATCCACAAACATAAGAAATAAATATCCTTTTGTCACACAATAAATACTACACAACTACGGTTCAACATCAATCATCTTTGTATCCTCAGATTGAATGAAGGTGCGTTTAGGTCTAGGCGGATCCTGGTTGTCACTAACATATTCAGTGCATGCTTTGTTCACACCATAGTCCTATAATAAGGATGTGCATCTGTATGATGCTTTTTCGGATCAAACTCTGAAAATGATATTTGATGTCGGTCACTTAAAAATTCAGCATATGCTGCAACAAACAAGCCACAATCCCTGAAAATCAGAAAAAATAGGTATTTTATGTGTTGCCGTGAGCTCTTATTTAAAATAATATATTCAAAAGAACAAATGATACTTATAATATGCCGCTTGATTGTTACACAATTCCATCAACAATGTGAACATCGAATGCATGCCGGTCTGTCTTTTTTTTGTATGCGTTTAGAAGTGACCAATTAACCAATTAAATCACCAATTAATCAGTTAATCTGCAATTATATGAATCACCCATATGAATCACCAGTTAAGATAATCATTTATATGAATCACTATCTATGAATCACCAATGAAAATATCATTTTAGTGTTTCACCCATATGAATCACCTGTATGAATCACCAAGTAACCAGTTAATCTGTTGCTCTGCAATTATATGAATCACCCATATGAATTACCAGTTATATGAAACACCAGTTATATGCATTACCAATATGAATCACCAGTTATATGAATCACCGGATATATGAATCACCAATTAATCATACTTACATAAAGCCCTGAATCTTTGTGCATTGTATGCAGAACTAGATTTCAAGTAGAGGCATATTTGTGCAGATGTATTATAGTGATACATCTGGGTTCTAGATGTATCACTATGATACATGTTATCAGATAGTTAAGAAAAGGGAAAAGGACACTCTATGACCTTTTTAAAAAATAATAACCCAATTATAGCCCAAGTTTGACATTTGGACTAATAATGTCCAGTCGGCTAAACAAATGTCATTTTATCGCCATTTCCTAATCTTTCCCAATTTGGGTTATTTTGATCCACGTAGTCCATATACAGTCCATATATGATACTGATATAGTCTATATACAATACTGATACAATATTCAACTTGGGCAATTCGACCCTTTTAAAAATATTTCAATTTTTTTTACTATAAATTTTTAAATTGATCAAATATTCTGCTTTTTTATTGTTTAGAAATAATAATTAAATTATATAAAAATGATATAATTATTAAATAGAATATGAATCTATATAAGATATATGTATAGAAATTGTATAGTTCTATCAAATATGTATATGTACAATATATAGAAAGTGTATACAAATTATATAATTGTTGTATAAAACGTGTGAAAAAAAGTACAGTTATTAGATAAATTATGTATCAAAACTGTATAATTTCCGTATAGAATATTTATGTATAAGATTTGTATAAAACCTGTATAAAAGTTGTGTAAAAGCGGTATAAAATCAGTCAGTAAATTAAAATGGCTAGCAAGTGGAATTTAAATTCCATGGCCATTTTCAAGGAAATAGTTTAATTTGAAGTGCAAATGTACAGTTATTATATAAATTATGTATCAAAATTGTATAATTTCCGTATAGAATATTTATGTATAAGATTTGTATAAAACCTGTATAAAAGTTATGTAAAAACGGTATAGAACCAGTCAGTAAATTAAAATGGCTAGAAAGTGAATTTTAAATTCCATGGCCATTTTCAAGGAAATAGTTTAATTTGAAGTGTCGTTTCTGTCCTTTTCCCTTAAAAAAAGTTTGCAAATCAACTTACCATCATACGCATGACTTTGCCTTTGCGATAATAATACCTGGTTCGACGAAAATTTGGGGATATGTTCAATTTCATCTTGATCTACCATTTGCATGTCGGAAACTTGATTTTTAGCAGCAAAAGCTTCTCTTCAAATTTCAATTTTTCTGGGTAGCTCCGCTGCTTTGATCGATTTTAACTAAAACCTAATTTGGTGCAATCAAATTCGCCCGGAGTAAAACACAGGACTTGATTACTATCATGAACACCTTTTTTGTGTTTCAATTTGTGAAATCCCCAAGTTGAATGAGGGTGAATCTTCATTAGCCATTGAAGATAAATAAATTAACACCAAAGGATTTTAAAGCATAAACCAAAAGCTAACCTCGTTGAAGAAGATGACAATTTTTGAAATTAAAGGATGAACGATTACGGTTGAAATCAGTTGAAGTATTGGAGAATAAAGTTGACTCAGAATCTACTAAAATGGGAGAGATTTTAGGGAAGTAATTTGTGGGGGGGGGGGAAGAAAAATGCGTAATCTGTAGAGAGAGATGGCGTGAAAAGGGGAGATAAAATAGGGTGTGCAAATTATAGCATATGTATCACTAGTAAATATGCAATAAGAGACTTTATGTAATTTTTAAAATATTAAGGAATATTAGGTAATATGGTGCCTTAAATATGGGATTTGTGTAATTTTTCAAAAGAATTAACTGGTTATGATGTTAGTAGTGGCCTTATTTAAGCACAAATATTATTGCGATTATTTTTTTTTTTTTTAAATTTAACTCAGCAGTTACCGTTTTTGGTTGTCGGGTTATAGAGATAGAGAAAAACTTGCTGGATTAGACTGATAGAAAGGACAGTGGTTATGCATGATATTTTTCGTAAGATTAATATTACGACAAAAATGATGTGACTAGTTTTTCTTTTAAAAAAAATAGGCGCGTAAAAATAAAATTAAAACTAAAAAATGTATTTGCCATCTTTTGAATCACCATTTTCATATCTATTTTTTTTTTTTTTGTTTCCCAAGGTATCCCCACAGCCGGCAGCCGTGAGACTAATCTTCCGTTCCTCTGTCAGCGCACTAAGCGGTAGGAAACTGGCCATAGAGTTTGCGTCATTCGCTAGAGGCGGAGATCGAACCCCCGACCTCTTGCTTAAGAGACATGGCGCTGAACCACCATGCCAACTCTAATGGTTCACCATTTTTATATCTCTTTCCTTCTTTTTCTCGTTAGCGATCTAAACATTTAATTTTAATATCTTTCATAAGATCACAATGTGACATTTTCTGAACAATTTCTCAAAACCTTTTTCTATAAAAAAATGTCCTAAAATATAAAATTAAAGCTTGAAGCATAAAAGTGAAATTTGATGTATGAAATTGACAGAAAATGATAGTAAAGAAAAAAATTAACTGAGCTATTGTTAATGTTGATAGTGAATTAATTGAAATAAAACATACTTTTGTAGATTTTTTTCTTATTTAGCTCAACACATATCTTTTTGTATTGTAGATTTGGAGGGGAGCTTGCTAGGTGAGCCTGTTAAAATAAAAGAACGGAGACAATTATGCATGGTATTTTTTCATAAAAGTTATACCACGATAAAAAATTAACTTGGTAAAGAAATTGAAAAAGGAATTGCGTAAAAATAAAATCAAAATCCGAAAAGAAAAAAAGAAAATCTTTGCCACATTGTTGATTCTCCCTATTTATATCTCTTTCCATCTTTATCTAATTGATAATTTAAAATTTTAGATTTAATGATTTTTCACAAGCTCGCAATGCTTCATTTTCAAAATAATACCTTTAACCAATACTTTTGATCATTTTTTTTTATAACTAATCACTTGTATTAATTACCTAATAGAAATTCAAGCATCAAAAAATAACTGCATCTCAGTTTACTATTTTAAAAAATAAAAATAACCCGCTCCTATAGGTATATAACTAGAGAAAATTGAAGAATAGGTGTCTTTTAAGTCTTGAATGAAGTATTGATGACATTGACCAACAGATAGGGTCAAACATTATTAGGAAACTTGATCAAGTTAATTGTGGACTTGATTAATATTTTCAAAACTTTCTAATCTTTTCAAAAATACAAATCAACCCAACCCACACCCTCTTCAATCCAAATCAACCACTCTCCCCTCTCTCTCAACAGCTTCTCTCAACTCTCTCCCAACCAATAGTTCTGCAAAATTTCTCCCTTCAACCCCCGACGACAAATAGTTGGGCTTCGAGTTCCCTTCTTCAATTCAATCAACCTGTCTCTCATCCCTCTCTCGACAGCTTCTCTCAACTCTTTCCCAACCAACTGTTCTGCAAATTTCTTATTTCAATCCTCGACGACTTCAACATCCGACTACAAATAGTTGGGATTCCAGTTCCTTTTCGACTTCAATCGACGTGACAGCCTTGCTCTCCGGCCACAACAACTTCGAATTCTTCATCGGTCCTTTTCTTCTTTCACAGGTAAAAATTTATGGCCTTTTTAGTTTTGAAGAAAACGAGGAACTTGAGCCAACTTCTCTTATAGTATTGGTTAACAATTTCAATATTTGTTGCACTAATTTGAAATGCGGTCTAAATAAAACCCTAATTTCTGGTATTTCTTCTCTTCTCTTCTCTTTTCGAAGTGAATTATGATATTTTGTTGTTTGTTGCATTTTTTTGAAGTTTGATTTTTATTGTTTGTGTTTATAAAAACAAAAGGACAATTTGGTTTGATTTGTTCTGTTCTTGTTCTTGGTAAAAATGGTGAAATTGCTGTTTTTTGTTTAACAAAATCGTGCTACTGTTTCCTCCGATAGATTACCCATCTAGTGCAACATATTATTCATCTGATGCAACAAATTCATCATATGATGCAACAGATCAACCATCTGATGCACCAGAGGAACCATCAGATTACAATTCTGATGCAACAGATTAATAATTTGATGCAACAGCTTTACCATATGTTTCAATAGATTAAGCTTCGGATAAAAAAATCTGATGCAACTAATTAACCATCTGATGTAATGGAAGAACCATCAGATTAATGATCTGATGCAACAGATGAATCTCCTGTTGGATAAAATCCTACCAACTCTTTCTACAAGAAAAGTCCAAGACTTGATTTTTCCAACTGATCATTCATCTGCCACGATAGATGACCCTATGTTGGAAGAAATCTAAACATTATTGACCGTTGATAACTGTTCCAACAGATCACTAATGTGTTGCAACAGATGTGTGACCTGTTGCACAGACCATTCATCTTTCTCAACAAATGAGTGATATGTTTTGTATTGTCACAACAGATTACTCAGCCGTTGCTATGGATTATTTAACTGTTCCAACAGATCACTCATATGTTGCAACAGATGATGTCACAACAGTTGTGTGATCTGTTGAACAGACCATTTATCTGTCTTAAAAGATGAGTGGTATGTTTCGTATTGTTGCAAATGATTAATCATCCGCTGCAACAGCTTGATTATATGTTGTAACAGATATACTACCTGGTGCAACAGATCGGTGATCTGTTGCAACTGTTATTTTACTGTTTTGCTTATTTGATTTACTGTTATCCTTTTTAACGATGCATTAATTAACAATAATATATTATTTTATGCTCCTGTTAATTTTAGATAATATGGTTTCCAAAAGAACAAAAATCGAATCAAGTCCAAGTAAAGGAATAACTTAAGCAGCTAGGATACATCCAACACTATATGAGCTTGCTTTACAAGCTTTATCTTAATCGGGAGCAGAATATGATGAACACGGGGAGGAGAAATATTTCAAAAGAAATGATGCAGATGCTAATAGTCCTTCCACTGAAGAGTTGGTCAAAGCCTTCAGCATTGATCGTTATCCTGTGAGAATGCAGTGCGATGGTACCGTAGATTTAATGGGTGATTTCGTGGTTAAGTTAGCCATGGAAAAATCTTTCGATGCCTTCAGAAAAATACTTCGAGAACAAAAGTTGGATGCTTATTTCAGGGACAACTGCTTTGGGAAATATCTTGATTTGCCGGAGGACAACAATGCTCGTTTCCAAATGAAAATGGTATATGAACTTCTCAAGCGTAGGTTTATGTATGAAAACAAAGATAAGATGGATGAGGTGTGGATAAATTACTGTGGCATTCCTGTTTGTTTTGGTTGGAAGGAGTTTGCCATAGTTACTGGACTAAAATGTTATCCTCCTTCTCAAGTTATACCTATTCTAACCCAAAAAAAAATACCCCGCACACCCAAAAAAGGCAAAGGCAAGTTGTGCGATCGTGATGACCTGGTGTCCATTGTTGGTCCAAGCTTCAAAACAAAAATTTAATAGAAGCATTGAAAGGTAAAGGACTTTCAAAGAAGCACAAGAGCTTGGTTTGGTTTGTACATAATATTCTTTGGGTGAGAGACGTTAACAACAACATAAGCTTCGGTTTAATAAAGCTCTCCGAGGATCTTGAGGCATTTAAAAGCTATCCATAGGGGTATGAAAGCTTCAAAATGACTGTCAAACATTTGTTGACTCCGTTAGCGCCAAAGACAGTCAACTTATATAGCTTCCCATGGGCGTTCATGGTAAATGTTTCTTTCTTCTATTATGATATCATTCATTTTTTTCGCTCAATAATGGTTTTGATTTATTGGCGTTATTTTATAGGCTTGGGCGTTTGAAGCCATTCCTTATTTGAGACAACAAGTGAACTACCAGGAAGGAGTTTCTTGTCCAAGAATTTTGAGATGGTTGTCGGCTAAAACTCATAAAAATACAAAATTTCTTGATCTCTTCAACCCCCCGAAGGATGCAGTTAATTAATTTTTTCTTTTAATTAATTTTTTTTTTGTAAATGATCTAATCACCATTCTAATATATGTAATGATTTATGTTAGAATGTGCATCCGTCGCTAGTTCCGACCAATCGAGAGTTGAAGATGCCATTTTTTCTTACTTTACAGTCTGTGCAAACTTTATCGGATCCTAAGATCATCGACAGAATAAAAATTGAATTGTTTGGAGCAACAACCATTACAAGAAAACCAATTTTAGAGGGTGGGCTTGTTGTTGTTGATGGAGCTGTTGGTGGTGGTAGTGGTGCTGCTGTTGGTGCTAATGATGCTCCTCTTACAGTATTTAAAGCAAACCATTATGAGTATGATCATACTGGTTATACAGATTTTGCCTCTCCCAGCGAATGTTCTGCATGTAAATGTCAAGACTATAGGGCGAAACATGATGTAGTGATTAATGCTATTAATGCATTAACTGCTTCTGTAAAGGAATTGACATCTAAGAGGGGTCTCATTCCATCAAAGAGGATTTTATTTCCATCCGCTCCATTAGAGATTAGGGCTAAGAGGAGAAGGAGAGTGATTTCCAGGGCATTATCAGGCATCTAAAAAGGTGAAATTGCAACTCCTCTGTCTGCGTGTTGCACTGAGCAACGTACAATGTCTAAAGGAGAGCAGAAAGAGCTGAAGAAGATGAATATATTATATGTCTTCCAACTGACAAAATAAATAGACACATATCTATTTCAACAGATGACACATCTGCTGAAAATTATCAAACAAATATATACATCTGTTGCAATAGTTGACTAACCTGTTGCACAGATACTTTATCTGGTGCAACATATGTCTCATCTGTTTTAGCAAATCAAACAGCTCGTCGTACAACTTTTATTTGTACCAACAGATGACCTATCTGCTGCAATAGATGATTCATATGTTGCAACGGATGGTTCATCCATTGGAAATTATCACACAGGGTCTTTCTCATGTAGAAAATTTTCCCAACAGTTGATTCATTGTTGCAACAGAAATATAATATGTTTGGAACAATTTAAAACGGGAGGAAGACCTATTTGATTTGCTAGAAGAGATGAGTTATCCTTTTCCGTTTTGTTGTATCTCTGTGATTAGCATTGACCAATTCTGGCTTTCCAAGTGGATGTAGAAGAAGCTACTAATGAAAAGCATTGACAATATGCTACTCTTTTTAAGGAAATACGGAGAGCATAAAGCGCAGAAATCGTACGCAAGCGACAATGAAGATCCACGACGAGCAAAGCCGAATTTCATAGCACCGGATGAAGAACAACTTGTCCATACTGAGTAGATCTTTATAGCTTGAACCTGTCAAAGCAATCCTTGTCAGTATACTTAAATTGTTGTTGATGTATTTGTTGAGATCTGTACCCATAACAATTTTTTTACATTTCATTTATTCGTTGACTTATTTCAGCTAATTTATGAAGGCTTTGATTTATTTTATTTTGTCTACAAATTTTATTTATTCCTTAGATTTGAACTATTAATTGAAAAGGAATACTAGATTCAAATATTGCAACAGATAATGTATCTGTTGCAACAATTGCAACAAACGACAGATCTATTGGAAAATTCGAACAGATTTAGACATATGTTGCAACAGGTAGGTGATCTGTTGGAATTTATCAAATATGACTTTCCACTGTTGCAACAGATGGACTTTAGATAAAAACATCAAGATAATGCAACAGATGACACATCTATTGAAAAAAAAGAACAGATTTAGACATATGTTGCAATAAATGGACTTTATCTGTTGCAGCAGACGACACATCTATTGGAATAATCGAACAGATTTATACATATGTTGCAACATGTAGGTTATCTGTTGGAATTTATCAAACATGTCTTTCCACTGTTGCAACAGATGGACTTTAGATAAAAACATCAAGATAATGCAACAGATGACCAGCCTATTGCAACAGATAAACTATATGTTAGAACAGGTAGGATAACTGTTACAACGGATGGAGAATCTGTTGCATTATAAAAATTCAACTTTTGTTGGACATAAAAAATTGCCACTACGTTTAAAAAGATTAAAGTGAATTGAAATAAAAAGGTGAAACCCATCAACGGTGTTCAGTTCAAACACCTAAAATAAAATAGGCATCAAATAGACATGTTCATTTTAAAGAAGTAAAATAAAATAGGCATCAAATGTGTTAGTGTCAGTCCTGGCACATTTTGTTGACTTGCCGTCACTTGCCCCCCTACGGTCATTTCTCCCCCCCATTGTCTTATATATTCATCTTCCTCCTAAAATTTAACCCTAAATTCCCAAATCTTCTTCTTCATCGTCATCTTCTTTTATCTATCCAAATTCTTCAAATTATTACTTTCATTTTTTCCAACTGACCTTGACAATGTCGAGCGCATCTTTCACTATTTTTTGTGATAAAGATTTTTGATATTGTAAGTGCGGTCATGAAGCTCTGTTAAAGACTTCTTGGACTCAAAAAAATCCGGATCGTAGGTTTTTTACTTGTAAGATTTCAAAGGTAATATTTTTTTTATTTAATTAATTGATTAATTATTGACTTGTAATTATTTTGTAATTGTGTTCTTTTTTTTTTATAGAAATTGGGTGAATGCAATTACTTTGATTGGTATGAAAAAAGACACCCTTCACAAGCAAATCATGTAATCTAGGGTTTGTTGAACAAAGTCAAGGCTTCTGAAGAGAAACAAAATCGAGCAAGAAGATACTACATTATTGTCGTTATTGCTACTGGTTTGGTGTTGTTGGACACATGGATATTGAAGCCTAATTGCTGAAATTTTCATGGTGGTGTGTGTATTTGCTACTGGTTTGTTGTCTACGAGCACATGGATATTCAAGCGTAACTGTTGGAAAATATCAAAAAGATTTAGGCATATGTTGTAAAATTTAGGTCATCTGTGGAAATTATCAAACAGGTCTTCCCACTGTTGCAACAGATTAGACTTAGATTATTAGATTATTCATAGAAATTATCAAACAGGTCTTCCCATTGTTGCAACAGATTAGACTTAGATTATTAGATTATTAGATTATTAGATTATTCAAACAGGTCTTCCCACTGTTGCAACAGATTGACAATCTAATCTATTGCATTATAAAAAGCTCAACTTTCATCAGAAAAAAATTATTGCCACTACATGTACATGTAATAAAGTGAAGGGTGACTTGAAATTAAATTTTTTTATTTCATAGGCTCTTCTATATACATAGGCTTCAAGCGTTCAGTTAGTACCCAATAAACCCAGACCTCTTGCAGGTTTGCCACAACGTTGTCGCACAAAAAATTCGTTGGCTCAGCCATTTCTGTGCCGGTCAGCAAACATTCGATGTGTGCAAGAGTGTGCGAGCCGCTCGCTTTAGCGACATCATCTTTTGGAAGGATCATTCCCCTATTTCGACCTTCAAAATCCCATGATTTCTTCATCAACACTTCCTTTGGCAAATGATTCATCAGTTTACTCTCCCTCAACAAGATGGGCAACAACACCATCAGTGGCTCCACGAGGAGAAATAGATCAAAATCATCGATGAGAGGTACGTTTGAGTCATAAACATTGATCTTTTCTTCCTTGAGTAGTATCTCAATAGCCCGATAATGCATGCCGTTCACACTAATGACTACAAGAATCCTTCTTGCCTCGGTCCAGCTCTTGCCGTGTGGATTTGGCCTGTCCCCTCTAACATATCTTAACGTTTTTTCTTCATCCAAGACCAACGTAGGAACTAGGAAATCAAGTCCCACGCCAAGGGCTGACGCCTCTCCATTGAGTTGATCGTACCTATCCTTGAACTTCTTGCAGAAGTTGAGGTCCATTATCCTATCGGCAGCATCATAAGCTTCCCGGTACGTTAATTGCCTTTTCCTCATGAGGTAGAGAATTATGTCAACATGCTGTGAGATAAGAAGTCAATTTTTAAAGAAGTCAATTTTTAAATAGGTTAGTAATTGTAAAGATGCAACGGATGGTCCATCTGTTGCATAGGGTTCTCTGAATCAATAATCCAACACAACTTATGCAACAGATGGATAATAAGTTGCAACAGAATCACAACCAGTTGCACCATTATACCCAGCTGTTGCAACAGATGTGAAATTTGTTACGTAGCTTCTTCTTCATGGGGTAGATTAGAAGGGATAGGTTAGAAAAAGTAAACTTGCCTTATCCTCGTACGGCATACGCAAATCAGTCATAGTCTGGAAGTCTTGGGGGAAAAAAGGAGGCCTGGGGTAATCTGGTGCGCCTGGCTTGGCATTCTTGGCCTGTCGCAGATCCCTCTTCTCTTAGGTGCCAAGTTCCGCGTATATGTCCACCTTCTTGACTGGCCCCTGAACTTTAACAACTTTTGGAGAGGGAGGAATTGTAATTTCTTTTGATTTCCGAGCGGAGAGTACGTCTCTAATTGCTCTTTTCTTTCTCCTAACCAATGCTGTAGGAGTGTGTGGCTCCCTTACCTTCTTGGATGGTATGACGCACCTCTTGGATTTGAATTCCTCGATAGCTTTAAAGATAGCCTCTACTTTTTTAAAGAGTTTATCCTGTCTGTCCTTGCACTCATCGCATTCGCAACGAGAACACGAGGGTGAAGAGGGGTGAGATGGACCTGTGTAAGGGCGAAAAGGGGTGTTTTCAAACATATTTATTATTTGGTAGCAGAATCAGCATGCCTGCCACCAACACCAACAACTCCACCAGAAGAAGCACCCGGATCTGCCTTAGTAAAAGGTTGGTCATGAAGAGTCTCAACATTAGGCTGACCTTGCCTAACTGCTCTTTTTATGGCTGTTGCTCCAGCCAATTCCTTCTTTATTAACTCCACCGTTGGGTCTGCAATAGTATCAACATGACCAAGAGTAATATAAGAAGTCATCACCGACTCCTCCTCAGTAGGCACGATCTATGGATGCACAACCTATAAAAAAGAAAAAAAGACAGATGCATTTAAATCATATAATATAATAATTTTCACAGTTGGGCTATATTTTAAAAAAAAACCATCTGTTGCATAGTTTGCAGTATATGGTTAAAATCCGTTTGAGTCTGGTTCAGAGAAACAGAGCAACACATGGATAATCTGATGCAAACTATCAATCATCTGTTGCAACAACTGCACAAGACGGGTAATCTGTTATGCAACAGATGATCTGTATGTCGCAACAGATGAACGATATGTTATTAGATTAAACATCTATTGAATAATTTGCAGTAGATGGTTAGTCTTTTAGGAGTTGGGTTTAGAGAACCAAAGCCACAGATGGGTAATCTGATGCAAGATATACCCCTTCGCAACAGATGTCCCATCTGGTGCATTAGATATAATATCTCATGCACCAGATATAACATTTGTTCAATATCTTTCTTATCTTTGAGTAGAATTATTTTACATGAAGAAGACGTACTGCATCATCCGGAGGGTTAAAGAGATCAGCCTCCTTAATATTGGTGTTGCTCTTTGCAGCCAACCACCTAAACATCCTTGGATGAGAAACCTCATCCGGGTAATCCATTAGCTGCTTTCGAAGGAGAGGAATGGCTTCAAATGACCAAGCCTAAAAAGTGTAAACAGGAAGCAAGAAAAAAAAATCATATTAACTATATTCAATATAAATTAATGGATGAGTAAAATTAGTGATTAATTTTACCATGAAAGCCCAAGGAAAGCCGTATAATGTGGTCCTCTTTCTCTTTCTGACTCTCCAATTCCTCCTCTTTCTCACTTTCATTTTCTTCATCACCATCTACGGACCCTTGTCCACCTCTCTCAATGTTGTTTTCATATCTCTCCTCAACTTCACTTTTCCCTGACTGAGATTGTTCAGGAAGCTCCTCCGAATCCCTTTGTATTGTAGCCTTTTTTTGAGTGGTTAGACGTTGATCCACTTTCACTTTCTTTTCTTTTGGGAGACATGTTTTACCTACAGATAAAGAAAAACAAAAATTACATTACAGGTTATGTATGCATAGATTTTAAAAAATACATTACAAACACCACGAATACCGACACACCAACAGCCACCACCACAAACACCACCAACCAATGCCAACAAACAAACAAACACCACGAATACCGACACCACCACAAACACCACCAACTAATGCCACCACTGGTTCCACCACGACGACCACAAACACCACCACCACCACCACCACCATCCAACTATACCACGACAGTCAACGGAACACTGCGATGGAAACTAGGGATTTCTCGAGTTCTTCCTATGATTTTGCCATCAAAACTCAAAATTGTAAACCCATTCTCGAAGATAATACAACTAAAAGTTTTATTTTTCATCATTAACTTAAAAGCTCTTATTTTTTAGAAAAAATAAAAATAAATATAGAGCTCTTCTCGAACTCTGTTGCCTACGAAGACAAAGAAAACGACTGATACAAGCAAGAATGATGTCGAAAATAACACCTATGTGGTCAGAAATAAGAAGAAAAGTGATCTGTTGTGGAGGGTTGAGCAAATTTGTTGAGTAGTTGTTGTCTGTATTGTATTGTTGAGTGAGAATGAGAGAGAAAGAGACAGACCTCGAGATTTGAAATGATGAAATATTTTATATGGGTTGATTTGTATTTTGGAAAAGAATGACAAGTAGTTTTGAAAATGTTAATTTAGTCCGAAATGATCTTAATTATTTTTAAAATCATAAAATATATGCGTAATTTTTAAAATCATATAAAAACAATTGAAGTAGTTGACCGAGTACTCTAGGAGGTGACCCTGTGAAAACTCACCCCTGGTCCTAGATTAATCAATTTAGGAGTCTAACATATGAACTCAATTAAAATTGTGAAAAACAAATATTCAACATGTTGCGTCAGATTTCTCATCTGTTGTAAATTATCAATCAGATTAGGTAACAATAGATTACGAATCTGATGTAAATTATCAAACAAATTAAGTCATCTGTTACGATAGATTACCCATCTGTTGTAAATTATCAAATGGATTGTCATATGTCACAACATATTACCCATATGTTGTAAATTATCAAATAGGCGTTGTCATCTATTATGGATGACCCTATGAGAACTCACCCCTAGTCCTAGATTAATCAATAGTTTACCCAATGAGAACTCACCCCTAGTCCTAGATTATTCAATCAAGGTATTAGTACCCTAGTCCTAGATTAATCAATTAAGGTATTAGTCTAACATATGAGGTAGTAAGAATCGGTTCGACTCAGAGTGATCGATCGCCGACTCTGGTTGGGAGGAACGTAGTACCGTTTCATCATGCAATTGACAAAAGACTCAATTGAAGTTGTAGTTGACCCTATGAGAACTCACATTCAATTAAGGTATTAGTCTAACATATGAACTCAATTGAATTATAGATAAACAAATGCTCAACCTGTTGCAACAGATGTCTTTTCTGTTGGATCAAATCAAACAAATTATGTAATCTATTACAATATATTACACATTTTTTGTAAACTATTAAACAAATTAAGTCATCTGTTGCAACAGATTACCCATCCTTTGTAAATTATCAAATAGATTGAGTCATATGTTGCAATAGATTACCCATCTATTGTAAATTATCAAATAGGCGCTGTCATCTATTGTAGTTGACATTATGAGAACTCACCCCTAGTACTAGATTAATAAAATAAGGTATTAGTTGGATATATGAGGTAGTAAGAATTGGTTCGGCTCAGAGTGATCGATCGATGACTTTTTTCGGAAGGAACGTAGTCCCGTCTCATCATGCATTTGCCAAAAGACTCAATTAAAGTTGTAGTTGACCCTATGAGAACTCACCCCTAGTCCCAGATTATTCAATTAAGGTATTAGTTGAACATACGAGGTAGTAAGAATCGGTTCATCTCAGAGTGATCGATCGATGACTCTTGTCGGGAGGAATGCAGTACCGTCTCATCATGCAATTGCCAAAAAAACTCAATTGAAGTTATAGTTGACCCTTTGTGCTCATTCATCCATCCCTAATTCCACCTAGATCAATGTAGGTATTATTATTAATCTTAATATTAAGTTAATGAGAACACATTTCAACTCAGAGTGATCGATCGACGACTCGGGTCGGGATGAACGCATTACTAACACCATGCAAATGCAACGACTCAATTAGATTTGTAATTGACCCTATGAGCTCATTCATTCATCCCTTGTTCCACCTAGATCGACGTAGTACTATTATTAATCTTAACAATAAGTTAATGAGGAGCTCATTCTTTCATCCCTAGTTCATCCTAAATCAATTGCAATGAAATCCATTGAAATAAATAACTGAGCTATTGGAGAATTTCAACCAGTTAACAATATCTGTTGCAACAGATGACATTTTTTATTTAATTATCGAATAGACATTTGTATCTATTATGACGGATGACTGAGGTGTTGAAAATTTTCAAACAAATATTGATATCTGTTGTAACAGATGACGTTTTTGATTTAGTTATCAAATGATATTTTCATCTGTTGTCACAGATGACTGAGCTGTTGGGATTTCTCAAACAGATATCTAAATCTGTTGCAACAGACGACATATCTGTTTGAAAATCTTTTTGTTTTCTTTTAATTTTAAAGCAAGCTACTGTCCGAGTAGATAAAGTAGTAGTACTACTAAAGGCGATAAAAAATGTTTCTTGGATAACTCAAAAATCTCATTGAGTAGTCTTGTCCTGTATTTTCAATGTCACCCGTTTTCTTCCTCGTGCCCCTCAAATTATTAGTGAATATTAATTAATGATTATTGAAACCCCTAATACTTCTTTCTTTTCATATTGACTTGGCACTCCCATCAAGAAAATATTAATTAGGGGTTTATTTTACTACCAAATTAGACTTATTAATTATTCTTTGTAAATATAAATTTGAATAAATACCCTTAGTTTAGTCATTTAATATTAAGGGTAATACATCTAGAAATTAGAATTATCTCATCTCTCCCCTCCTCTCCTTCAGCCCTAAATCTCTCTCTCATCTTTTTTCTTTCTATCCTTTTTAGGGTTATCACAACCTTTTTTTTCTCTTCTCTTTCTCAAAAATTTTCGTTCGGATCTAAACCGATCGATATCCATATCTTATATTCCTCGACTGAAATTGCTGTTTTGACCCCCTTTTGACATTGTATGATATGATTCACTATTTCTCTTTCATTCTCGTCTTCTTCTTGCAACTTTATTTACATCTTTTTATTTATTTAATTACCATTTTCCCATATCATATTTATTTAAAAAATTTGAAGGAACTTTTAATTATTGAATCAACATACCGAGAATTTTTATTATAAGATGGGAAAAAAAGTCATCTGTTGGGAGAAGTTTAAAAGCCTTGTTGGCAGTATCATTTTTTTTATGTATTTTGTTTGTTTCTTTGTTGTTGATGCTGTTATTGATGTTGTTGGTGGGGATGGCATTGTTGGAACTTGTGGTGTGGTGTTGTTGGTGGGTTTGGCATTGTTGGAACTTGTGGTGTGGTGTGGTTTAGACGGTGGGTGCTTCTTAGCTTAAAAATAGTGGAGTCCGAACAATCAACACAAAGAGTAAGGGGGAAAAATAAAAAGTTTAAAGTGAATAAGAAGAGAAGAGTTGGTTACCAAAATTTAAAAAATATGTGCTGAGTAGGAACTGAACTCAAGACCAAAAGAAATAAATAACTTTAAGCACCCATAAACAACAACTAGGCTTACCAAACAACTCTTACTATGGGTTCTCACTGATTAGATTATATACGGTTTTTTTTATTTCCACATACATATATAAAGTTTGATACGAGTTCAGTCTGTGCTCGCGCACCCGGAGGACTCCATGTGGGTCCGTCCCTTGTTGTTGATGGTGTTGGAACATAGGATGTATGCTTCTTTGTAGTTGATAATGTTGTTGGAACAAATATTGTTGTTTTCTTTGTTGTTGATGTTTTTTATTTGTTGTTTGTAGTTTATGCTGTTGTTGATGTTGCAATAGATGGAGCAACTGATGGAACAAATCAAACCACCAGCAAGGCTTCTATGTATTCCAACAGACTCCATATCTGATGCAACAGACTCCACATCTGACGCAAACTATCCGGGACTTATGTGTTGTGTGTGGTGTGTTACTTAAATAAAACTGGTGACTTTATTAATATGTAAATTTAAAAAAACAGATCTAAATACAATATTTTATATTTTTGTTGTATTTCCGAAAGAAACAGATTGGTAATCTGTTGCAAAATATATTCCACCTGTCAGATAACTTACAACATATGGACAATCTGTTGCAATAGATGTATATGTCAGTTTGCTTTTCCATCAGCTGTGGTGTCTGTTGCAACTTGCTAATCATCTGTTTATTCGATTTCATCGAGAGCAATAGATTTTTCTAAACACTTCTTGGCCAAACTCAATTTTTTCTCTTGGACTGCTTCTTTTTTTTTTTCTTTGCATCCTTCAAGCTGGCCTCCAAATTTAATTTTAGCCCTCAATCCAATAGAAAAAAATTAGTTTGGTTGAAGGATGCAAAGAAAAAAAAAAGAAGCAATCCAAGAGCAAAAATTGAATTTGGCCAAGAAGTATTTAGAAAAATTGATTGCTCTCGATGAAATTGAATAAACAGATGACTAGCAAGTTGCAACAGATGCCACAGCTAAAGGAAAAACAAATTGATATATCCATCTGTTGCAACAGATTGCCCATATGTTGTAAAGTTATCTGACAGGTGGAATATATTTTGCAACAGATTACCAATCTTTATCTTTCAAAAATACAACAAAAAGATAAAATATTGTATTTAGATCCATTTTTTTTCTAATTTACTTATTAATAAAGTCATCAGTATTATTTAAGTAACACACACAACACATAAATCCTGGATAGTTTCAGCAATATTGCATTAAATCCCGGATAGTTTGCTAATTATATTTTATCCCAAAATTTCAAATTGTGATACATATGTTAAGCAGTGATACATATAGCATATGTATCACTAGTAAATATGAATCCGGGATTTTATGTAATTTTTTAAAACATTAAGGGATATTGTGTAATATGGTGTCTTAAATATGGGATTTGTGTAATTTTTTCTTTTAAGGAATATGAACAGTCGTGGCTTTTTATTTGACTAAGTCCAGTCCCTTTCAATTCTCAATCATTTTATAAATAGGTCCCTCCGGCCTCCTCACTCACTCTCGTTCATTCTACTATACTTACAATACTAATATGTCAGATCCAGATTTGTACAAGAAGGTTCATATCGAGTCCTTGCAGGAATTTCAAAGGCAGTTTGATGAACTCTAGAGGGATTTGACCGACTTCCGAGCAAGGCTGAGGAGGGCCCTGCTGCTGCCGGATGAAAATGGTCAGGTTGAAAATAATAATAATAATAATAATAATAATAATAATAATAATTAGGTTATGTTTTTTCTTTCTTTTAGCGTATGTATTTTCCTTTTTTATATCCGATCTACCTATAAGGGATTCAAAAAAATTCATGTATATGTTTGGTTTGGTTTGGTCGATTTTGAATTTTGAATTTTTAATTTTTATTCAATATTTAATTATCATTCTATTTATTCCCTATTCAAAACATGTCGGCGGTTGGAGTTAGGGATGCGGTCATGATGAGAAATTCTCCTAAAAACGTTTCGTTAATAAATAATAAGGAACTAAATAATATTATAATCGTAAAAGAAAGATTATTTAATTTAAAAAAAGTCACAACATTGGATTAATTTAATTAAGATATATATATGATGATATGATTTTTAAGAAAAAAGTTAATGAATAGTCGTGACTTTGACTTTTGTCTAAACACATTCAACAAACAAACAAAAATAAAAAACGCTTTTGATGCATCAAATTCCTCATCTGTTGCGACTTATGAATCAGTTAGAAGAAATCAAAAAAGTTCTTTAAACAGATGGTCGATTTATAGCAACAGATGGTATATCTGTTGAAACAGATGGGTTATCTGATGCAACGGATATACAATCTGTTGCCATAACTCAATTAATAAAAATGGTTATTAAAGAAATGGAAAGATTAAGTCACCACCAGCTTGATTTAATTAAGTCATTTCTTTTCACAGAAAAAAATAAGGAAATAAATGATAAACACAATTTAAACCGTAAAAAGCTCACCAGAAATATTCTTGTTTTTAAATCTTCTTTATTAATTTATATAATTAAAAAGTCAAAAAATTTGGATGTCATGAAGATAATTTTTTTTTTAAAAGATATATATATATATATATATATATTATATGTTGCAACAAATATATTATCTGATGCAACAGTTGAACTATTTGTTGCAACGGATGATATATCTATTGTAGTAGATGATTTATCTGATGCAACAGATATATAATCTGTTGTGCAACTCAGTGTAAAAAATAAACGGTTGCTGAAAAGAACTAATTATTTTAATAATTATAAAACTAAGCTTCAAGCTGAAAAGTCATGACCTATCATAATATTGATTAATTTAATTAAGTCATAACTTTTTACAGTAATCAAGAATGTCATTAATAAATGGAGGTGAGCAGTTGTGCCTTTAAATCTGCTTTATTAATTTATATAATTAAAAAGTTAGAAAATTTGGATGTCATGAAGATAATATATATATTTTTAAAATATATATTATATGTTGCAACAGATATATTATCTGATGCAACAGGTTATCTATTTGTTGCAAATCATGATATATCTGTTGTAACAGATGATTTATCTGATGCAACAGATATATTATCTGTTGTCTAAGTCGGTGTAAAAAAATGGTTCCTGAAAAGAACTAATTATTAATAATAATAAAGCTGAAAGGTCATGACCTATCATAAAATTGATTAATTTAATTAAGTCATAACTTTTTACAGTAATCAAGAATGTCATTAATAAATGAAGGTGAACAGTTGTGCCTTTAAATCTGCTTTATTAATTTATATAATTAAAAAGTCAAAAAATTTGGATGTCATGAAGATAATATATTTTTTTAAAACTATATATATATATATATATATATATATATATATATATATTATATGTTGCAACAAATATATTATTTGATGCAACAGGTTATCTATTTGTTGCAAATCATGATATATTTGTTGTAACAGATGATTTATCTGATGCAACAGATATATTATCTGTTGTCCAAAACAATGTAAAAAAAACGGTTCCTGGAAAGAACTAATTATTAATAATAATAAAGCTGAAAAGTCATGACTTATCATAATATTGATTAATTTAATTAAGTCATAACTTTTTACAGTAATTAAGAATGTCATTAATAAATGGAGGTGAACAGTTGCGATTTTTTTCCTAACTCATTCAAGTTCAATCCTCTATAAATAGGTCTCTCCTTACTCAATCGTTCGTTCTACTACACACTATTTATTCCTCGCTCTTGTTACACCTTCAACTACTTTCTCTTCAAGGACTTGATAGTTTTTTCCTGTCTCTGGTAAGTTTTTTTCTTATTTTTTGTGTAAATATACGTTGTATTACATTACATTACATTCGAATTCTTTCTTTTCTTTACTTTTGTGTTTACGTGTGTGTTTTGTCAACTTATGCGTTTTTTAGATATGGCTGATCCTGTGTGGGATGTCACTATTTTACGAGACGCCATGAGGGAACTGCAGAAGGAGGTTCATGACCTTCATTGGGAGTTGACCGCCGTCAGAGTAAGGATGCTGCGGGAGATCCGCAGGCTGCGGAGGGCGCTGCTGCTGCCCTTTGAAGATTGGCCGGCTGGCCATACAAATAATAATGATGTTAATAATGATGATAATAATAATAATTAAGCTTTTTTTTCTGTTATCTATGTATTTTTTTTGTTTGTTTTATAAAAAATTATGTTTGATGCACTTGACTTTTTATTTCTTATTTAATTTTTGTACTGTCTATTTCTATTTCTTAACGAATGACATGTCTACAATTAAGAAATAATTTGATTCCAGTATCAATAGCAAGAACATATGACTTATCTGTTAGGTTTTGTGTGTGACAGGAGCTGTATTTTGTTGTTCAAAACATATTAGTAATCTGATGAAACAGATTATTTATCTGTTGAAATAGATTACTAATCTGGTGCAACAGAATACCCATCTATTCGATTCATAATCATATTACGGGCACCTAGAACCCTTAAACATGAATCCAACATGAGTCTACTGTTACAACAGAACATTTATCTGGTGCCGCAGATAATGGATCTGTTTAAACAGACTGCTCTTGTATTGCATTCATGTTCGCGTGCAAACTATTGTTGAAAAAATAACACACTAGCAGTTACCCAGATTCAACTAAAAAGCATAATCTGACTTACCAAAGTCTCCTCTCAAGTAAATTCCAAAGTTGAAAGTGATTTACGAAATAAAATTTGACATAAGAATTTGATCAAAGAGCAACAGTTGGGGTAACAACAACAACAACAGCAATAGTCAACAAGAAGAATATGAAGTCGATAATGAAGTATAAGATGATGATAATGAATCAGAAGATGATGAATAAAGCAACAACAACAATGAACAACAAATATCGCGAAGAGAGAGAAAATAAAAACGGATGAGGAGAGAGAAAAAAACGCCTTTTTTCCCTTCGTTCCCCGTTATATATTAACTAACATTTGAATCAAAGTGTAAATTTAAAAACTTGTGGGTTATCTTGAAATTTTTCAAACTTTCTTAAACCATAATGAAGTAATCGTCACATCTACTCAATTATTAAGACTTGTGTCACCTACACCTCATTTTAAAACTCTTTTGTCACCTGTTGCCCAAACCCCCATATAACTAGCTTTTAAATTAAAATTTTAATCGTTGGAAGACAATCCTCAATTTTCTTGAAGCTCTAATATTGCAATTGCATGCTATTTCTCTTGCTAAGTTAGTTATTTGTCTCCTTTTGTTTCTGTTCAAATATTCTGGCATTTCTATCTCCCCCCCAGATAGCATGGACATATTCAATTTAGACCATATTTAATAACTTTTGCTGAAATAGAATTCTCTTTTGACCTTATTCCATATCCATTTCTGCAACGGACTATTCCATGTATGTTCTGTGCTTGTAACT
Organism: Capsicum pubescens; assembly: GCA_030864215.1. Lineage (NCBI taxonomy): Eukaryota > Viridiplantae > Streptophyta > Magnoliopsida > Solanales > Solanaceae > Capsicum > Capsicum pubescens. Next base: position 128,995,000 of record CM061548.1, on the reverse strand, counting down.
TGCATTTACTTGAGCAATGTTGTCATTAAGCTTCTTGCATAGACACAGTTGAAAATAGGTGATCATTGATTTTCAGTTCATTACTACATAGTTGACACTTCTCCATTTGGCTAGTCTATCTTATGCATTCAAATGTCGTTCATAAAGGTGCACTCATAATATAGTAAATACATTACTTTTGATCTAGTTTCACTTGCAAACATCAAACGCTTTAAAGAAACGACTAATTGGAATGAGTTTTCAGCGTACAATTGCAAAAACATGAAAATTTTCTTTTAACTATTCTTTATATAAAAAAATATCTTCGAATACAAAATTGAAAAATGAGTGTAAAACAGAAATTGAAGTGATTTTTGAAATTAGTACCTAACAAATGATAATGAAGATAAAATTAATTAAAATATTATAATGTTGATAGTAACAACTAATTGAAGTATTGGTAACATATTTATTTAAGCACAAATATCTTTACAAGTTTATTATTATTTTTATTTAACTTAACGCTTGTCTATTTTGTTGGTAGGGTTGGAGGGAGACTTGCAAGGTGAGAATGACAGAATGAACGAACAAAGACAATCATGCATGATACTTCTCGTATAATTAATACTATGATCGTAATTGTTGTGGGAAAAAAAAATCAAAGAAAGAGGGGTGTAAGAATAAATACTATTAACATTTTTAAAAAAGGAAAAAAAAGTATATTTGCCTTTTCTTCTCCATCTTCATATCTGATTCCTTTTCTTTTGTCACTGTTGATCTAAAATTTCATATTCAATATCTTTCACTTGATTTACCACCTTTTTCATTCTCCAGCTTCATATTTCTTTTAATTTTTGTTTAGGTTAAAGTTGATCTAAACTTTCAAACTCGATATGTTTTACAAGCTTACAGTATTTCATTTCTTACACAGTCTTTTAATCCTTTTATAAGATATGTCCTGAAAAAAAATCTAGAACATGAGTGTGAAACATAAATTAGAAAGTGATTTTCGAAATTGATGGTAGATGATGATGAAGAAGAAATTAATTAAAGTGTTGTGATGTTGGCAACAAATTTATTTAAGCAGAGATATCCTTACAAATGTATTATTATCTATTTATTTTAAATCTAATACTTACCTCTTTTGGTTGTGGAATCATGATTGATGTATCACTTTCTTTTTCATAAAAAAGAGGGCATAACAATAAAATTAAAATTTAAAAGAAAAAAATATATTTGCGACCCCTTCAGTTCTCCATCTTCATATCTCCTTTTTTTTTTTTCTTAGTGTTGATTTAAAGTTGAAAGGCAAATTCCGGCCTGCTATGTTGTATGGAGCGGAGTGTGTTGTATGGAGCGGAGTGTTGGCCTGTTAAGAATTCTCATATCCAAAAGTTGAAGGTGACGGAAATGAGGATGTTGCGTTGGATGTGTGGATTCTCGAGGGCTGATAGGGTTAAGAATGAAATTTTTCGGGAAAAGGTGGGAGTAGTGTCAGTGGAGGATGAAATGCTGGAAGTGAGGTTGAGGTGGTTTGGTCATGTGATGAGGAGGGGCGCGGATGCCTCAGTTCGTAGATGTGAGAGGTTGGCCTTGAAAGGTTTCAAGCGGGGTAGGGGTAGACCGAAGAAATGTCGGAGAGAAGTGATTAAGCGTGACTTCGAGCAGTTACAGCTGACTGAGGACATGACCCTGGATAGGAAGTTATGGAGGAATAGCATTAGGATAGAGGGCTAAGGGTGTGAATGAGTCGCAGTCAGTATTTAGGTTGAACTTGGTGTCCTGTGTTTGGCAATGTACAATATGTTTGTGGATGTCGTACATATGTTATATTATCCTGTTCTATGCTTTTGTTGCTCTTTCATACTGTCTTTTGTCTTGAGCCGGGGGTCTATCGGAAACAGCCTCTCGACCTCTTTAGAAGTAGTGGTATGAACTGCGTACACTCTACCCTCTCCAGACCCCACTATGTGGGAATATACTGGGTTTGTTGTTGATTTAAAGTTTCATACTCAATATCTTTTGTAAGCTCCCAATGTTTCATTTTCTAAACAATTCTTTTCATTCTTCTTTACATAATCATTAGTACTTAGAAAATGAATAAGAAGCTCAACAGAACTGAAAGTGATTTGTGATATTCATGGTAAAAATGATCGAAGAAAATTAATTGAGGTATTGGTATGTTGATTTCTTTAAACGCAAATATTTTTGCAGTTTTATTATTTTTATTTTATTGAATCAACGCTATTTTTTTTATTTTTTTTTAACTTTAGGATTGAAGGGGAAACTTGCAAGGGCTGAGAGAATGAAAGGACAAGAACAATCATGCATGATATTTCTCGTAAAATTACTACCACAATTCTGAATAAAAAGTTTCAAAAAAGATTCGCGTAAGAATGAAATTAAATCCCCCCCAAAAGCCAAAAGGTGAAAAACACATCTTTGCTGCCTTTTCGATTTTTCATTTTCATATGTTCTTTCTTTTCTAGTCTTTGTCAATCTAAAATTTTAAACTTAATATGTTTCACAAGCTTGCAATGCTTTATTTTTCAAACAATGATTTACTTCATCTTCTATGAAAAGTGTCTCAAAGCACGAAATGAAAAAATGAGTGTGAAGTAGACATTAAAAAGTCATTGATGAAATTGATGGTATGATGAAGAAAATTTTGATTGAGATATTATCATATTGATGATAGGTTTATTTAAGCACATATGGATTTGAAGATCTACTACTATTATTTTATTTAACTTAGCACTTATCATTTTTAGCAGTATGATTTGGGGGGGGAGGCTTGCTAGGTTAGGCTGATAGAAAGAAAGGACGATGGCAGACATGCATTGTGCCGCACATAAAATTCATATAATGATAAAAATTAATGTGACATTTTTTTATTTTTTTTTAAAAGTCACATATGAATGAAATTAAACCCAAAAGCAAAAAAAATATGTATTTGCCACCTTTTCGGCTCCCCCTTCGTATCTTCTTCCTTCTCTTCTCCCTATCAATCTAACATTTCAAATTTAATATCTTTCACGAGCTCGCAATATTTCATTTTTTTAAATAATCCTTCTAGTTCCCTTTTCATATTAAAATTGTCTCAAAATATAAAAACAGAAAATGACTGTGAGGCAGTGATTGAAAATTAATTTCTGAAATTAAATGATGATTACAAGAAATTCATTGAGGTATTTATTTGTGGTAGCATTATGGTCTTTTTTAAGTAGTGTGATGTTTGTGTAGGATTGCAGGGTACTTCTAACATGCAATGGATGGCCAAAAAAAATTATGGGCATTTTTAATTGTTCTTAAAATGTATTTATATTTATAGGTTTCATGATAAACCACGTGACAATAGTCGTAATATGAAAATATTTTCGATAGTATGAAAATTGTATAAGAAAATAAACTTAGTAAGAAAATAATTTTCTTGTCAATAATTTTTCTCTCTCAATTTAGTGTAATGCTCACACACTTTCAATAAAGTATTTTTCTTATAAGAACTTTTCTCATAATCAAGCTTTTCTATGGAATTTTAGAACTTTTTTCTTATTTAATAAAGATAATAAATTACCCGGAGTAAAAATTTATTTATTTTTGGTAACTAGATTTTATTACCACAGAGATTTTCTCAATTGGATTTGCACGTAACTCAGGCAGCAATTTCTAATGTACTTTTGTGTGTGTAAAATCCTATTTGGATTTCAGAAATCACATGTTGCACCCAAGTCCTTCAAGGACTTTCCTCGTGAGTCTATATTAATATTTTATATTTATTTATAAAAATAACTAATCAATTTATATAAAGATCGGAATACCTGTTAGTGTGTCACCTCATAGGTTTATTATTAAAACTGATAGTAAATTGATCATATCAATATACTAATCAAGGGTCATGTCTAGCAGCATCCCTTAAACGACTTGATTGAAAAAGTATACAATTTTCTCTTAAGAATGTGTAGAAGAATAATATAGTATTTCCATCTGTTCTTATAGACATATGACCGACTTTATTTTCTTTGACTTTGAGCCCTTGCGGTTTGTACCCCACTTCGTGGTTGATATCATATGTAATAAGCCTCTGCCTGACCCATCTTCATGGCCAACCTTATGTGTAATAAGCCTCTGATGGATCGAAATCGTATATACGCAAATGTTATGTGAAAGAAATCTATAAGTGATGTATTATTCAGGTGCTAATGAATGCCCTCTAGGCTTATCAATTCACTTGGTCATTTGAAATGATACAAGACATTATAATCCAAGTGTATAATTTACTTTTTGGCTACTCGCTAATGAACAATCTTAACACACTTGAAAAAAAAAAGTTAATAATGGTAAGTCATGGTTTATGGTTTCAGAAAGTGTTTCTATTGTTCATTTTTCTTCACTTGCTCGTGTTTGATATCCTATCTACATGGACTTTCGTACTACTAATCATGTGAATTGCTACTGTTCCTACCTTTGGCACCGACTCAGCCATGGACCTGACCTTAACTCCACCTGTGCTATCAAATCCCTCAATTCCGGCCACCTCCAACAAAGTACTAATGGAGGAACCCTTCCCCTCTCACTCTCGTATAAAGATGCTGCAATGGGGAAAATCACACCCTTGAATTTGAATTATGACATTGAGCCACTAAGCAAAGACGGGATCCTCGGAACCACTGATCAAAGTATTCTACTGATGGAGGAGGACAAATGGAGGTTGTATGCCCCTTGGATCCACTCCGTCATAGTCAAACCAGTCAATTCCAAATCCAATCACCAATATCTAAAGAAGAAGCTGGAAGACGTCTGGAAAATTCAAGAACCCCCATCCCTAATAGATCTAGGGATGGGTTTCTTCACAGCAAAACTCTTCAAGGCGGAAAGCTAATCGATAATTCTACATGGCGGACCATGGTTCATCGCAGGTTCCTTTGTCTCTGTCCGAAAGTGGAAACCCAACTTTGTACTTGCTAATTCCAAGGTGGATTCCTCGGCCATCTGGGTTAGGTTGCCCCAACTACCAACGAAGCTTTATGAAGCCCTCATCCTACAACGGATAGGCAACAGAATCGGGCATCTGTTAAAAGTAGATGCATGTACCTCGGCTGTGCTCAGGGATAGGTACGCAAGGATCTGCGTCCAAATACCCCTTGACACCCCTATGGTAGCATCGATATCCATTAATCATCACACTCAACCCCTGCTATATGAAGGAGAAGGATTCCTTTGCAAAAATTGTGGAAGATTAGGCCACACAACAACTCTGTGTTTGTACCCCCTTAAATCTGCACAGTGCAGTCAAAATGGAGTTGGAATAGAAACACAGGCCACCAATGAGTCGGAGAAAACCAAACTGACAGTAGATATCTCCAATGAGTGGCAGACGGTCCATTTCTCCAAAAAGAAAAAAGCAATTATGACGGAACACCAATCTAACACCAAAGAACCACCCATTGTTAAGGTTAAAACCTTCAATGCGGTGTCAGGTAAGTTCCTCAACCCGACTCCTCCAGGGGCGGCGCAGCTGAAGGCTCACCAACAACCCGCTGAGACCTCTCTACATGGGCCGGCCCAAGTTTTGGCTTCAAAGCCCAACTCTAGCCTTAAGCCCTCTCAAAAGAATGGGCTGGTAAAAGGCAAGGCCCACCTCAATAAAGTGGTAGGAGGCCCTCAGAATAGGTCCCCGGAAAAACAACCCATTTACCTTGGAACCTCTGCGCCTATAGCTACGACCCAATTGGGTCATAAAGAACCCGGTCCATCTCAATATAATTCCATCCCTTCTAAAATTAATCCCCCTCTCTTACAAACTGATGCTAAAATAAAAGAGACTACTCCGTATGGGCCACCCTTACTATACATTGGCTGGAGCAATCATGAGACTCCTCTCACAACTGTGGGAAACCTTTCCACTTCCCGTAGTAATGTGACTGAGAATGTCTCAACTTTGAACAAGGCATTTAATGCTGGTGGAGTTCCCTATGGGAAAACTCCCCAGCTGCCTTATCCCGCCCTCTCTTACTCTTTATATTTTGATTTAAACATGATCGAGCTTTCTCAAGAAAGCTCCCATGGACCCTACAAACTCCAACCTAATCACCTTCACAATATCTCCACTTTCTTCGGACCATCAACCAACATCATGGTTGGAAGTTTTCCTATCCAACCAAACAGTTCTTCTTTACTTGGAATGGAAGGGGAGACACGTCACCATTCTAATTCAGGACCCTAAATACTTGGCTCAACTAGCTATGGTGAGCCTGAACCAGGGTCTGCAGACATACAGGTCCAATTTCTGGATGGCCACCCTGTTCTTTGTGAGCAACTCATCAGTGCAAGAGAAACTGAGCACGGAGTCCCTAGCAAGCATAATGAACCATCTCAGTTTGGGATTCCCCTTTTTCCCTCCTCACAACCCTGCAATAATTCTCTTGGGACCAACCTTTGCACCTCCAACTGGGGAGCAACTGGCCCCTCTCATCCAGGAAATAGCACCATCCACTCCCCCACCCTCTCCTCATCTGATAATCGAGAGGATAAAGAAAATGAATGCACTAGAGGCCTTGAGAGAAAGAAACAAGGACATGAAGGACTTTCTCTCTTAGCTTAGGGTACCAAGAATAGAAATCCTCAATTTGATAGAACCCCTAAATGTAGAGATCACCGAGCCAGTCCAGGAGATTGTGATTATCCTGATACCTCTAGGGTTAGCAGGTTTAGGTATAAAAATAAGTCCAACAAATCCTATGATAGAAGAGAACATTAAGGTCATACTATTCTCTCTTAATAGGAAAAGGAAGAACCCTTCTCAGACATCCACCTCCAACCCCAAGGGGAAGGACAAGGTGTATACATCACAAACTCACCCCCCTCTTCACTCCAAGATAAAGAACTGCATTGTGTGGAATGCTAGAGGGGACAAGAATGCTGAGTTTAGAAAGAATTGCAAGGCCATGGTCAATATACACCAACCATGTATCCTTGATTTGATAGAAACCAAAATGACTGATCACCAGGATCTTTGTGAGGATCTTGGATACCACAATCATATCCAAGCTGAAGCAAATGGTAACTCTGGGGGGATTGCCATCATATGGAAAAAAGACTCTATCTCTATTTCTTCCATCTCCATGTCTCCTCAGGTCATCAATGCTAAAGTTAAGGTAAACTCCCCTTCATCCTTCTGGTTTCTTAGTGTCATTTATGGTAGCACTGATTTTCAAACAAGACTAGACCTATGGGACCAACTCTTTTCTTTCTCTGATACCTACATCCTCCCTGAGGGAAAGAGTTGGCTAATTAGAGGAGACTTCAATGAAGTCTTGAGGGCCTCTGAAAATTTAGAGGCTCCAAGATCAACACTAATAGGTCTAACCTTTTTATGAACTGTCTAAATTATTGTAAGCTCATTAATTTAGGATTCAGAGATAGTAAATACACTTGGTCCAATATGAGATACATGAATAGACAGTGCCTCATCCTAGAAAGGATGGACAGATGCCTTGCTAATAATGATTTGGTTCATCTTTACGCAGAGCCCACCATCACTCACCTTCTTAAAACTCACTATGATTACTCCCCCCTTCTTCTTAATGTGGGTTGTCCACCCCCTAACCAGATCAATCCTTTTAGAGTGGAATCCATGTGGCTTAGTCACCAGGATTTCTCTAAACTTATTAGAGAGTCCTTCCTGGACTGTCATTGCATTACTGTAGTCACCACTGAGTTTGAAGATAGGGCTAGGAATTGGAATAAGCTTGTCTTTGGCAACATCTTTGCCAAAAAAGCACTTTCTTGTAAGGTTAGCTGGTATTCAGAACTCTCTCAATTATCCTACAACCCCCTTCCTTCATGCCCTGGAGGCTACCCTGCTAAAAGAGTTTAACCAGGTCCTCACCCTAGAGATTGAGTTTTGGAAACTCAAGTTCAAAATCTCCTGGCTGGTAGAAGGGGACTCAAACTCTAAATTCTTCCACACCTCCACTCTTAATAGAAGGAGAAGAAATAAAATCAACTACCTCATAGATGATGGTGGAAATTGGCACTACCATCATGTAGACATTGAGCAAATGGTGTCCTCCTACTATGCTAACCTCTACACTACTAACCATACCCTGGGTTATCTGGCTACCCAACCCAGTCCCTCTACTCAGGGTAGCATTAACCCTCTTAACCATGAAGCCCTCCCAGCCATCCCTTCCATGGAAGAGGTTAAAAGGGCTATTTTTTCCTTTAAACCTAACAAGGCCCCTGGGCCTGATGGTCTCCATCCTTTCCTTTACCAAAAATTTTGGGACACTATGGGTTGCCCCCTAATCAAATTTTATCAGGTAACCTTCAATTCATACTCTATGGACTCTCATGTGAACTCTACTTATCTTTGCCTCATCCCCAAACGTAGAAATGCCACCTCACTTAAGAACTTTAGGCCCATAGGACTCTTCAATACCCAGTATAACTTTATTACCAAAATCATTACCACCAGGCTAAAGCCCCTTCTAGCTAAGATCATTGGCCCTTGTCAGGCCAGCTTCATGGCCAACAGGAGAGCCTTTGATAATGTTATCATTATTAAAAAATATTTTAGTCACTTCTCCAAAATAAAGGGTAAGAAGGACAACATGCTCCTCAAAATTGACCTAGAGAAAGCCTTTGATAGACTAGAGTGGTCCTTTATCAGGCAGGCTCTAGTCTTCTTTAATTTCCCTCCTAAACTCATCAAGCTCATTCTCTCTTGTATCTCTTCTTTTTCCATCTCCGTTCTTGTCAATGAAGGGAAAACAACGAATTTCACTCCCTCAAGGGGCATTAGACAAGGAGATCCCATGTCTTCCCACCTCTTTATTCTTTGTATGGAAATGTTGTTCAGAAGAATTAACCATGAGGTTGACACTCTTAATTGGACACCTGTTTCCATCCCTAAAAGGGAACACCCTGTCTTCCACCTTTTCTTTGCTGATGACCTCACTCTTTTTGCAAAAGTTGATCCAAAAAACTATCACACCATTAATAGAATCCCTCACAGCTTCATCTCCCATTCTGGGCAAAGGATAAACCTTTCTAAATATAAAGTCATTTTCTCTGCTAACTGTACTCGTACTCCTGAGGACCAGATAAACCTCAGCAACACTCTGGGCATCCATCCTTTCACCAATTTTTGGGAAATACCTGGGCTTTCCCATCTTCCACAAAAAGCCTGAAAAGGGGGACTTCCAATTTCTCATTGATAATCTGAATAACAAGCTGGCTGGTTGGAAAACCAAGTTCATCAACATGACAGGCAGAGTAACCCTAGAAAAATCTTCCTTGGCTAGCATTCCTAATCATGTTATGCAGTACATATACCTTTCTAGCTCCATTCATAAACTCATTGACAAATCCCAAAGGAACTTTATTTGGGGCACCTCTGATGCCAAGAGAAAAATGCACTTCCTGGGGTGGGGTACTATAACCCTCCCCAAAAGAGATGGGGGGCTAGGTATGCAAAAAGCTAACATCAATAATAAAGCTCTTCTTTGTGGCTTGGGTTGGAGAATGTACTCCAAGACCACTTCTCTTTGGGACAACACTCTCCTTTCTAAATATAACTCCAGAGATAATATTACTGTAACCTCTAGAACTTGGAATGACATCACCAACAGCTGGAAGCTTTGCAAGGATGCCTTATTATGGGCCATTAAAGATGGCACAAAGATGAATGCCTGGGAGGATAGATAGATCCCTGGAATGCCCCTTCTTTCTTTCATTATCTAGGGGCCTATACCATCACTCCATATCCACACAAATGTCAAGGATATTTGGAAGAAAGAAAGATGGTACTTCTCCCCTCTGCCCTTCTACCTTCTCACCAACATTATCTACAATATTAAAAGTATCTTTCTTCAAAACCCCACCCTTAAGCAAGATACCCCTGTTTGGAAACTTACTGAAGATGGCACCTTTTCCTATAAAAGTGCTTATCATTACATCAATAAAGACACTCCACCATTAATCACCATTTCTATAACTGGATATGGAAACTCAAAAATTTTAATAAGATCAAAACCTTCATGTGGCTCTTGCACCACAACATCCTTCCCACTAACCACACTCTTGCTAAAAGAGGTTTGAACATCACCTCCTCCTGCATCATCTACAACAGTAACCAGAAGGACCAACATCATATCTTCTTTAGATGCAATATTTCCAAGAACTTTTGGCATCACCTTATACAGAAGTATAAAGGAACTCTTCATCTGAATATCCTCATGTTTGATACTAATAATTGGAACACCACCTGTGAGATTCTTAGCAGTGAGGAGTTTGACCCAAATACCCCTTGGAGCACCTTGCTCCTCTTCTACCTCTGGCATCTCTAGAAGATCAGAAATGACAGAAACTTCCAAAATTCTAACTCTCAACCTTGCTTCAGCATACCTTATGCAGAAGCACTGGAATTCCACCACCTAGGGGATTTTAGCAATCACCACCTTAGGACCAGCATCACCATTAAATAGCAACCCTCTACATTTAAACCTTACAAGCTCAACACTGATAGGTCATGTATAGGAAACTCTGGTAGGGGGGGGGAGGGAAAGGGGTGTCATCAGGAATAGTAGAGGGGACTGGGTAGTGGGCTTCAGTAGAAGCTTCAAACATGCCACCAACAATCTCATGGAGATCTTAGCCCTCAAAGAAGGCCTCAACCTGGCCATAAAACATAACTTAATGCCCTTGGATATGTGCATTGATTTCTAGAAGTGATTAACATGCTGCACCATGGAAACTTGCTATATAACTCTATTGTTTTTAATGCAGATCTCTCCTAGAGAAGTTGGAGAATCCTCCAGTCTACCACACATATCGGGAGAAGAGAGTAGCAGACTCAATGGTGAAGATGAGCTCCAAGCAAGACCTGTTTGACAACCTTCATGTTTTTTTCACTCCTTCAGCTAGTATAGGAGTAGTTTTTTGGGAAGACTTCAAGGGAAAATCTTTCTCCCGAAATGTATCTAGCAATGGTAGCTTTAACTAAAACTGTCATGTTTTTGTACCTGACTAGGTCTTGTCTTGAAACTAACCTTTATTTATACTAATACAACCGCTCTTCTTCACCAAAAAAAGAACTTTCGTACTTGTTCACTTGTTATTTGATATGCTTTATATGTGCGTACGTCTTTATGGCCAGAGGCATTATATTTACATAAATACAGGATTTGACACACAAATTGACAGACCATCTCTAGCCACTTGTCATCTCAGCTATACATTGGTGCGCTCTACTTCTATTTGGAGTTAGGATGTGTCTAGTACTCCTTTTTTTTGTACATATGCTACATTGGGGATATGTCGAGGCCCATCCAATCATATGAAAGTTGTACAAGTTATATTTCACTTATTAGCTATCATGGTAATGTATATATGAATTTATTTGTGTCACCTGCCACTTGTTTCAGTTTAGCTAGTTAACCCATACTTGTATATATACAAATTTATCAGTTGTATCACTGATATCATAGAGAATAGTCCATTCTCTAAAGAAAGATGATTGATCTATTTCTTTAAAAAAGAGCTTTGTCCTTTATGATATCAATATGACATATATCATATACTTATAGTGTATCATAAAAGACATATTCATTATATTCTTTCAAAAATTACACTCTTCAATCTGTTGTGATATTCACATAGTATATTATCAGATATTGTTAGAATATCATAGATGAATGATTTATTCCATAAAAAAATAGTCTTCTTCGATACTCACATGGTATACATCATATATTGACATGGTATCGTCATAGATAACTGACTTGTTCCTCTGGAAAAGTGTTCAATCCTTTATGATGTCAATTTGATATATCTCATATACTAATATGGTATCACAACAGACATGTTCACTCCTTAAAAAATATTGCTCTTTAACCTCCCCACAACAATGGCTTTGTTGTCTCGGGGAGCTTTGAAGCTTCCTTCTTCAGAAGACTTTCTTGGTCGTCAATACGACGTGTTCTTAATAGAACATATACCGACAAAGATAAAATTTATAGCAAGAAGAAAATCCATCGACTTTAAAAATCATGAAGGTTCAAGTCCTTCGAGTGGACCCAAAGAGAAAATTCATTCTTTACTTCTCTTCTCTTATGTCAATTCGATGAGCACAAACTTAATCGTTCTTCACTACTATTAAAAATTTATATTGAAAGGAGTTTAAATTTAATTTCGTATTTTAATTTTATATCATTTATAACAAGTTTTACTTGTGAAAAAAGTAAAATCATGTGTAAGATATAAGTCTTGTTTATTTACAAAAGGAAAAGAATAAAATAAAATATTTTTTACTAATTCAAATTTTAAGAAATGAGTTGGTGACATTAGGATTTTTGTTAATCAAGTTTTTGTAGTCTAATAATTTAATTGTTCTATATTTTTATTAGTCTATAAATAGTTGTTATTTTATGGTATTTTCGGGTACAAGAATCTGTATTTAGGCACAACAACTTCAACACTAGTTCAAGTTTAAAACAAGAACACTATGAAGTACAAAAATACCATCAACACAAGATCAAAGTGATCTTTCTAAGAAGTATGTTTTATATTTTTTAAAAATTAAGATGAAACAGAAATATAAAGCCAAGTCCCCCGACTTCATAGAGTGTCCTTAAGGAATAATTCCCCTCACTGTACCCGAGGTTTGGGAATCTTCCTCCCAGGATAAAATGACTTTCAATCCAACTATAGTGGTACCTCAAATAATTAAATTTGTCAAACTCACTCAACGATTTGATTGATCATATGAAAGAATGTTTTAAAGACAAGAAGAGTTTTTATTTCAGAAAACTTTTCATTCATAAACCTGTGGATAAATGCAGGTTTATATAGACATCAAGTGCCCCTTCCCAAAGGTGAAAATGGTTCATCTGAAAAGGTGTATCCTTTGCAAGAGTCATGTCTGTTCATTCGAAATATTGTGTCTTTTTCTGAACAGACACAACTATCTGAATAGTCACTCCTTTTTCAAAATAATATGTTTTTTCCTCAAAGGTTGTGTCCCTCCATTTTCCATTCACACCTGTTTCATACATATTGAACCCAACAATCCCCACATGAATGGGGAATGACTATTTTTTCATAAAATTTTACGGACAAGTATATGATCATCAAGCAAAGACTGATTGCATCTGGATAAGTGGGTTTCCCTTTGAACTTTCCATAGTGAACATGCATCGGATGCACTCGGTCAATCGGTATATTTGATATCTTTAAAAAATCGAGCTTTAATGTACACCTAGATAATACATGTCACACAACCAACCTTTTTCCGTTTATGGTTCTCACGATTTTATTCTTTTCATCCATGAACACATTTTGGTTTCATGAGGGCTTAGAGAATAGGCCTTTACTAATATTCTCCTTGAAGTGACTTTCACTTCGCCCTCACATAGGTGATTTCTAAATGTTCAATCCTATAGATTAAACTATTTGGTTAAATCTTCCAAATTTAGATAATCATTAAAGGACTTTTCACTTTAAGTCTTATCCTTGTTTACTAAACATTATCGACGTCATGATAATGGGTTGGGTAATTGACAATGTTGAACCTGTCAGACACAACTTTGTTTGATCTCCTTGAACCTAGATCTTGGGATCTCCAGCCTGCTAGGTAGAGTTACCGCCATGCTGACTTGTCCTAGGCCTTAAACTCATTCCCTTGGATATCCTTTCTACTCCTTCTTTAGATATGCCTTTTGTAAGTGGATCCGACACATTATCCTTTAACTTAACATAGTCAACAGTGATAATTCTACTAGAGAGAAGTTCTCTAATAGTATTATGTCTCCATCTTATGTGATGAGATTTACCGTTGTACATCATGCTCCCTGCCCTACCTATTGCCATTTGGCTATCAAAGTGTATACATACTGGTGCCACTGGTTTGGCCCAATAAGGAATATCTTTCAAGAAATTTTGGAGCCATTCTACTTCTTCACCGGCTTTATCCAATGCTATAAATTCAGATTCCATTGTAGAGCGAGCAATACAAGTCTGTTTGGATGATTTTTAAGAGACTACTCCTCCACCGATAGTAAATATATATCCACTTGTGGATTTTACTTCATTTGATCCGATGATCCAATTTGCATCACTATATCCTTCAAGTACCATAGGATATTTATTATAATGCAAGACATAGTCTTGAGTGTATTTTAGATACCCCAAAACTCTTTTCATTGCCATCCAATGAGTTTTGTTGGGATTACTTGTGTACCAACTCAACTTACTAATAGCGCATGCTATGTCTGGTTGTGTACAATTCATTATATACATTAAACATCCCAATACTCTTGCGTACTCTAATTGTGAGTCACTTTTACCTTTATTCTTTCGAAGTGCAAAGCTCACATCCAATGGAGTCTTAGCAATACCGAATTCCATATACTTGAATTTGTCAAGTACATTTTTGATATAATGAGACTGTGACAATGAAAACCCTTGTGGAGTTCTATGGATTTTTATACCTAAGATCACATCCGCAACTCCAAGGTATTTCATATCAAACTTGCTCTCGAGCATTCATTTCGTTGTATTTATGTCAGAAATGTCTCTACTGATGATCAAAATATCATCCACACATAAACAAATAATGACTTGGTGATTCGGAGTGTCTTTAATGTAAACTATTTATCACATTCATTTATCTTCAACCTGTTTCCAACATAGTTTGGTCAAACTTTGCATGCCATTGTTTAGGTGCTTGCTTTAGTCCATACAACGACGTAATAAGTTTACACACCTTATTCTTCTTTCCTGGAACCACAAAACCCTCAGGTTGTTCCATGTAAATTTCTTCCTCCAATTCTCCATTTAGGAATGCGGTTTTCACATCCATTTGATGGATTTCAAGACCATGTACTACCGCCAAGGCAATTAACATTCGAATCGATGTTATCCTTATTACTGGCGAGTATGTATCAAAGTAATCAAGGCCTTCTTTTTGCTTGAAGCCTTTTACTTCAAGTCTTGCCTTGTATTTGTCAATAGTACCATCCACTTTTATTTTTCTTTTGAAGATCCATTTAGAACCTAAAGGTTTATTTCCTGAAGGAAGATGAACCAATTTCGACGTATGGTTGCTTAAGATTGAATCAATCACACTATTGACTGCCTCTTTCCAAAAGGATGAGTTTGACGACGACATCGCTTCTTTAAACGTTTGAGGCTCATTTTCTAAGAGAAATGTTACAAAATCTGATCCAAATGTAGTAGAAGTTCTTTGACGTGTACTACGTCTTGGATTCTCTTTATTATGTACATTTTCACTTGGTTCATCTCGAGGTCGTTTAGATCCTCCACTAGACTGTTCATGTCTAGTTTTATACGGGTAAATGTTTTCAAAGAATTCAACATTATCTGATTCAATTACCATATTTTCATTTATATCCGTATGTTCGGATTTATGAACCAAAAACCGACATGCTTTACTACTTTTAGCACATCCTATAAATACACAGTCCACCGCCTTAGGTCCTATCTTAACCCTTTTAGGCATAGAAACTTGGACCTTTGCTAGACACCTCCACACGTTGAAATATTTTAAGTTGGGTTTCCTTCCTTTCCATTTTTCATAAGAAATTGATTGTGTCTTACTATGGAAAACTCTATTGAGTGTACGATTGGCTGTAAGGATAGCCTCCCCCCACAAGTTTTGCGGTAAACCAGAACTTATAAGTAAGGCATTAATCTTTTCCTTCAACATTCAGTTTTTCCTTTCCGCAATTACATTAGATTGAGGTGAATACGGGGCCGTAGTTTGATGGATGATTCCATTCTCTTCACATATTTTGGCGAAAGGAGATTCATATTCTCTGCCCCTATCACTTCTTATTATTTTTATCTTTTTCTCTAACTGATTTTCTACTTCAGTTTTGTATTGCCTAAATGCATCTATTGCTTCATCCTTACTATTTAGATAGTAGATGTAATAGTATCTAGTGCAATCGTCAATAAAATTTATGAAATACTTTTTCCCACCACGTGATGGTGTTGACTTCATATCACAAATATCAGTGTGTATTAAGTCTAAGGGATTGGAATTCCTTTCAACGGACTTATAAGGATGATTTGCATACTTTGATTCCACACACGTTTGATACTTTAATTTATTGCACTCAAAGTTTGGCAAAACCTCTAAGCTAATCAGTTTTCATAACATTTTGTAATTAACATGGCCTAAATATTTATTCTACAAATTATAAGACTCAATTAAGTAAGAAGAATTTAAATTTTTATTGATCTCAACATTCATTACATTCATCTTATAAAGGCCCTCAGTGAGATAACCTTTTCCTACATACACTTCTCTTTTGCTAATTATATTCTTTCCAGAATCGGTTACACATTTGAATCCGTTCTTGTCTAGAAGTGAAACAGAAATCAAGTTCCTACATAATTCCGGAACGTACAAGACATTGTTAAGTGTCAAGACCTTTCCTGAAGTCATTTTCAAGCCCACTTTTCCTGTTCCTTCTACCTTAGCCGTAGCAGAGTTAGCCATGTAGATAATTTCTTCTACTTGAGCCAGAGAAAATGACGAAAACAACTCTTTATTGGCACAAACCTGGCGGGTGGCACCGGAATCCATCCACCACTCGCGAGGATTCCCCACCAAGTTGCATTCTGAAAACATAGCACACAGATCATCACATTCTTTGTTGGACTCAATCATATTTGCTTGGTCCTTTTTCTTGCCTTTCTTAGGGGCATGACAATACGTGGACTTATGACCAATCTTACCACTGTTGAAGCACTTTTCCTTGAATTTCTTCTTGGGTTGATTGCTTTTTTGTTCAACTTTTTCCTTTTCTTAAAATTGTTTTGGTCATCTTCTACAATATATGTTCCATTAATTGTAGAATTCCCTTTTGACCTTCTCTCGGCAGGCTTATTATCCTCTTCAATATGCAGTCGGACAATAAGATCTTCGATAGTCATCTCCTTGCGTTTGTGCTTCATGTAGTTTTTGAAGTCTTTCCACATAGGTGGTAGATTCTCAATGATCACTGCTACTTAAAATGCATCATTCACAATCAAACCTACAAACTAGTTTATGTGAGTACTAAGAACATTTTTAATTTGTTCAACTAAGGTATTTTTCAAAGATATAGCTTCCACTAGGAGATCGTGAATGATTACTTGCAATTCCTGCACTTGAGAGACAACCGATTTGCTATCTATAATTTTAAAGTCCAGGAACCTTACAACAAAGAATTTCTTAATTCCCGCATCCTCTATCTTGTATTTCCATTCTAGTGCCCCCACAATTCCTTCGATGTCTTAGTTCTACTGTAAACATTATAGAGGTCGTCTTGGAGACCACTAAAGATATAATTCCTGCAAAGGAAGTCTGAGAGCTTCCAAGCCTCTACAATCATGAAATGCTCTTTGTCCGAGGTTCCCTCGGGCACCTCAAGAGAATCCTCACTAGTGAACCTTTGAAGGCATAGAGTGGTGAGGTAAAAGAACATCTTTTTCTGTCATCGCTTAAAGTCAATGCCCGCAAATTTTTCGGGCTTCTCCGCAGGCGCCATTGGTTGCTGAGCACTTGCTCGACTTATTGAGGTAATACTAGTTACCCCCATAGTCGTAGCCACATCTTGCATTTGACTTTCATCAGTCATTTTTCCTGTCACCACAAGACAATAAAATTTAGTATTTTCAGAATACTATTTATAAAGTTAAGCAACTTTAAACTCTTCTTTTTGTTTCTAGTTAACGATGAAGTTTTTATGAATTTTAATCGTCAACCGAATGATCTTTAACTTGTGATGAAGATTTTATGTCTTCGAATCACTAGTTAAGTTCAAACGGAGTAGAAAGCTTAAAGCTTTAATCTCCAAAAACAAGCAATACAGATTCTGCAAGAATTATTCCTTAAGATTGTTATTTTATGGTGTTTTCAGATACAAGAATCTGTATTTAGGCACAACAACTTCAACACTAGTTCAAGTTTAAAACAAGAACACTATGAAGTACAAAAACACTATCAACACAAGATCAAAATGATCTTTCTAAGAAGTGTGCTTTATTTTTTTCCAGAAATTAAGATGAAACAGAAATATAAAGCCAAGTCCCCCGACTTCACGGAGTGTCCTTAAGGTATAATTCCCCTTATTGTACCCAAGGTTTTGGAATCTTCCTCCCAGGATAAAATGACTTTCAATCCAACTATAGTGGTACCTCAAATAATTGGATTCGTCGAACTCACTCAACGATTTGATTGATCACAAAGAATGTTTTGAAGACAAGAAGAGTTTTTATTTCAGAAAATTTTTCATTCATAAACCTGTGGATAAATGCAGGTTTATATAGCCATTAAGTGCCCCTTTCCAAAAGTGGCAATGGTTCATCTGAAAAGGTGTATCCTTTGAAAGAGTCATGTCTGTTCATTCGAAACATTGTGTCTTTTTTTGAACAGACACAACTATCTGAATAGTCACTCCTTTTCCAAAACAATATGTCTTTTCCTCAAAGGTTGTGTCCATCCATTTTCCATTCACACCTTTTTCATACATATTGAACCCAACAATAGTTAGCTAATATCATTTTATTTTTATCTTTTTAAGAAATGAAAAATAAAAAGACAAAGATAAGAAAACAAAAAGAATATAAGCCTCCGCCTTGCCAGTCTTCATGGCCGACCCCATGTGTAATAAGGCTCCGACTGATCAAGGTCGAATATACACAAATGTTATCAAAAAGAAATTCGTAAGTGATATATGTTGTTCATGTGCTAGTGATTGCCCACTAGGCTTATCTATTTACTTGCTCATTTGATACAAGACATTATATTCCAACTGTATAATTTACTACTCCCTCCGTCTCAACCTATTCGTCCCAAATTTTCTAATTTGATTTCTCATTTTACTTATCTTTTTTCATTAATTAAGAAGAGACAATTTTTTTTCCATGTTTTACCCTTTGCATTAATTACTTTTTCTTCAAATTAAAATGTAAACATTATTTAATAGGGGTACTATGGTAAACTAGTCATGTTATTAATTATTTTTCTTAATCAATGTCTCATCTCAATTTGGGACAGATAATTTGGGATGAATGGAGTATTTGGTTACTCGCTAATGAACAACTCTTAATACACTTGAAAAAAAAAGAAAAAAATACATAAAGTAGCATACTTAAGTATTAAATTACAAAAAATAACAACACTTTTATCAAATTACATTTTGTAGCATATGTATTAGTATTTTTGTAGTAACAGTTTGCAAAAATACAAAATGCATATCGATCATAAGGGCAGTAAAAATCATATGCATTTGTATTTTTGTAGCAATAGTTTGCAAAAATACAAAATACAACTTGCTATATTATGTAATTATGAGACTGTTGCTATGAAACTCATAATTAAGGGGATAAGTATGCTATTTCTGAATTTTATGATTTCAGAAATAATGGTAATTGGTAATTACCAATTACCAATTACCAATTACCAATTACCAATTACCAATTACCAATTACCAATTACCAATTACCAATTACCAATTACCATTATTTCTGAAATCATAAAATTCAGAAATAGCATACTTATCCCCTTAATTATAATGGTAATTGGTAAGTCATGATTTATGATTTCAGAAAGTGTTTCTAGTATTCTTTTTTCTTCACTTGCTTGTGTTTGATATCCTATTTACATGAACTTCCTTATTTGTTCACTTGTTATTTTGTCTGTTTGATATATAAGTATATGTGTTGTATGTGCGTATGTCCATATGGCTAGATGCCCTTTATTTACATAAATCCAAGATTTGAGGCACAAATTGACAGACCATCTTTAGCCATTTGTCATCTCAGCTATACATTGGTGTGCTTCACTTCTATTTGGAGTTAGGATATGTCTAGTACTCCTTTTGTTATACATATGCTACATTAGGGATATGTCGAGGCCCCATCCTATCATATGATAATTGTACAAGTTATATTTCACTTATTAGCCATCGTGGTAATGCATATATGAAAATATTTGTATCACCTGCCATTTGTGTCAGTTTAGCCAGTTATCCAGTACTTGTATATATACACAAATTTATCAGTTGTATCACTTATTCGTATACACTTGTTATATCCCTTGGCGGGGTCTATTTAATTTGTATAACGAATGTATTAGGTTCTTGTCCTCCTTATCCATACTTGGGACATGACAAACATGATATCATAGGTAATGGTCCATTCTCTAAAGAAAAATAATTGATTTATTTCTTCAAAAAAGAGTTCAGTCCTTTATGATATCAATATGACATATATCATATATTTATAGTTTATTATAAAAGACATATTCATTATATTCTTTCAAAAATTACACTTTTCAATCTGTTGTGATATTCACATAGTATCTTATCACAGATTGTTAGAATATCACAGATGAATGATTTATTCCATAAAAGAAAAGTCTCCTTCAATACTCATATGGTATACATCATAAATTGACATGGTATCGTCAGAGATATCTGACTTTTTCCTCTAGAAAAATGTTGATCAATCCTTTATGATGCCAATCTGATATATCTAATATGCTAATATGGTATCACAACAGACATGTTCTGACACGACTCGAACCAGAGCCTTGTCGTAAGGGGCATCCCAAGTCCAACCAGGACTGGAAACCACCCCCGTTACCTAACCTAACCAACCAACACACATCCTGAGTCGGATAAATTCTGAACATATAACAAGATAATGTTATTGCATAATCTAGGACTCTGGAGTAGGTCTATATCCGTGACCATCCAAACGAGTCCAACCGTCCGATACCCAACCAATAATCAATACCAACCAAACCATAATCCAGAACCATAACCATATTAGTTCCATAATAATTATATGTAATTCCAAAATAAAAGAGGATGGAACAGTGAGAAATTTAGTCCTACGATATCATCCCCAATAACAATGTCGACATTAAGGCTGACACCTATACCAATTCCGCTCATACTAACCCCTAGAGTTCCACAAAAGCCTCTAACTAAAAGAAAACCAATATCCAGTTGGGACATGCCCCCAACCATTTCCAAAACCAATATCCATAAGATAACCAAAGTATATGAAAATGTCCATAACATGAAATGGAGCCTTTCGGAAAGATGGAAGCTCACTACTTCAATCCAAAGGTTAATCCTAAAATCCGATCACTATACAAGAGGAGTAGAACGACTGGTTCCTGCATCGCGGAGGGATACAACCGTCCAAATATGGGTTAGCGGGTGAACGCTAGCATGAACTCAGGATAAAGATAAAATAATGCCATTCAGTAAAACCAAGTAAACCAACCATATACATACAACCATATATATATATAACCATGCCGGGAAAGGAAACCAGGTTTAACATGCATTTGAAACCATTAACCTTGGTATGTGTAGCTTAAACGTCCTTAACCACCCATGGTCTATATAGGTCCAGTATAACCCCCTGAACGGGCACCGATGCGTGTAGCCGCATGAACCGGAGATACCACAAGAGTAGGGGATTCCTAATACCCTTAGCTCTCCATGATACATATGTACAGTGTACTTAGAGGATTCCCACGTACCTCATAGTATCATTTATGGTCTCCATGACCAATTCGTCATGCCGGCAAACATGAGTTTCCGGTGTTCGTTCATTGAACTCTCACCTTCACGGTTAGCTATCACACCTCTTCATTATTGTCCAATTAAAATCATTTCCAACCAACTAATCCACTATTCCATTTATTATTAACCAATATGTTAGATCAATGAAGTTTTGATGATTGACTTATAAATGAAATATGCCACTCAAGCTGGTCCAATCAAATGAAGACGGGGGACGGATCTCACTAAAAGGACACAGACAAGATCGCTTGAAGACAGGAATGGGGAAGCTCTATTGATGGATCACGTGTGATAAGGAAAAAGTTATAGTTAGATCCAACACTTCAAGATAAGTTGAAAAAATAGTTCTACTCGAATAAGAAGATTAAGTTGAAAAAGGAGTTTTACATATGCAAGGAGGTTTACTTGAAGAACGACTTTAACTTAACAACAAACTCTAATGAGTTGAAGAGTCCAACTAAAGATAAAAGATTGATGACATGAAGGACTCTTGGAAAAGTTGTTGTTAAATAGAGAAAGTGATTGACATCATCACGCATGCTCTTACAAAGACAACAACATATCGATAAGTTACTTATAAAGTTCCAAGATTGAAGAAGTCGAAGTTGAACCTATTCTTATTACGTAGAGTTAAGGAGTCTTAGATTTTATGTCTTAGGTTGGTTCTTGAGTTATATTATTTTCTAGTCACAGTGAAGTATAAACTAAGTTAGGAGCATTGTCAACAAGTTGGGGAACTCGAAGACTTGGGGAACACTTACCTTGGGAAGGTTTGTGTTTATGTAGAAATAGGAGTTAGAGTTTAATTCCTAGATTACAAGAGTCTTGTAATTTGTTGATTGTTGAGGCTCAATTATGTTAATGGAGTTAGGGTTAAATCCTATAGAGATACAGGTTGTGATTTTTTATACCTTATTGAGTCGGGTGTTTTTCATATAAATATCACTGTGTAGATTTACTTACAATTTTAGCTAGATAGGAACAAATTAGTTAACCTGTTCCATTAATAGGCATCTGCTAGACTAAACTAAGTAATTAGTAGGGCACGTACTCTAACACAAGGCTATTAATATTGGTACTATAACTTGAAAGTATTGTCCTTAGCCAAACCTTTTAAGGTAAAGGGATTCCCTTGTGCCCATTTACCAAGTTAACTTGGGGAAGTCCCATGTACCCCTCAAGTATTCCATTATTATATTTGCTTGGGGAGTCCTATGTGCACCACAAGTTTTTCATTAACATGTTTACTTGGGGGATTCCATTTTACCCCACAAGGATGTTCAATTAACCATAACCATGACCACCAAACCATTCCAAATCATTTAAACCATTAGAGTTCCATTACCAAACCATCCCATGCAATAGTTCCATTAAAAATTCAATAATATAGTAAAAGGATTACCATAGGTATTTTATCAAACATGTTGGGGGCATAGTATTTCCAAAACCAAAGCTAATTACGATATGACCATTCCAATACAACAAATTATCCAAAAACACCATTTAAGCATGTAATAAAATAATTAAAACATGGGAAAACCATAACCAAGCCATTATAACCAAGACCCTAACACATATTTGAAAACCCCAAAACCATACAATAAATCATGCCATGAAAACATTGTATAAAACCATGATTTAGTTGGAACTAACAATGAGGGAAGAGTACATGCCTTAATAGAGAAGATAATGGAGAGAAACTACCAACACAAGTCCCAAATTAATCCTTAAGATGAAACCCTAACTTCCTTTGCCCAAGAACTTTAGAGAGGATTAAAGAGTGTTTTCTAAGTGTTAATGAATAGAACAATACGTCAAATAACCTCCCAAGTGAGTTAAAAGTCGTGAGTCCTTATTAGGTTAAGTGGAAAAATATCCAAATTTCCCTCACTTAAATTGCATAAAATTACTGTCATAGGGTATGACTAACCATACCAGTCGTACCCTCCAATACGAGTGGTACCCACCACTCGTACTCTAGGCCTCCCCCTTGAACCCAACATTGTCCAAGGTCCGACTTACCCAAACCAAGTCGTACCCAAAGCATATGACTCTTACCTCTGACCCGTACCCCTGGCAGAATAAAATCACAAGAGGTTTGAACATTGTCCACCATATGAGTCCATGGTATGACTCGTACCCTAGCTTACGGCTTATGGTGATCCACACGTACTCTGATCCAACTTATGTTTCCAAGTATCTAAGATTAAATGAAGGAAAGAACCAAACTAAATGACTCGTATCCATCAATACGACTCGTACCACTCAAGTCGTATCCATTCCAGGAACCAAATTCAGCCTACCATCCAACATTAGTCAGCATACGACCAACCTATACCACTCGTACCCCAGTGTATGACTCGTTCCCCCAAGTCATAACTTGTCCAAAAACTAGAAATCTAGGAAATTTTCTAAGGGTAAAAAACTCGGGGTGTTATAGTCTCTCCTATTAGGAATATTCGTCCCCGATGACGGACAAGACACATACGATTCATTTGTATTATCAAATATCATTCTAACCTTTAACCAAGTTAGAAAATAAAGATGCAAAGATATTAATCTTTTCTTTAATAAAGTTTGAAAACAAAAGTATGTTGAAGAACACACACCTTCCGCATAAATCCCAGGAGCAGAAACCAGATGCGGATACTTGGACTTCATGTCCTCCTCTACTTCCCATGTAGCCTCTTCCACCTTGTGGTTCCACCATAGAACCTTAGCTGAGTCCATATCCTTGGTTTGTAACCGATGAACCTGCCAATCCAATATCTTAACCGGGACCTCTTCATAAGATAGAGAATCTGAGATACCCAATCCTTCCAAAGGAATAATCAAAGAAGGATACCAACACACTTCCTAAACATGGAAACATGAAATACCAGATGAATGAAGCTCAAAATAGAAGGAAACTCTAATTCATAAGCCACATTACCAACCCTCCGCAAAACTTCATAAGGACTAACAAATTGGGGACTGAGCTTTCCCTTTTTACCAAACCGCATAACTCCCTTCATGGGATATACCTTTAGGAACATGTGATTCCTAACCTCAAACTTCAAGTCTTTATGCCTTACATGCACATAGGACTTTTGGCGACTTTGGGCAACCTTAAGTCTATCCCGAATCACCTTTACTTTTTCCATAGCCTGATAAATCAAATTCGGACCAAACATGTCTATCTCACTAAGCTCAAACCAACCAATAGGAGATCTACTCCTCCTACCATACAATGCCTCAAAAGGGGTCATTCCAATACTAGAATGGTAACTATTATTGTAAGCAAACTCTACAAAATGTAGATGCTCAACCCAATTGCCACCATAATCAATCACGCATGCCCAAAGCGTATCCTTCAATATTTGAATATTCCTCTCTGCTTACTTTCGTTTGAGGATGAAAAATAGTACTCAAACTAACCTTAGTCCCCAATCTTTTTTGGAAAGACCGCCAGAAATAAGATAAAAACTATGTTCCATGATCAGAGATACTGATACAGGTACCCTATGCAGCTTCACAATCTCTTAAAGATACAACTTCACATAATCCTCTGCTGAAAAGATAGTCCTCACTGGCAAGAAATGAGCAGACTTCGTTATTCTATCCATAGTGACCCAAATCGAAGCAAATTGGTTTGGAGACCGAGAAAGACGGGTAACAAAATCCATGTAGATTATTTCCTATTTCTATTTGGGCAAATCAATTTCTTGATACAACCCACTAGGCTTTATGTGCTCAACTTTGACTTGTTGGCACACCATGCACTTGGCTTCAAAATCATCCACATCCCTTTTCATACCATTTCACCATTACATCTCCTTGAGATTATGATACATTTTTGTCGAACCGGGATGAACAATATGAACGATTCATGTTGACATCAGGAACACGCAACCTTTCTTGGTACTGTAAAGTACCATCACCATCGATCTCAAATACCATTACCTTTTGCCCACTAACATCATTCTTGATTTTCATCAAGAAAGGATCTAGCACATGTTTCTCCTTAATTTCAGCACCAAGAGATGACCTAACTACTTCCTGTACCATTACGCCACCATCCTTAGAGTCCAAGAGACAAACTCTAAGGTTGGCCAAGCGGTGAATATCCTTCACCAATTCCCGCTTTTCTTTCTTCACATGAGCCATACTCCCCAATGGTCAACCTACTAAGAGCATCAGCAACCATGTTAGCTTTACCTTGGTTGTAGTGAAGACTCATATCATAGACTTTGAGAAGCTCCAACCATCTTCTTTTCTTGAGATTTAGCTCCTTTTGAGTGAACACATACTGTAGACTTTTATGATCAGAAAAGATGTTCACGTGCACTCCATACAAATAATGCTGCCAGATTTTCAAAGAAAAAACCATCGCCAACAGCTCCAAATCATGAGTAGGATAGTTCCTCTCATGCATCTTCAATTGCCTGGAAGCATAGGCAATCACCTTTCCATGCTGCATCAAAACACAACTAAGTCCCACCTGAGATATATCTCAATAAACCACAAACCCCTCATTACCTCCAGGCAATGTCAAAACCAAAGTCAAAGATAGTTTATCCTTAAGCTTCTCGAAACTCCCTTCACACGCATCCGACTAAGATTTTTTCTTTTCCTGAGTTAACTTAGTCAATGGGAAAGCTATCATCGAGAAACTTTCCATAAACCGCCTATAATACCCAGCCAAACCCAAAAAGTTCAGAATGTCGGTTGGAGTCATGGGTCTAGGCCACTTCTTAACCATAACCAACTTTTGCGAATCCACCATGATCCCCTCACTAGAAATGATATACCTAAGAAATTCACAACGTTTAACCCAAACTCACACTTGGAGAACCTGGCATACAACTGTTGTTCCTTCAAGGTATGCAACACCACATGAAGGTGATTGACTTGATCTACCTCACTTTTAGAATACACCAAGATGTCATCAATAAACACAATGACAAAAAGATCCAAGAACTACCTGAAAACCCTGTTCATCAAATTCATAAATTCCGTTGGGGCATTAGTCAATCCAAATGACATCATCAAGAATTCAAAGTGCCCATATCGAGTATGAAAAGTTATCTTAGGGATATCCACCACCTTAATCTTAAGATAATGGTACCCAGACCAAATATCTATATTAGAAAAGAACTTGGCACCTTGCAACTGATCAAATAAGTCATCTATCCTTGAAAAGAATACTTGTTCTTGGTCGTTACCTTATTCAACTGCCGATAGTCAATGCACATCCGAAGGGAACCATCCTTCTTATGCACAAACAACACCGGTGCACCCCACGGGGATACACTA
Organism: Capsicum pubescens; assembly: GCA_030864215.1. Taxonomy (NCBI): domain Eukaryota; kingdom Viridiplantae; phylum Streptophyta; class Magnoliopsida; order Solanales; family Solanaceae; genus Capsicum; species Capsicum pubescens. The sequence goes on along the minus strand of CM061548.1, from coordinate 128,968,112 downwards.
GGATAAATAAACCCCTTACCTAGAAGATCCTTAAGTTGCTTCTTGAGTTCCCTCAACTCAGCCGGAGTCATTTTATAAGGAGGAATAGTTATTGGACGAGTGTCCGAAACCAAATCAATACCAAACTTGATTTCCCTATCCGGAGGAACACCAGGAAGATCATCCGAAAAGACCTCAAGAAATTTACTTACCACTGAAATTGAATGAAAAGAAGGACCTTTCAAGTTAGAATTTTTAACCCGAACCAAGTGATAAAGATGCCTTTTGGAGATTAATCTCCAATCTCTAAGATAAGAAATAAACCTTCCCCTAGGAGCTAGAGAACCACCCTCCTACTCTATAACTGGTTCACCAGGAAACCTAAAAATAATCTTACGAGTCTGGTAACCTAAGGACGCGTAACAAGAGTGTAACCAATCTATACCCAGAATAAAATCAAAATCCACCATATCAAGTTCAAATAAATCTACCAAAGTCTGCCTACTACAAACAGATACCACACACACCCTATAGGCTCTTTTAGCAATAATCGAGTCACCTACTGGTGTAGAAATAAAAAATGGATACAAAATAACCTCAGGATCAACCAAAACACATAACCATAAATGGGGTTACATAAGAAAAAATGGACCCCGGATCAAGCAAACAATACACGTCTCGAGAAAAGAGTTGCAATGTACCAGTAACGACATCAGGTGATGCCTTAGATTCCTGCCGAGATGCAAGAGCATATAACCTATTCCGACCAGTGTCGGCACCAAAAACAGGAGCAAACGCAAAAGCTGCACAACTAGGTGCAGAAGCAGAAGATGAAGCAATCGAAGCCACTCCCGATGCACCCTTACCAACAGGACAATTCCTGAGCATATGGAATGATAGGACATATTTAAAATATGTGTCCCTCCCTTCATCACAAAATCCCCGATGAAGACGACCACAGAACCGAAAAGGAGGGCATGAAGCCGATTGAGCCCCACTCGCCTGAGATTGGGCACCCTGTGCCCGAAAATTATTGTCACCCTATTGATTTCTATCACCTGACTACTTCGGGTAAGGAGCACTAGTAGAATAGAAGGATCGAGAAATACCTCTCTTCTTCTTTGGATACTTACTGCCATTTTGACCACCTTGATGTTGCCCACCACCTTATTCAAAAGAACTGAACTTCTTACTCTACCTTTCCCCAAACTCTGCCCGTTTGCTCTTTTCATTTTCCACCTGCTGGATATGAACCACCAACCTCAAAATATCTATATCCTTAATTATCAAAGCAGTCTTGCTTTCAAGGAAAAATCCCGAGATAGCTCATAAGTAAAATTTCTCATCCCCGCCCTCATATCAGACACCAAGTTCGGAGCATACCTTGACAACTAATGAAACTTCAAGGCATATCCCTTGACAAATATCTTTCCTTGCTTAAGATTCACAAACTACTCTATCTTCGCTTCCCTTAGATCCTGAGGAAAGAAGCGATCCAGAAAAGCATTTGAGAAAGTCTTCCATAAGGACAACTACTCAACATCACCTCTATCCCTATCCTACTCCTCATACCATTGGTACGCAATATCCTTGAGCTAATAAGTTGATACAAAATTCACCCCTTCCACATTCATAGCCTACATCACCCTGAAGATTTTATCCATTTCATCCAAGAAACCCTGATGATACAAGAAGCACAAGGGAAACACGAAATACACACCAAAATTAGTCCACAAGATCAAGAAATCGAGGACCTCTTTGGTGACCATCTCTCAGATTCAATAATACAATACAATAACGAGATGGACAAGGTGTTTAAAACACCAAAACAACCAACCCAAACTAATATTAGAAACACAATATGATAAACAAGATGAGAAATAATTCGGCCAACAACAACAAACACAAACTGAGAGTAGAGGACAAGAACAAACACAATAATAATACATGAAAGAAAAGGATAAATAGTGAGACCAAAAATATTACAAGATTAAGAACCAAGTGTATTTCAACAGCAACCCCTAATGAATGTAATAATCAAAACTACACTCTTACGGTGACCGCCAAAGTAATCGACTCAACTCAAGATCCACCATTTCCAAGCAAAGATCAATACTAACTTTTCCAAGCCTTACACTAAGGTGGCTTTTCCAAGCCCTAACTATGAACTACTCTAAGGTGTTCTACTATCAAGAGAGAGGATTTCAATGTTTCATACGTTCATCATTCATAACTAAAGAGAAAAAACCTAAAATGTACTACTTATAGTATATTACAACAGTAGACAAAAAGACCACACTACCCTTAATGACCAAGGGTGGCCTTGGTGTGTTGGAAGACAATATGAATTGTCCAAAATTCCCTTAAGGCTAAGTGACCAAAATTCCCTTAGTAAAGGGAACCAAAACTGTGAACCAACAAAGGTGATTCAAACCCGAGAGTCCTTAAGTCTTCAAGGCTCCAAGCAATCTTCCACACTCGGGTTTGATCAATGGTAGGCTCAAAACGTCCCCTCCAAGTATGATCCCGTACCATCCATATGACCAAAGATTGATTCTTCACATAGTGACTTTGAATGATATCGTTGAAAGCTAAGGAGGCCATTATTATGGTATCATCCTTCTTTCTTGAAAAGTATTCGACCTCGAATCCAAACCTTGCAAAACTAAAGAGAGGGCAAACAAATACAAACTCCTCATGGCATGAGAGTTAGGGTTAGCACAACAAATCATCTCAACATGCCAAGGTTGCACATATTTGCAATATAACCAAGGATCCCTTGAATTAAATATTAAAAGCTCAATAAAAGGTGCACAGAGGATTTGGTTACGGGAATCACCAAGATATAAAGAAACTACATAGGTCCTAATAGTATCAAATAATCCACAAGGTAGAACTTCCTTCATCTTATGAGCCATAAGACACCATTGCTTCTTTATCTCGTTAAAAGACCACACCAAGGGGGGTGTTTCGATTGGTTCTAAAGTCCATAAAATCCATATACCATTATCACGTACACATATGGACAGACCAACAAACTTCCTACCTCGACATAAAATAAATCCAAAACTAGCATGGACGTCATCATAGGCAAAGAGGTAGTATAGGAAAGAAAGGCATTCACGGGTGAAGAATAAGCATTTAAACACATACGCATTCTTTTCTTCAAACAACTAGACAACTTGGCATCCACAAGTTGGAATTCATGCAATTTAGGCATAAATGTGTCAAACAAGGATGCACATTTAGGAACATTACCCCAAGGAGTCAATGACACTTTTGCCCTCTGGTTTTCAAGAAGGATTACACATTTTTTACCCTTAAGAGTACTCTCGTCTTTCAAAAAGAGATTTTTATCTTTAGGAGGAATGTTATCACTCCATAGTGGGTTAGCATATCGACTATAGCCTTCAAGGCAAGCTATACCATCATTCTCACCACTGGGTTCATTAGGAGTGTTTAAATCATCTTCAAACAACCTAAAGATAACATGATCTATTTCCCGGGAAAATTCGGAACAAATACGTTCATCACTCTCTAAAAGATCAATATCATATTTCAAGGAGATTTCAAGCATAAGATTGTCCCAAGAATGGCTCTCGGGTTCACTCCCATTTTGGTGACCAATATTTTCAAGTACTTTACTCACTTGAGTTCTATTAATAACATCACACACATACTCAAGTGGTGGACAATTTTCACAAATAAGTTGATCAACACCAATTACACAAGATGATGTACTTCCGTTCAACATATAGGCTTCAACACGAGGTGGACATAAATTGATCTTACAAGAAGAGTCAATTTGGTCATCAATAGGATCAACTAGTGTATCCACACTCACAACATGTACATCATCAACAAAAGGCAAAGAATCATTAGAATTACAAGTAATTAAGCTACTACTCATTCTCAATGGGCTACTAGCACACAATCATCATTTACATGCACAAAAGTGTAAGAGTTAGCTATTTTACCTTGAAAATCTTAAGTAGACTTTCCTTTGCCGTGTTGTGAAGGTCCTCCACAAGCTTGGCAGAAAATTGACATTTCTTTACTTCGCTTTCCATGTTGGTACCTACATAAATGTCCTTTGAAATAGAAGGACAAATAATGTTAGCTCAGTTTGGTGCCAATCCCCTCACTTTGCTCCACACAACCTCTCATTTTTTCAGTATCAGATTACCGCCTTGCACACCCTTACTCCTCTCAATCTTTTGTCTTTCATAAGCATTCGGATTGGAGTAAGTATTTACTTCTCTTTGCGGCTCGGGCAATATGTAGGTCACGAGGTGATTTTCCTCCCGGTCTCTTACAATATTAGGCTAATTTTGCACATTTGGAACTCTATGTTGTGCAAAACAATTGACACCTAAGCATACATGACCGTATGTCAAGGGAAGAATATCGCACCATACCTCCTCCTGGTATTCAAATTAGGAGAAGACAACTTTGACCCTCTTGGTAACCTTAAACCTGTCCAAGAAGTATTAAACAAGTAAAGGCTCATGAAACAACCCTAAGTAGTCAACCATGGATGGAAAGATATAGTTCCTATAGTACCTATCATTTAACACAATGAGGCAGTCCGGTATCCCACAAATGGTCACCTTTTTGGAGTGTACACTTCTCTCAGATCAACATTGTAAGGCACATGAGTACCCCTCGATTTTGGAGATGCATACCCTCTTCTTCTCGTTAGACAACCTCCACCAGAGCTAGTATAACCATTCACACTATATTGACCTTGATAAGAAGTACTACAAGTTAGAGAATATGAATCTTCACACTCCCCACGTGCACTCTCATCATAGCTCTCATAAGCTTTGCGAATAAAAGGGTCATACCTAACACTAAATCTAGGTTCGGAGTGAGAATTGTAAGACTCCTCATATGCCCTAACATTATCATAAGATCCATGAGGTGATACACCAACTCCAAGTTCCCTATAAGTACTAGGCACTTCATTCACCTCATTCTCTTCCTCAAAATCGTAACTATCAAATCTGCCTAAGTTTTGATCATGGCTCTTTTCATAGCCTCCGTAATCTCCCTCAACTTTGTAGCCATAAAACCCCTCACTACAATCATAGTCTCCTATGTTGTAGTCACAATAATCCCCGGCTATCGAAGACATGTTTCCCTTATATCACCTTTTAAACCTACAAAATGAACAAACAAGATTAGTAGTAAAAGATCCTCATCAACACTCGTATTCACTCACTTTTGTGATTCTCACAATTGGAGCAACGAATATTAAAAGTTGCTTATACTCCGGTAGTCAATAAGATGTCAATTATACTTGGCAGCCAGAATAGATCTTATTTGATCGACTCAAGACACAAAACAAAATCTACTTACAAACTTGAAACAAAGAAGTTACGACGAGTTAAAAACGAGAAAAGCACATAAATAACGAAGACACAAAAGAAACGGACTCAACAACTAATCTACAACTAAGTAGGTGATTACTTGTTGCTAATTAGTATTCGAACCAATAAAAAAACTAAGGGACAGTAAAAATGAAATGAAGAATCTAAAATTTGAGCCTAAAATTATTGTGTGAACAGTAAAAAACTGATGAGGCAGCCACATATTGGTTGTAGTTCTTTAACAATTTTTATTTTTCCAAAGTTGGAAGTCTTGGTCAATTTCTCAATTTGGATTGGTGAAATTTTGTTAAAAGGAGGGAATATAAGTCTTGGAATCCTCTTTCAAATTTTAAAAAGGAAGACTTGACTTTCTTGGTACTTTTCCTTAAAACATGGACCCTTAAAACATGGAAGGTGGTTGGAAGTGGTTCTAAAGTCTTGAGTGTGTAGGAAAAGTCTTTGAGTCACAAGTACTACACCTTAAGTCTTGGATTTATGTATTGCAAGACTAACACAATACACACTCCTTTTCTTCAACTTCTAATATCAACAACCATTTTTTTCTTCAACACTATATGAAGATGGTGAAGAACACGAAGAACACAAACTTTGAGTCTTGAAGTTCTAAGGTTCAATTAGGACCTCCCAAACAACAACAACAACACCTTTTCAAGATTAAAATCCACCACAAAATCTGCATAATACATGTTCAAAACTTGAACTAACCACAACAATACCAAAACAATCGGCCACACTTTGGATTCACAACAACAACATCAACTTTTAAAGCTCAAATCTAGATCTCGACTTCTTTAGTGTTAGAGGTGAAGAAGCTAACACTAGAAACAACAAAACAAATAAAATAACTCCTAGATCTAGACTCAAAACAAGAAAAATATCGGCCAAGACACAACAAGAACACAATTTTGGCCAAGACACAAAAATGGACAGATTTGCTTCTTTTTGGAATTTTCAGCTTTCAACACTTTTTTTTTTTGCAAGCAAGCCCAAGATTGGTCTTGTAGGAACAAAATCAAGTCATGATTTGATACCAAATAATACAAGAAGCACAAGGGAAACACAAAACACACACCAAAATTAGTCCACAAGCTCAAGAAATCGAGGACCTCTTTGGTGACCAACTCTCGGATTCAACAATACAATACAATAACGAGATGGAAAAGGTATTTATAACACCAAAACATCCAACCCAAACTAATATTAGCAACACAATATGATAAACAAGATGAGAAACCATTCGGCCAACAACAAAAAACACAAACTGATAGTAGAGGACAAGAACAAACACAACAATACTACAAGAAAGAAAAGGATAAATAATGAGACCAAGAATATTACAAGATCAAGAACCAAGTGTATTTCAACACCAACCCCTAATTAATGTAATAATTAAAATCACACTCTTACGGTGACCTCCAAGGTAATCGAATCACCTCAAGATCCACCATTTCCAAGCAAAGATCAGTACTAGCTTTTCCAAGCCCTACACTAAGGTGGCTTTTTCAAGCCCTAACTAAGAACTACTCTAAGGTGTTCTACTCTCAAGAGAAAGGATTTCAATGTGTCATACATTCATCATTCATAACTAAAGAGAAAAGACCTAAAATGTACTACTTATAGTATATTACAACAGTAGACAAAAAGACCACACTACCCTTAATGACCAAGGGTGGCCTTGGTGTGGAAAGATAATATGAACTGTCCAAAATTCCCTTAAGGCTAAGTGACCAAAATTCCCTTAGTAAAGGGAACCAAAACCGTGAACCAACAAAGGTGGTCCAAACCCGGGAGTCCTTAAGTCTTCAAGGCTCCAAGCAATCTTCCACACTCGAGTTTGATCAATGGTAGGCTCAAAACATCCCCTCCAAGTATGATCCCGTGCCCTCCATGTGACCAAAGCTTGATTCTTCACATAGTGTGTCTCTGAATGATGTAGTCGAAAGCTAAGAAAACCATTATTCTTGTATCACTTAAGGATCCTCCTCCACCTTTATTCTAGTAAAAGTAGGAGGATTCATATTCATAAACTGGCCAACTCTTGTGGCCTCAACACATAAAATACCAGATGCATCCTGCTTATCCTGAGCAACAACCAACTGAGCAATAGTATGAATCGATTAATAAAATTTTGCATTCATCACCTCACCTTGAATAGGACTAGTAGCAACCGATGGAATCTAGAAATATCATGGACTGGAACCCTAGACCGAGTATGGATCCCTTGTATCCCTTCCACATTGTCCCTAGATGGGACAAAAGAGTTTTCTTGTGTTCCAGATCATCGAGGCTTGATTTGAAAAACGAATAGACAATGATTAGAGAAGATTCCAGGACTTACACTCCAAGCTTGAAAATACAATACCAAGAAAGTGAAATATTCCTAAATGTCTTGTAGCCTCTCCCTTATAAGTGTGGCGCGCTACGCATCCCTAAAAGAGACTCTACTAGACACGACTTTGTGAACTCCCAATTGACCATGAACCTAAAGCTCTGATACCAACTGGACACGTCCCGAACCAGGGGCTTTGTTGTAATGGGCATCCCAAGTCCAACCAGGACTGGAGACCACCCCCGTTACCCAATCCAATCGACCAACACATATCCTGAGTCAAATAAATTCTAAAAATATAACCAGATAGTGTTATAGCATAATTCAGGACTATGGGATAGGTCTACATCCATGACAACCCAAATGAGTCCAATCATTCGATAACCAATACCAACCAAACCATAACCATATGAGTTCTAATAATTATACATAATCCCCTAAAAAAAGATGGAACAGTGAGAAATTTAGTCCAATGGTATCAACTCTAATACCAATGCCAATACCAAGGCTGACACCAATACTGATTCCGCCCATACCAACCCATAATAATTCCATAAAAGCCTATAATCAAAAGAAAACCAATATCCAGTTGGGACATGCCCCCAACAATAGCCAAAACCAATATCCATAAGATAACCAAAGTATATGAAAATGTCCATAACATGAAATAGAGCCTTTTGAAAAGATGGAATCTCACCGCTTCAATCCAAAAGTTGATCCCAAAATCCGATCACTATGTAAGAGGAGTAGAACAATCGGTTCCTGTATTGCATAGGGATACAGGCGCCCGAAGATGGGTTAGCGGGTGAACGCTAGCATGAACTCAAGATAAAGATAAAATAATGACATCCAGTAAAACCAAGTAAACTAACCATATGCATACAACCATATATATATATATATATATAACCATGCCGGGAAATAAAATTGGGTTTAGCATGCATTTGAAACCATTAACTTGGGTATGTGTTGCTTAACCATCCTTAACCACCCATGGGCTATATGGATCCAGTGTAAAACCCTGAACGGATCCCAATATGTGTAGCCGCACGAACCAGAGATACCATAAGAGTAGGGAATTCTCAAGTACCCTTAGTTCTCCATGATACATATGTACAATGTACTTAGAGAATTTCCACGTACCTCATAGTATCATATATGGTCTCCATGACCAACCGCTCATGTTGGCAAACATGAGTTTTCAGTGTTCGTTAATTGAACTCCTACCTTCATGGTTAACTATCATACCCCGCCATTATTTCCCAATTAAAATCATTTTCAACCAACCAATCCATTATTTCATTTATTATTAACCAAGGCTATTAATAGTGGTATCGTCAAACCGAATATAACTTACAAGTATTGTCCATAGACAAACCTTTTAAGATAAAGGAATTTTCGTGTACCCATTTACCAAGTTAACTTAGGGGAGTCCCATGTACCCCACAAGTGTTCCATTATTATGTTTGCTTGGGGGAGTCCCATGTACCCCACAAGTTATTCATTAACATGTATACTTGGGGGATTTCATTGTACCCCACAAGAATGTTCAATTAACCATAACCATGACCACCAAACCATTCCAAATCATTTAAACCATTTAGAGTTCCATTACCAAACTATCCCATGCAATAGTTCCATTAAAAATTCAATAATATAGTAAAAGCATTACCATAGGCATTTTATCAAACATGTTGAGGGCATACTATTTCCAAAACCAAAGCCAAGTGCCATATGATCATTCTCATGCAACCAATTATCCCAAACCACCATTTAAGCATGTAATAATATAATTAAAATATGAGAAAACCATAACTAAGCCATTATAACCAAAAGCCCAACACATATTTGAAAATCCCAAAACCAAACAATAAATCATGCCATGAAAACATTGTATAAAACTATGTATTTATTTGGAACTAACAATGAGGAAAGAGTACATGCCTTAATATAGAAGATAATGGAGAGAAATCACCAACAAAAGCCCCAAATTAATCCTTAAAATGAAAACTACTTCCTTTGCCCAAGAACTTTAGAGAGAATTAGAAAGTATTTTTTTAAGTGTTAGTGAATAGAATAATAGGGAAAATAACCTCTCAAGTGAGTTAAAAATAGTGGGGCCTTATTAGGTTAAGTGGAGAAATGTCCAAATTATCCTCACTTAAACTGTATAAAATTTCCGTCATAGGATACGACTAATCATACTAGTCGTACCCTCCAATATGAGTGGTACCCACCACTCGTACCCTAGGCATCCCCCTTGGACCCAACACTGTCCAAGGTACGACCAAACCAAGTCGTACACAAAACATACGACTCGTACCCCTGGCAGAATAGAATTACAAGAGGTTTGAACACTGTCCACCATACGAGTCTATGGTACGACTCGTACCCTAGATTACAACTCATGGTGAGCCACTCGTACTCAGATCCAACTTAAGTTTTTAAGTCTAAGATTAAGTGAAGGAAAGAATCAAACCAAATGACCCATATCCACTAATACAACTCGTACCACTCAAGTCATATCCATTCCAGGAACCAAATTCAGACCACCATCCAACACTGGTCAGCATACGACCAACCCATACCACTCGTACCCCAGTGTACGACTCGTTCCCCCTAGTCGTAACTTGTCCATAAATCAAAAATTTAGGAAATTTTCTAAGGGTTGAAAACCCGGGGTGTTATATGTTCACTCCTTAAAAATATTGTTCTTTAACTTTCCCACAACGATGGCTCTATTGTCTCGAGGAGCATTGAAGCTTGCTTCTTCGAAAGACTTTTCTTGGTCATCAATACGACATATTCTTAATAGAACATATACCGAAAAAGATAAAATTTATAGCAAGAGAAAAATCCATCGACTTTAAAAATCATGAGGGTTCAAGTCCTTCCAGTGGACCCAAAGAAAAAGTTCATTCTTTACTTTTCTTCTCTTATGTCAATCTGATGAACACAAACTTAATCGTTCTTTACTATTAAAAATTTATATTAAAAGAAAGAGTTTAAGCTTAATTTTGTATTTTACTTTTATATCATTTATAGCAAGTTTTACTTGTGAAAAAAGTAAAATTATGTGTAAAATATAAGTCTTGTTTATTTACAAAAAGAAAAGAATAAAATGAAATATTTTTTACTAATTCAAATTTTAAGAAATAAGTTGGTGACATTAGGGTTTTTAATTAAGTTTGTTGTAGTCTAATAATTTAATTGTTCTATATTTTTATTAGTTTAGAAATAGTTAGCTAATATCATTTTATTTTTATCTTTTTAAAAATAAAAAATAAAAAGACAAAGAGAAGAAAATAAAAAGAATAGAAACTCTCTCTCCCCCTCCTCCTTCCCCTCGAAAAAATGAAAAATAACAAATAAAAAAAAAACGAAACTAAAAAGGGAAAAAGTCGGGAAAATGACAAAGGCAGTTGGCAGAAAGGATAAAAATAGTTGTAAAAAAGACAAAAGTAGTTGAGAAAAGAACAAACTTAATTCGAGGCCTATCTAATACCTAAAAAGTAAAATCATATGCTAAAAATTGTTTGAGCATTTCGTATAAATTCACTAAGTTTTTTGGGTATTTCGAGTAACTAGCTTAAAAATTATAAATTTGGAGAAATATTTTACATCTGATAGTCTAAACAATGAGATTAATTACAGAAATCGAATTAAAAAAATAATGGAAAATCTAAAAGAAAAGTTAATATGGATAGAAAAAACCTTAGAAAATTTAGAAAAAAGTACATGTGATAGTTTACATAATTCACTACGAGAAGAACAACACAAGATAATAAATGACATAGAAAATCTAGAATTAGATATATACTACAGTACAGATAGGATAAATTATTATACAGAAATTTGTAACTCTGCAGTTACTACAGGATAAAATAATAAACCAAATAAATTAATGACATCTCACGAAAAGAATAAATCATTAAAAGAAATAGAAACTCAACTATATAGTTTACACCTAGAATACAAAAGATTATTGTAGGGGGTGCGGATTAGGTGCGTAGATTCAACTAGATAATAAATACGTATGTATTCCATTTGTAGGGGGGTGCGGATTAGGTGCGTAGATTCAACTAGATAATAAATACGTATGTATTTATTTTTATAATGAATATTATTGATTGGAATAATTTTCATTTTTATCTTCTTGACTTAAGATGTTTTATTAATTCATATTCTAAATTAGATATTATCGTGATTAGATTATCTAGTGTTTTAGGATCCTCGTTAGTAATATGTAATCTTTTGTATTCTAGGTGTAAACTATATAGTTGAGTTTCTATTTCTTTTAATGATTTATTCTTTTCGTGAGATGTCATTAATTTATTTGGTTTATTATTTTATCCTGTAGTAACTGCAGAGTTACAAATTTCTGTATAATAATTTATCCTATTTGTACTGTAGTATATATCTAATTCTAGATTTTCTATGTCATTTATTATCTTGTGTTGTTCTTCTCGTAGTGAATTATGTAAACTATCACATGTACTTTTTTCTAAATTTTCTAAGGTTATTTCTATCCATATTAACTTTTCTTTTAGATCTTCCATTATTTTTTTAATTCGGTTTCTGTAATTAATCTCATTGTTTAGACTATCTTGGTTTTCCCTAGTTTTTCTAATATATTCTAACATCCACAGTCTTGATCTGAATAATATCCTTCTGGGTAAATGTCTTTGTATATCTGTTCTAACGCATTTATTGTTTCAATTTCGTAGTTTATTACTTCTTCTAATATTATTTTCTTAATATCTATAATTTCTATGTCTTTAAGTATATATAAGATTAAAACTTTAAGATTATCTATCATTTAAAATTGACTAAATATTTTATTATAATATTTTGTAGTTGTTTGTTTCAGGCTTAGTAGTTCTTGTATATTTTTATTAAGAAATTCTATGTAATTTATCATGCTAAGTATTTATAAGAGTAGTTAGGTAGGCATGGTATATAATTTACTCTAGCCATGTAATATTTACCAAATGCTTTTTCTAATATGATTTTTCTTATATCTACTACTTTTATATCTTTAAGTGCATACAAAATAAGTATTTTAAATTTATCTACCATCTCATCAGATAAATAATTATTCATTTTCATAAAATTGCTTTTTTCAAAATATTCCCTTCAACCATGTTCATAACAAAATATGGTCATCTTAGATTACTATATACTAGATTATTCTTAAATAACATGTTCTTCGGTCACTATTAGCATGGTAATCTGGATATTTTCCCTTAAACAGCGCCTCTACTCTGGTTACTCCCCACCACGGCTTCTTGCCTTATTGGTTTCACCTTTAGGATGGCATAGTTCTTAGGGATTTTTCTCCTTTTCCACTTTGCTAATAAACTTCTTAACATATTATTCTTCGAATAATTCTACTATAAAGTAACTAACATGAATTTATTTTATCATACCATGATTGTTGGGAATTATGAATTTAGCTATTCATAATCATAAATAAATATACCTGTTCGGGTAGGTTTGATATTTCTGAGCTTTGTTCCTCCATAGATTTTTCCATTGAAATATACCTGTTTTTCAATTAACTGAGCAAAATATTTTTTGTAGACAAGAGAGAGATTTTTGTGCTTCAACGCATGAAGGCTTGCTTTGCAATGCCTTCTTGATTCTTTATTTATAGAGTGAACGATCTTGACAATGTACTTTTACATGTTTTTTACATGTTTTCTAAAAAAGCTAAAAAACAAAAATAGACTAAAAAAGTCCTAAAGTCTATTTCCTAGACTACCTAAAAGTCTTAGTCTAAAAAGTAAGTCTAAAAAGTAGACTTTACAAGAATAGTAGTTTACAAAGACTTTTACGTAAATAAATATCTTGTCTCCGTTGATTTTGTCGTATCTGCTATATCTCCATTATTGCTCCTTGTCTTATCTTTCCAGCTGGCGTCTTTATCTCTTTTTATTCTAGCTGAACTGCTGGGACATCATTATCTCCTCCATTACATTTTGAACATTTGTGATCTGGATATTTATGTCCAATAGTCTTGCAGTATCTGGTCAATAATTCTTCCGAAATAAATTTTTCTCTGATAGCTCTGGCAATAGGTTCTGTTTCTGGTTTAAGCAACGTGATAATCCATTGCCTGATAGTTTCCATATCTATTTCTCGTAACTCTTTTGAATTTGAATATATTAGTACATGATTTCTTGAATAGTAGCTCCATATGGGATTTTGTTTGCAATATGTATTTGCTAGCTCTTGTAAAATTGTAGATAGTCCGATAATCCTTTTGTTTGCATAAAATTTTGGTATCTCGATTCTAGGTATCTCTGGTTGTGAAATAATATCTTGTGTTATAATCATATCTCGTGTCATTCCTATCTTTACAACTTGTATAGGTTTTTTAACTTCATCAAATAATATCTCTGCTGGTGCCGTGTAAATTTTTATAAAAAACAAAGTACCTCTGGTTATTCTTTTAAAAGTGATAAATGCTTCATATATCTCTGGTATAGTGGATATCTCAGTTCCGTCCGTGGTATATACAGTACTAAGTAGTCCATATTCGTAGCAAGTTTTAACTAAGTTTGGTTTGGTTTTAGGTAAGGCAATTAGTTTATTATATCCGGTCAATCTCTGGGTTATATAGTTTGTATCTGGTTCTTGGATATTTGTAGCTTTGGGGTTGCTATTTAAAAAGGTTTGTACATTGTAGATATTTTCTATGTATGTACGGGCTGTGTAGTTGTATGTTTTTTTGTCTTGGTTTAGACTATCTCGGTATGTGGTAACTTGTGGGGGTATAAACATGGGATCTTTTGATGTATTTGGGGTATATGGTTTTTCAAATAGCTTATTTAGGTTCATATTTTTTCTAACTCCTTTGCTTGTACCTGCAGAAGTAGATAGATAAACGTTATGGGTTTTATGGAGTGTCCCAACGTCTTCTTCTAGCTCTGGAATTTTACTGTCTTCCGATCGACATAGCTCTGCGCATTGCTGAGTTAGCTGATTCATAGCTATAGACTTCAGTTTATCTTCACTAGTCTTTAGCTTTAGCTCTTCTATCTCAGTACCCATACTGTCCACTTTTAATGAAAGCGTAGTTAGGGCGTTGAGTATTTTTTCATGTATATTTTCTTCTATCATTTCAGTCTGTGTAGCTTTGTCTTGATATGTAATCTGCAATAACATTTTTGTTAGTACTGATTACTTCTATTATAAATGTAAAATTTAATATGTTTAAAACTAGTCTCCGAATCTCTTTTGTAGTAACTGAATTTTGTATTTTCTTTGTTAGCCACCAGCGTACCTGTGTATTATCTGTTCGCACAATAAATTTGCTATATACAATATATGGCTCAAATGCTAACAAACATTTATATAATGAACATAATTCTTTTCTATTTATTTCCCATTTTATTTCTATCTCGTTGAACGTACCTGAGTAATATCTACAATGGTGTTCTATTTTTTCTGCTTCATATTTATATTTAAGTACTCCTCCGTAACTATATTCACTAGCATCTGCTTCTACTATATATATAAATTTTCTATTTTCATCTGGAAATTGTAATTTTGGTAATTCTTTACAAAGTATTTTTATTTTTTGAACTTGTTTTTTATCTTCTTCATTATAGTTATATTCTATGTCCTTTTTTAGTTTTTTCTGTAGTGGTTTTAAGTTTTCTGCTAATTTTGGAATATATTCTCTTACTTGATTTACTAATCCTAAAAATGATTGTAATTTCTTTTTAGTATCTAATTCTTCTTTCGAATTTATTATTTTTTGTACTATATGTTGTTGCATTTTTACTCCACTTTTATCTATTTGTATTCCTAAAAATTCTATCTGATTTTTCATAATTTCGGTTTTCTTTTTACTTAAACTTATTCCCGATTTTTCTATTATATCCGTAAATTGTTCCAATAATTTTAAATGTTCTTCTTTGGTCTTTGTATATAATAGTATATCGTCTATATATACTATACAATTAGGTAGTTGTTTAAAATAACTATCCATAAAATGTTGATATCTACCTGGTGCATTTTTATATCCAAATGGTAGTACATTCCATTCATAAAATCCTTGTGGTACCGTAAATGCGGTTAATTCCTTAGATTCTTCTTCTAACTTTAGATGGTAAAATCCTGATTTGCAATCAAATTTACTAAAATAATTATATCCTTGTATTTGTCTTATTTTTAATATCTTATTTGGTATTGGGTAATTATAAGTTATTGTTTTTGCATTTAAATTTCTATAATCAATAACCATTCTACTTTTTCCTCTTTTTTGTTCACTATGTTTATTTACTATAAATGTTGGGCTATTATGTTTACTATTACTTTTTTGTATATATTGTTTTTCTAATAATTCTTCTATATGCATTTTAAATTCTTTTAAATCATCAAAATTATATGTTAATGGTTTCTGGGTTATTATGCTATTTTTATCTATTAATTCAATTTTTATAGTAGTTTTATGTTTTTCCCATCCTTTTAATGGATCTTCACTATATAATTGTTCTAATTTTCTGTTAACTATTTCTATCTTATTTATTGAAAATATAGTTATTTCTGTTTTATTTATCGAAAATACGACTAGTTCTATTGTATCTTCAGTATTTTTTATATTTTCTAACTTTTGTGTAATTTTTTTATTTCCTTTTATCCAATCAGTTTTCTTTCTTATTTTATTATTAACTCTTTTTGCTCTTACTTTCTGTTTACATGGTGTTGTAAACCATCAGTCTGTTCTAGTTATTATATGTGGGTATAATTTATCTAGAAACGGCATTCCTAAAAGCATATCTTTTGATGTTAGTTCATAATTATAAATTTCTTCTATTGTTAATATTTTATCCCTTACTTGTGTTTTTACATTCTTAGCTTTGTAAGTAATTAAGCTTCCTTCGTTATTAAATCCTTTAACTATTATTGGTGTTTTTAATTTATCCCATTTACTTTCTGGTAAGCAATTATATCTACATAAATTAGCTTCCGCTCCTGTATTTATCCTAGGCGTATAATATCTACTGTAATATCCTTCTACTACTATCTTCATTAATACATATATTTTCATTTTATGTTAATGCTCTTCTTAAGAATAATTTCTCTCTGTTATATGTTATAGTTAATTGTGTATGTTCTATATTATATGGTTTTACTTGTTCTAACCATTTTATTCCTAATATTATGTCTGTTTTTTGCATTTCTTCTTTTACTTCAAATTCTATTTTTACTTTTCTTATTCCTATTATTATTTCTTTTTCTGCTATATTTTTAGTGTTTATTAAACTTCTTGGTAGATCTGGGCATATATTATTGTCGGTTTTTATTTCCTCATTTTTTACTAGATATTTTGCTATATAATTTTCTTCTTGTCCTGTATTTAAGAGTATTAAATATTCTTTTTCATTTACCTTTCCTGTTATGTAATATTGGTTTGAATTATCTATTGAACTTGTTTCATAACTTATTCTTTTTGATGAGCTTGATGATTCCGGTTTATCATAAGCTGTTCTTTTTGTTGTACTTATTCTATCATTTATTATTTCTAGATTTTCTTCTACATCTATGTCTCTATAACTATAATCATTATAATCTATTGTTTTTACAAATTGTTCGAATGGGCTATCTATTTGTATCTTGTTAATCTTATTTTTTCCTGTTATTTTATGTTTTGTCGTTAATACATATAAATTTTTGCATCTTGCTGTAAATATTTTACTTCCTGGGGTTAATTCTATTCCTGATATCTTCTAATATAATACTAGTGATTTATCTATATTTCTATCTGTTACTGCTACTGAATAATTTGCACTTATTATAAATTTAAATTTTTGGTATATTAAATTTCCTTTTATGGCAGTTATTATACTTTTTTCTATAGGTTTTATAATTCTATCATCTGCTAAATATAATTCTATTGGTGTATCTATTCCTTCTCTAAAACATGCTTTTATTAATATTTCTGTACCTCCAAGGTGTACATATTTTATTGGGTCTCTACTTTTTATATCGTTTATCTCTTTATTAATTATTCTTTTTGTTACTAGTGGTATACTGGTTTTACCTTTTGCATATCTACAGTCTATTACATGTTCTTTTTGACTTACTACATAATATTCTTCCTTTTTTCTAGTAAATATATTTTTTATTGTTGGTATTTTAAATATTTTTTCTACACTTAAGTCTAACTCTTTTCCTTTTATTTCATCAAATACATTGTTATCAAATATTATTTTTTGATCTGTTCCTTCGTCATTTAAATATTCTTCTTTTGTTAATATTTTTATATCTTCTTCAGTCATTTAATTCGTCTAATTCACTATCTATTTCGTTATCTGTTTCATTCTCTGAAATTTCATATATACTGTCTTCACTTTCTAATTCGTAATCTATGTAATCTATCTGCATATATTCTGTGTTTTCTATTTTTATTTCTGATATTTATTTATTTTTTGGGTTTTTAGGTAATTTACAATCTCTAGCTAGATGTCCTATTTTTCCGCAATTATAACAAGTACATTCTTTTATAGATTTCTTTTTCCTATATGGTCTTTTATGTTTATAGTTTTTTACATAATATCTTTTTCTTGGTTTCTTATACTTATATTTTGATTTTTTGTATTTCTTATATTTCTTATGTCTTTTTCTTTTCTTATAATATCTATCTTCGCATCCAAATTGAGGTGCTATCTTATCTTTGCAACATGCTAAATTTCTTATTAATGTTTTTTCCATTTTTATTTCTTCTCTATATTTTTCACATAGGTTTCTATACCATTGTTGTAAAAATTTTATTCTTGCTCCTAGAGTATCTACTATTTTTGTTTCATCCCAATTTTTTATTATTTTTGAACTAAATGGTTCAGGTAATTTATTAAAATATAATTTTCTTATTTCTTTACTTTCTTCTATATTATATGCTCCTTTATAATAATATTCTTTAAATGCGCAAGTATATTCATCTATGTAACACATATTACATATTGCTAATTTTAACATTAAATTCCTATTTATATCTATCTCTTCATTTTGTTCTTCTTCTGTTGT
This sequence comes from Capsicum pubescens, assembly GCA_030864215.1. Lineage (NCBI taxonomy): Eukaryota > Viridiplantae > Streptophyta > Magnoliopsida > Solanales > Solanaceae > Capsicum > Capsicum pubescens. The sequence continues at coordinate 128,949,374 of CM061548.1, read as the reverse complement.
TGTCATGCTACTAAATTCGTCTTTTATAGCTGTTTCATATTTTTTTAATAATTCTATAGATGTTAATATTTTTCCTTCTGTAGATTTGTCAGTTCTTAATATTCTTTTACTATTTTCAGTTAGATTTAAAAACCATAATTTCACTGTTCCTATTAGTGTTTTTTCTATATATTCTGGTGCATCTGTTACACTTATATTATTATCTAATAATTGTTTTGTCATATATCCTATCCATAATTGTATCATTTTTTCTGTATCTATTATACAATCTAAGTCTAAAAAGTTATAATTTTTATTAACTATTTGTTTTGGTGTCCATTTGTCATATTCATTCTTTAGATTATATCTTTTAAACTTATTCTTATAATATGTAGGTTTCCTTATTTCTGATGTACTAGGTATTATATTTTGGTCTTCTTTTTTATCAAGAGTATTTATTTCTGTGTTGATATTCTCTAAGTTTTCTTCATTAATTACTTCTTATTTTTCATTGATTTCTAAATTTTTTGTATTTGTTAATATTTCTGTATATGTTTCACTATCTTCTGAATCATAATTGTCTGTCTCTTCAACATCTATATTATTTATTTCTAATTCCTTGTTTTTTATTTCTTTATTGTCTATTTCTAGTTTTTCTTTAAATTGATTTATCTCGTTTAATAATTTTTGTTCTTTATCTTTTTCTTCTTTTTCTTTCTGTCTTTTTTCATACAGATCTTTTAACATTTGTAATTCTTTTTCTAATTCAGCAATCCTACTATTTTTAGTTTCTTCTATTTTTCGTATTTCTTCTGTAGTTTGTTGTTTTATTTTTTCTATTTCCTTTTTTCTATCTATTTCTTCGTTTTCTCTTTCTATTCTTACCATAGCTGTCAATTTATCTTCTAATTTTAATTCTTCTTTTTCTAACATTAAATATAAATGTTCGCCTATTTTCTTATATCTTCTTCCTAAATTAGAAAATACTATTCTTATTTTTAATCCTTCGTGATTTTCATATATTTTTTCGTCTATTATAAATTCTTCTTTGTTCATTTTATTGTAAATAGTTCATGTTGATATATATATATTCTAAACTATCTATTTGTGATTCTAAATTTGATATTTCATCTTTTTGTGCATTTATTGAGTTTTTACTAACTCCGGCAAATATTTTATAATTTAATCTTTCTATTCTTATTTTTAATTCTTTACGTTTTTCAGATATAGTTTGTTTTAGTTCTTTGTATTTTTGTATTTTATTCATTCAAACAATATTTATAGTACTTTGGTGGATATCTAAATCTAATTTTATCATAATTAAGTGGTATATGTCTCATTCTTCTAGATTTTAAATGGATTATTAATTTTGCTTCAATACTAGATATTAAGGTAATTAGGTAAGCTAATCTTTGTGGGTTTTCTTTTATTTTATTTAGACTTATATATTCCGAATAATTACTTATTAAAAATTCTTTAATTTTTCTAAAAGCTTCTCTGTTTTTAAATTGTCTTCTCATAATTAATATTGATTAATATTGATTAACTCAAACATATATAATAAACACATAAACTCAAACATATATATTACTTCTGTATTTTTTTTTTAAATAACTGCGCTCTGATACCATTTGTAGGGGGTGCGGATTAGGTGCGTAGATTCAACTAGATAATAAATCCGGAAAAAATTAATTTTTTCAATGTATAAAGTTACTTCACGTAACTCATGATATTTAGATTATTGTAATTCATTATTTTTTTCCAGTGTTATGATTCATTATAAATTGATTGATTTTTTGTCGGTCATTAATCTAGTTGACACCTAATTTTTGTCCTCCATGACTAAATTTAATTTTGAGTTTCTTCGATTTTTAATAAAATTGAAATATTTATTTCATCCGAATAAAAAAATTTCAAAATATTTTTTATGTGAATTTGTCATTTTAAGTAGCGATCATATATTATCGCGCTCAGTTATACGAGATTATATAATTTGACTACGTAAATATTTATTCTATGGAATATTGGATTTTAATTAAGGATTATTTTAAAAATAAATATAATGATTAAAATCTTAATTTTAATATAATTCATTATCAAAATAATTTATTGGGATAAATATGTATTTGATTTTATTAAATCAAGAAGCTCGAGATTAAAAGAAATATTAATTCGTATCGAATTTCAATTTAATTTAGCCAATCTATTACATTTGGCCATAATTGAAATCAAATTGGCCATAATTGCAATGCAATCCATCAATTGATTTTTAATTTGGTCAAAATTAAATAAACATGGATAAATTTTAAATTCCAATTGGGGTTATATTTTAAATAACTCCAAAATTCTCAAAAACTCTCATCACTTCTACCCAATTTCCACCAAAAAATAGTTTCAAATTGTACTACATTGTACTATTCCCTCCCAACCTCTTTTTCCTTTTTCAAATTCCAATTTTAAAATTCAAAAATTATACTAAATTGTACAATTTCCTCCCACATTATCTTCCACCTCACCTTATCTTCAATTTTTAAATTCTAAAAACACCCCTAAATGTCTTTTCTCCTACATTGGTGGATGACAAGAAATAAATCATCATCCTTTCTTAAAAATATCTTTCTCCCACATTGGTGGAGAGGAGAAAATAAAACCTCATTCTCTCTTATAAGTACTACCACTACTTTGGTAGAAAAGGGAGTTGGAAAAGTAATAAAAAAAAAAGGCTAGAAAGGTGAAAAAATTCTTTTGAACAAAATAGTTATTTTTATTTAGTAAAAATTTTTGTTTCATAGAGTTGGTCGGCTAATCAAAATTTTCGAGTTGCCGGCGATATTTTTCGGTGGTGGTTGATTCCGACGAAGCTCGTAGTCTCGTTTTGCTGCCTCCAAAAAGGTAAACAAACTTTTCCTTTTTTTTAGTTTTATTCTCGTTTTCTTCATTTTTTTCTTCTTCGTAGTTCGTAGTTATAATTTTGTTTGTTGGGATTGTTTGTTGTAGATGGCCTTGAAGGCCATAGGACGTTGTGGTATTGATATTTTAATTATTTACATATTCATGATATAAAAATGAGCTAGCAATAGTTGTACATGCCTTTTTTGACTTTATTCTTTGATTATTATTATTGATAAATTTTCAATCTTTGCCTACAAGATGTACTTATACTTTGTTTAAACTCATTGTTGGTGGATATGTTTGTTGTTAGCATGTAGAATTATTTTCTTTATGTTGAAAAGAATAGTTACTATTGATTGTTTCGCCTTTTTCACCTTATTCTTTGATTATTTTGAATAAAATTTAGATCTTTGCTTGAAAAACATACTCATGTCTTGTTTAAACTCATTGTTGATGGATATGTTTGTCTTTAGCATGTAAAGTTATTTTCTTTATGTCGAAAAGAATAGTTAATATTGATTGTTTTGCCTTTTGATTATATTCTTTGATTATTTTGGATAAAGTTTAGATCTTTCTTGAAAAACATACCCATGTCTTGTTTAAACTCATTGTTGGTAGATATGTTTCTTTTTAGCATTTAAAGTTATTTTCTTTATGTTGAAAATAATAGTTAATATTGATTGTTTTGCCTTTTGACTTGATTCTTTGATTGTTATGTATAAAGTTTTGATCTTTGCTCAAAAGACGAACTCATGCCTTGTTTAAATTCATTGTTGGCGGATATGTTTGTTTTAGCATGTAAAGTTGTTTCTTTTATGTTGGAAAAATAGTTATTATTGTTTGTTTTGCCTTAATAAAAATAGTAATTAGTTAAGTCAAGAATTTGTCATTTACTTGCTAATTATTTTAATGGATTTCAAAATCCTCATATAAGAGATGAAGTGCTAGCTTTATTTTCATCCAAGATGTTTATTCCTCTTTTGTTCGCATGTTGTCTTGTCAAAATAATGAGAAAGTTCGGATTTTTGTGGCTAAATAGGATTATTTGGATGTTTTTGACTCATGCATAGTATGATTGTTGAACGATATTTCACTTTTAGAGATGCTAAACTTTTATTCTTATTTTCTTACTCCGGATTATTATATATGCTCTTTGTGTGTGTAAAGACTTGATTCATGTCTCTCTTTTATTCATAATATCAAAAGAGAATCAACGATGTCTTAGAAATATAAATCATTGGTCGTTACACGTGTTTTCATAAAATATTGATTGTAATTTAGATGTATGAATTTTCGTTAATGTCGCCTTAATTGAAATTTAAAGATTCTCTTTCTTGAAAAGTTAACCTTTATTTTCTTTTTTTATATTGATTAGTGTCTATATTTGTTCAATTTTGAAGTCATGAGTATTTTTCGTGTTGCTTCATCCCTTTAATTTCGCAAGCTTATGTTGTTTGTTTCTCGCATTAATTCATTGAATATGACCTTCTTCCTTTTACCTTTAATTCATTCTTAATATGAACATAAATCACGAGGCATGCAAGTGGATGTCTTTGCTTTGCATTTTATCTATTGACTCTCACTCTTGTTATATGTGTGCAAGTGTGCATATCATTGTAATTCAAAAATTGATTCTTGATATTTTCTCTTTGCTTTGAAATATGTAACAATTATGCCTTGTACGTATATTATTTTTTTATCTTTTCTTTGCATGTAAAAAATATCTCGAGTCCAAATAGATTCCTCTCCTCTTGCATTTCAAAATGGGTCAATAAGGCTCACCTCTTCGAGTCAAGTCCGAAGTTTAAATCCGAGGTCCATTACATGGCGTACGGGTGCTAGAAGCTAGACGAAGAAGGAAAATGGGTCAAAATCCATTGATGAGGTCACTAAGAGACTTGAATAGTTTCAATTTTTATCATTGCCTTCTTTTTATTTATTCATTTGGTCATTTATTTATTCATTCATTTGGGCCTCGAAGCCAAAGTTGTATTTTAATACAGGTGAGGCGGATTTTGGGCCTCAAAGGTCCGAAAACTAACTTAGGATAGGTTGTGGGCCAAAAGTCCAATTAGATTAGGACAGGGTCTATTGATTTGGGCCCAATGACCGTCTTTTATTTTCTCCCCTTCCCCTTTTACATGCTTTGTTATTAATTTGTTTAGACTTAGTTAAAATTCGTACTAAGTCGTCCAAATCTATTTTACACAATTCTTTTCTAAAATCAATTACTTTTCAACAATCAATCTTTCTTTTTGAAGTTAGTCAAAAAATATTTTCAAACAGTCCGGATAACCGCAAGTTAGCAGATACTTTTGGTGCCTCAACAACCTTTCAAAAGTATTAATAGGAACCGCTTATTCAGAATCTTCAAACTTAAATGATTTTTTTTTGTTTTGGATCGTTTAAGTAACTTTCAAAGGTTTTCTTAATTTCTTTTAAAAATAAATTAAGTGGTGACTCTTAACAGATAAAATTTCCGCAAAACAGAAATGGCAACTCCGCTGGGGATATTTAACTAGGTTCTAACCAAATGTTTGATTTCATCTTTCGACTAACTGTTTAAAATGCTTACGTGTTTATGTATTTTGATTTTTATGGAATTTAATTATTGCATTACATGGCATGTTCCTGAATTGATTATTATATTATTTTGGTGTTTCATGGATGTCCCGGCCCCTGTTGTTCAATTACAAATAAAATATTAGAAACATGATAGTTTACCGGCACGTTAGGCGGTCGGAGGTTGTTCGTGTTTCCAAACTCAAGTTGTCCACTTGAAAACCCGATTCAAATCCACTCTAGGCACCCAGGATAGAGCTAAACCAAAACCCTTTTAGGCATAAGCCTAGGATAAATCAATACCCGAAGGGGGTATTAGGCCCATTAGAAAACCTGTCCTGCGTCTACTGACCCCGAGTCAATTACAGACGAATCATATTTATGTGTTGAAGAAATATATGTTTGTTTAAACCAATCCATTATCCTTTGGGGTTGGGAGAAAGATTGCTTTACTTACTTTCGTACAAGGCACCTCAATCATACACCAATTGAGGGAGGAATTGAAGCAAGTCAAGCAGGGAGTTGATCGATTTAGACGGTTGCACCTAGAGCACAGTTATACAAAAATCGGTTGATCATCAACAAATGTCGTCAATGATAAGAAGTGGACAAATCTAAGAGGGCGAAGGCCGATAGAAAAACATTCATGAACTAGTATTTCCTATCCCCTGTATGGGACATTGTTCTTTTTCTCATGTTATTTTTTTCCCTTTCCCTAAAGATTGTATCCCTTTTGTGTAAATTTTGTAGGCATTTATGTCATTAAAGGTTTTGGGGGTATAATGGATTGGTTTTAGAAAGGCATATATTTTCTTCAAAATTCGTTAGGCCCAAACCCTTGGCTCAAAAGGGTCACCCCAGTTAGAATACGTGTTATTATAATGATTTTATGTGATATAACTGTCTTATGTGTTTATGTGTGATTCTTTGAATTAAAGGCAAATTTATCCACTATGATCCTGTGGATCAATTTGGCTATAACACAAACAACTCTACGTGGTTACTTCTTGTCAAGTATCTTGCATTACTTATCATACATACGAAAACTAACACAACTGCCTTTGAGTTATTTTACTTTACAGAAAATCAAAAACTACTCTGTGTTGAAACAAACTGGCAGAACATCCTTACTTCACCCGGTCAAAAGTTCATAAAATCTCATCCTCTGACCATCATTCAAAAATGAGTGAAAGCGACGAAGAAAATGCGTTGACCATCAGGGACAGTGTAATAGCGAAATAAAGTGAGATGATTGCTGAACTCGCTAGAAAATTGGAAATGCTTCAGGAGGAGATGAATCGTACTCGAGATTTGGTTAACTTGGCCATCACTATCAATGCACCCGCTCCAGGAGGACATGGGACTCCACTCCAGATCCCTTCCCTCAGTACGCCTATTCTCGGGGGCCATCCAAATAACATATCGTCCGTATCCGCTCCCCAACTTGTCCAAAACACCAATCGAGAAAATAACCCAGATGCTTACCATCCACAAAATCCATCCCTAACCCCACAAAACCCATCTTCAAATCCACAAAGTTCATTCCCAAATCCCCAGAACCCATTTTCAAACCCACAAAATTCCTTCCAAATCCATAAAATTTGCTCCTAAACCTACAAAATTTTCTCCCAAATCTACAAAGTCCATCCCCAAATCTATCAAATCCATCTCCAAATCCACAAAATTCATTTCCAAATCCCCAAAATCCTTCTTAGATACCCCCAAACTACTCTCAAATTCCACAAAAGTTTTTCAATTTCCAAAATGTCCTTCCCACCTACCAACCAACCTTCTCTCATCCTCAAAATCAAGTTATCCTTCCAAATCCTCCTCATGTCGTCATATCCCCTGACATCTATAATTTTTTTTCTAATCTCGAGATAGACCATTATGAGGAGAAGGAAAAAAATGGAAGACTGAGCATGAAATAAAGTTGTTGGCTTTGAATGAAGAGATTATGAGGATCAAGGAATATCATGGGGCGGGGGAAAATGATGCTCTAGGTTATGATGATCTATATGTTCACCTTGGAGTAGATCTACCAGAAGGATACAAGGTCCCTAAATTTGAAGTGTTCAATTATACTGGAAATCCAATGGCCCATCTGAGAAGGTATTGTGATCAAATGGTGGGGGTAGGAAAAAATAAGGCATTATTGATGCGTTTGTTTAGCCGGAGCTGGAGCGGAGAAGCCTTAGATTGGTTCACATCTCAAGAACTAAAAAGATGGACTAGTTGGAGGGTATTGGCTAAGGGTTTACTTGATAGGTTTACGTTTAACATTGAAATAATCCCTGACCGATACTTATTAGACCGGATCAAGCAGAAGAATGATGAGTGTTTCTGAGACTATGCCTTCCGTTGGAGAAATGAAGCTGCCAAGGTACAACCTCCCATGTCTGAAGAAGAGATGGTGTCTGTGTTCTCTTGTGCTCAGGAGGGAGAATTTTACACTAAGATGGTATCCGCGGTTAGGGCAACTTTTGCAGATTTGGTAAAAATCGGGGAATCGCTAGAGGAAGGCATTCAAACAGGAAAGATTGTCAAAACCCTGACATCATATGGGTCTTCCATGTTTCCAAAGAAGAAAAAAGAGGATGTCACTACGGTCTCTACTAATTCTGTTGATAAATTAAAGAGGAAATTCAAGCCTAGAAATATTCTTTCCTCACCACATTCACCAAGTTTTCAGCCTGTATTCTATGACAAACCCCAATATTAAGCTCCGCTTCTAAATATTTTACCCCAGTGTCAAGTTCTGCAGCCAAATTATCAGTCTCATGTTCAAGATACTCTTCCAAACAACCAAATAAGCATCTAAACGTTTCCAAACTATCATCAAGTACTTCCCCTTGCTAATCAAAATCAGTATAACCCCCCACGTGTAAATCTAAAAAAGAAGCCTCCTAGAAAATTCACTCCATTGGCTGAAAGTCATACCCAGCTCTTCAGAAGGTTAATGAAAGCTGGTTATTTACAGTCTATTCCACCAAAGCATACCAATCTCAATTCCTGATTCTTACAGGCCGATCAAGTCTATGCATATCATTTAGGAGCGCCCAGGCATAATAATGAAGATTGCATCAATCTGAAACACATGATCCAAGACTTGATTGATCAGAAGATCATCACTCTTCAGGCGCCGACACCAAATGTCACCAGTAATTCAATGCCTAATCACGGGGGAGACACGGTTAGCATGATCGAAATAACAGGCGAATGGATATCTAGTAAGACAATTACTAAGGTGGATTCACAAAATTCCAAAAAGACAAAAGAAGTGGAAAAGATAGAGAAAGTTGTGGCTGGCATGAGTGTCTTGAGTAAGAATTTGGAAGGAATTATTGAACCCACTATGGTCCCAAAAAAAAAAATCTAAGTATGGGTTAGGATACCAACCAACAGAGGAGGATAAGATTGAGGATAAGTCAAAAACGAGTTTGCCTAGGCCCTTGCCACTCCTGTATTAGTAATTTCCCATGTGTGATATGTCAAATGATGATGGTATTGGGGATGGTATAGGAAATCTATTCGAGGGATGCGATGTTGTACCAGAAAATTTCTCGAAGTCCAGTGGGGTGAAGAAGGTTGCACCAGGAGAGGCTTAGCAAAATTGGACCTCCACTCCATTCATAACTCATCGCCCGGCATGATATATGAATGGGCAATTACTAAAAGTTTTAAAAATTGGTGATGATCCGGAAGAGGCCCCGTGATCCACCCTTTTATGTCTCAAATTTTTGTTTCATGTTTTACAACTTTCAAAAAGGCATGGACCCGCATTTGCGCGGGTCACGAGCCATAGTTTTCATTTATTTTCCAAAAGGCCTCCCTTCATTTAAGGATTTACTTTTGAAATATAATTATATTATTGCCTTTTATTATCTTGTTATCGTCTAACTTGGTTTGTTTCAAAACGGTAATTTAAAGCCTGCCAATGTCATGTCATGTTATGTCAAGGGTTAGACGAATAAAGCGAGGGGAATGATGATGAATAGAAAATGTGATGAGGAGCAGTTAATGGAAGATATAGAGGAATTTGAAAACCGAAAGAATCCCAACCTGGAAGAGTCCTAATCCTACCTGAGATGGATGGTCAAAAGTGGACCAAACCAATCATTTCTAATGCAGAAAAGAGATACTGTGTTTGAAAGACGTTTTAGTTTTTGTTGGCTTATTTGTAATCGCCTTTATGATAGTATCTATTTAATGATGTGTAATTGCCTAGAATCTCTTCCTTTCATGTACGAACTATGTTTGACCTAAATTCCCAAGAAAGGGATACATAGGCGGCCTATATCGGCTTCGGTCAACCCCTTAGGAAAATTTATCCTTTTCTTTCATGTATGAACTACGTGATGACCTGAATTCCCAAAAAAAGGATACGTAGGTTGCCTATGTCGACTTCGGTCAACCCATTAGATTTTTTTATATATCCTTAGCGTAGTCCTGAACTACATTTGACCTGATTCTTGCTTCAACGGGATATGTAGGTGCCCCAACAGCTCGGTTATATAACCCCAAGAAATAAAAACTGGGGCAGAATTTTTGAGAAGGAATCTCAAAAATTCACAAGAGGAAGATCATCTTCCAAAAACAAAGAGAACGAAGACTAACAAAGACTTCAGATCCCCTAGAGTTGAGATCATCTCAAACAACTTTAACTGGGGCAGAAATTTTGAGGAAGGCCTCAAAATTTCCACTAAACACTGGAATATATTTCAAATTCCCCAGCACCAGAGGTCAAAGTCAAACTTTAGAAGTCACCAGCTGCGACAGAGTTTAGATAAACTAAATCTCTGGCTATGACAGAACTTCTGATAGAGAGCCTCAACAACGATGAATCCCTGACAATCCTCCGTCAAATGTCATATATAGTCAGGACCAAGAGGAAGACGTTCGTTGAGCTAGTACATGACATGATTGGAAGAGATTTTCCAAAGATTTTACAGAAACTTTCAAAACTAGTTTCTAAAATTAAGACTACTTTCAAAAATCTATACAAATATTTTACTTAGTGATTGCCTAGGCGTCTATTGGAACGAGGAGCCAGGGTGGAAGTCATCACATAACGGAGTTACCCGAAAGATGGCGAGGAGAAAATCAAGGATCGAAGGAGGTCAACACGAAGTAGTTTCACTCAAAACTAATCATTTTTTGTGGATGCAGGGATAAGTACACAAAATTGGAATCTTCTTCAAAATACCCTCCAAGCGAGTTGTGAGCCACACCAGAGCAGATAATGCTCAAGAATGATATTTTTGGATACATTCAACAGAGTAGACATAATAAATACAACAATCAAAAGGATTACTCAATAGGAGGTAGAGCCAAAAGTAATCCTCAAAATTCACCATGAAGCAAAGCAAATGGTATTTGAGTAATCCCCAAACAAGGGTTTTGCCCCATTTACTTGCATTCGGTAGATTTGCTATTTAATTATTTCTTCAAAAAGAGAAGATTAATAGCAAAATACGTTATTTAAATTATGATGCTCAGTATTTGTCATTAAACTATCATAAAGCTTGATTGTGGTCGCCAGTGAGAGCGACATCGTGTCTACTAACTGTCTACCTTGAGTATGGGTACATGCAGAAAGCAAAACGCAGACAAACGGACTCAGGTGAAACTATTTTCAAATCACCAGATGAACTATTTTATATCATTGCCAAGAGGGCCATTTCATGTCATTGCCAAGAGGATCATTTCATGTCATTGCCGAGAGGGCCATTTCATGTCATTACCGAGAAAGCCGTTTCATATCATTGCCAATAGATCCATTTCATGTCATTGCCAAAAGGGCCATTTCATATCATTGCCAAGAGGGATATTTCATGTCATTGCCGAGAGGGCCATTTCATTTCATTGCTAAGAGGGCCATTTCATGCCATTACTGAGAGGGCCATTCTATTTAATATCTGTTGACACTCTAAATAGCAAATGCTGGCATCGAGGATTATCAGCATTTAATATTTGTTGACACGCGAGACACAAATATTGGTATCGAGGATATCATCAGCATTTCATATCAGTTGACACGTGAGACGCAAACACTGGCATCGAGGATATCATCAACATTTAATATTTGTTGACATTCAAGACACAAATGGTAGCGTCGAGGATATCATCAGCATCTAATATCTGTTGACACACAAGACATAAATGCTGATGTCGAGGATATCATCAACATCTAATATCTATTGACATGCGAGACACAAATTCTGGCATCGAGGATATCATCAATATTTAAAATCTATTGACATGCGAGACACAAATACTGGCATCGAGGATATCTCAATATTTTATGAGTCGGAATCTAAATGCATCAAGAACACACGATTTGAAGGGACGCCTTTAAGTCGTTATATGAAGACGAGTGATATATGAGATTTCCTAGAAGTTAACAATCTGAGGGTCATCTATAAGTCATATTATTTAAAATAAGATAGCGTGTAAGATTACCTATGAGTTGATATCCCATAGGTCATCCGTAAGCCACAACGACATCTTAACCAGATAGTGTGCAAGGTTACCCAAAAATTGGTAGTTCGAAGGTTATCCATAAGTTGCAACTAAATCCTTACCGGAGAATATGTGAGATTATCAAATTGATAAGTCCAAAGGTTCTCTATAAGCTGCGTCATATCCAAGATCAATTATCTGCAGGATTATCCAAAGACTAGCAATTTGAGAGATATCTATAAGTCATATTGTATCTAAGGTCGGATGATATACAAGAACACCTGAGAGCTAGCGATTGGATGGATATCTGTAAGCCATCTCTTATCCAAGGTCGGATAATGTGTGATATCACCTAGAAGCTATCAATTCAAAGGATATATGTAAGTCACCTCGAATCCAACATCAAATAATGCGTGAGATTATCCAAAGATTGACAATTCAAGGGCAATTTATAAGTCGTATCGATACAAAAGATGCGCAAGACTTACCCGAGGGTCACATGAAAAAAAGCATTTTCAATAACCGTAGATGTTATAATGCTATATACGACTAGCATTATAGGTGACCAAAAGGTTGCCGTATCAGCATAAGATTATACGATTGCAAAGATCGTTCTACATAAAGTATCGTTGATGTCCAAATGGGCCACCCCACTTTAAAGACATATTAAACTAACAAATGAGCTAATGATGAAATAACCAAAAGGGTTGTGGTATATATTATTGCAAGTTATTTTCTTTCAAACAAGTACATGAAAGGATGACTATGTTTTTCAGGCGACAACTCACGTGGAGATATGGTAAAGACTCTTTCGTGAATTATGTTTAGCACTAATGATTTTTGTTTGAGACATTGCTGAGGGCATCTGAGAGGATGGAAATCTCAAATTAAAATCACAGGTGCGGATGAATCCAGATAGGAAGCAGTACAACGTGGAACTCTTTCTTAGCAGCAAAACTGGATATAGTCTAGAGAGGGACGTCAAACTCTTTAGTCGTTAGCTAAAGGATGATGGCCACCACTATCTAACCACACCCTTATTAGAAGGCATGTGGGTATTTTGAGATATTCTGGTTTCATCTTCACCTTCAGGATATTTCTAAACTCATGTCGAGGGTAACCTTCTCTTTTCTTCAAACTTTGAGTTTTGAAAATTATGTCCTGATAAGTTCTTTCCTATGGGTGTGAAAGATCCTACATTTATGGTTAAGAGGTTACGAGCCTCTTTTCTGCAACTCGATCAACTTGTCACTCATCATGAGCCAAAGATCATCTGAAATAAAAGACTATCTTTTCTACCAATTAAGTCGAACTACAAGCAGTCTGATTTCCTAGGTCTCAGGGATATGTAGGTTGGGATCTTTGTAGAAAACTCGACTGCATTCCAACCTCCCCCTAAATCCCTTTATTCCTCAGTATTTCGGTTTCATTAAAAACTCCTAAACCAAGATAGCTGGTGAATTTTTTGAAATTCGTGCGAAAGACAACTTCTTTCATATTCAAATTTATGGTCGGACAAAAATAAAGAACGCCAACCTCCCTTTGCCCAGGGTTACTTGCATCCACCCTACCCAAAGGGAAGGGGCAGTTGTTGACACCTAATTTTTGCCCTCCAAGGCTAAATTTAATCTTGAGTTTCTTCGGTTTTTAATAAAATCAAAATATTTATTTCATTCAAATAAAAAAATTTCAAAATATTTTTTGTATGTGATTTTGTCATTTTAAGTAGAGATTATATATTATCACGTTCAGTTATACGAGATTATATAATTTGATTACATAATTATTTATTCTATGGAATATTGAATTTTAATTAAGAATTATTTTGAAAATAAATATAATGATTAAAATCTTAATTTTAATATAATTTATTATCAAAATAATTTATTTAGATAAATATGCATTTAATTTTATTAAATCAAGAAGCTCAGGATTAAAAGAAGTATTAATTCATATAGAATTTCAATTTAATTTAGCCAATCTATTAGATTTGTCCATAATTGAAATAAAAAAGACCCCAAAATTCTCAAAAACTCTCATAACTTCTACCCAATTTCCACCAAAAAATAATTTCAAATTGTACTACATTGCATTATTCCCCCAACCTTTTTTTCTTTTTCCAAATTCTAATTTTAAAATTCAAAAATTGTACTACATTGTACAATTTCCCCCCACATTAACTTTCACCTATCTTTATCTTTCATTTTTAAATTCCAAAAACACCCCTAAATGACCTTTCTCCAACATTGGTGGATGACAAAAAATAAATCATCATCCTTTCTTATAAATACCTTTCTCCCACATTGGTGGAGAAGAGGAAATAAAACCTCATTCTCTCCTATAAATACTACCACTACTTTGATAGAAAGGGGGTTGGAAAAGTAAGAAAAAAAAAGGCTAGAAAGGTGAAAAAAATCCTTTTGAGCAAAATAATTATTTTTATTTAGTAAAATTTTTTGTTTCATAGAGTTGGTCGGATAACCAAAATTTTTGAGTTGACGGCGACGTTTTTCGGTGGTGGTTGATTCCGATGAAGCTCGTAGTCTCATTTTGCTGCCCCCAAAAAGGTAAACACATTTTTTCTCCTTTTTAGTTTTATTATCGTTTTCTTCTTTATCTTTTTCTTTTTCGTAGTTCGTAGTTATAATTTTGTTTACTGGGATTGTTTGTTGTAGATTGCCTTGAAGGCCATAGGACGTTGTGGTATTGATATTTTAATTATTTACAGATTCACGATATAAAAATAAGCTAGCAATAGTTGTACGTGCCTTTTTTGACTTTATTCTTTGATTATTATAGATAAAGTTTCAATCTTCGCTTACAAGATGTAGTTATGCTTTGCTTAAACTCATTGTTGGTGGATATATTTATTTTTAGCATGTAAAGTTATTTTCTTTATGCTGAAAAGAATAGATAATATTGATTGTTTCGCCTTTTCACCTTATTCTTTGATTATATTGGATAAAGTTTAGATCTTTGCTTGAAAAACATTCTCATGTCTTGTTTAAACTCATTGTTGGTGGATATGTTTGTTTTTAGCAAGTAAAGTTATTTTCTTTGTATCGAAAAGAATAGTTAATATTGATTGTTTTGCCTTTTGATCTTATTCTTTGATTATTTTGGATAAAGTTTAGATCTTTTCTTGAAAAACATACCCATGTCTTGTTAAACTCATTGTTGGTAGATATGTTTCTTTTTAGAATTTAAAGTTATTTCCTTTATGTGAAAAATAATAGTTAATATGGATTGTTTTGCATTTTGACTTGATTCTTTGATTGTTATGTATAAAGTTTTGATCTTTTCTCAAAAGACGAACTCATGCCTTGTTTAAATTCATTGTTGGCGGATATGTTTGTTTTAGCATGTAAAGTTGTTTCTTTTATGTTGGAAAAATAGTTATTATTATTTGTTTCGCCTTAATAAAAATAGTAATTAGTTAAGTCAAGAATTTGTTATTTGCTTGCTAATTATTTTGATGGATTTCAAAATCCTCATATAAGAGATGAAGTGCTAGCTTTATTTTCATCCAAGATATTTATTCCTCTTTAGTTCGCATGTTGTCTTGTCAAAATGATGAGAAAGTTCGGACTTTTGTGATGAAATAGAATTATTTGGGTATTTTTGACTCATGCATAGTATGATTGTTGAACGATATTTTACTTTTAGGTCTGCTAAACTTTTATTGTTATTTTCTTACTCTGGATTGTTATATGTGCTCTTTGTGTTTGTAAAGACTTGATTCATATCTCTCTTTTATTCATAATATTAAAAGAGAATCAACGATGTCTTAGAAATATAAACCATAGGTTGTTACAGGTTTTACCATAAAATATTGGTTGTAATTTCGATGTATGAATTTTAGTTAATGTCGCTTTAATTGAAATTTAAAGATTCTCTTTCTTGAAAAATTAACCTTTATTTTCTTTTGTTATATGGATTAGTGTCTATGTTTGTTCAATTTTAGAAGTCATGAGTATTTTTCTTGTTGCCCCATCCCTTTCTTTCGCAAGGTTACGTTGTTTGTTTCTCGCATTAATTCATTGAATATGGCTTTATTCCTTTTACCTTTATTCATTCTTAATATGAACATAAATCATGAGGCATGCAAGTGGATGTCTTTTCTTTGCATTTTATCTATTGACTCTCACTCTTGTTATATGTGTGCAAGTGTGCATATCATTGTAATTCAAAAATTGATTCTTGATATTTTCTCTTTGCTTTGAAATATGTAACTATTATGCCTTGAACATATATTAATTTCTTTATCTTTTCTTTGCATGTAAATAATATCTCTAGTCCAAATGGACTCCTCTCCTCTTGCATTTCATTAAGGGTCAATGAGGCTCACCTCTTCGAGTCAAGTCCAAAGTTTAAATCCGAGGTCCGCTACATGGCGTGCGGGTGCTAGAAGATAGACGAAGAAGAAAAATGGGTCAAAACCCATTGATGAGGTCACTAAGAGACTTGAAAAGTTTCAATTTTTGTTATTGTCTTCTTTTTATTTATCATTTTGTCATTTATTTATTCATTTATTTGGGCATCAAAGCCAAAGTTGTATTTTAATACAGGTGAGGCGGATTTTGGGCCTCAAAGCTCCGAAAACTAGCTTAGGACAGGTTGTGGGCCAAAAGTCCAATTAGATTAGGATAGAGTCTATTGATTTGGGCTCAATGGCCTTAGTCTTTTATTTTCTCCCACTCTCCTTTTACATTCTTTGTTATTAATTTGTTTAGACTTCGTTAAAATCCATACTAAGTCGTCCAAATCTATTTTACACAATTCTTTTCCTACAATCAATTTCTTTTCAACAATCAATCTTTCTTTTTGAAGTTAGTCAAAAGATATTTTCAAACAGTCTGAATAACCGCAAGTTAACGGATATTCTTAGTGTCTCAACAACCTTCCAAGAGTATTAATAGAAACCGCTTACTCAGAATCTTCAAACTTAACTGATTTTTTTGTTTTGGATTGTTTAAGTAACTTTCAAAGGTTTCCTTAATTCCTTTTAAAAATAAATTAAGTGGCAACTCTTATAAGTTAAAATTTTCGCAAAACAAATCTATCGTGACTCAAATTTGTAAGCAAGATTAGAGATTGATAACGTTAAAAATCACACAGGTAGAATAATTGTTAGAGTGCTTGCCCTACTGATTTTAATATTATACTCTACTAGTTGTCTATCTGTAACGTGGTTCACAGAAGTAAAAGATGATCACAATATTTTTACGTGGAAAACACCCAGCTCAAGAAAGGTGTAAAAAACCACGACCTGTACCTCTACAGGATTTAACCCTAACTTCACTATTACTCTTGAGCCTCAACAATCAACAAATTACAAGACTTCTTGTAAACTAGGAATTAAAACTTCTAACTCCTATTTCTACAAAAACACAAATCTTCCCATGATAAGTGTACTCATGTCTTTAAGTTCCCTAACTTGAAGACACAACTACTAACTCAGTTTATACTTCACTGAGACTAGAACAAAAGACTCATTTCAACTCAAAAAACCAACCTATTACATAAAGACTACGACTTGCTAAGTAAAGGACCAGGTTCTTCTTCAAGTAAGAGAACTGATTTGTTGATTGATGATATTCTTGTCAGTGCATGAGTGAAACTTTGAATATCGTATGTTGTATTTAATCTAACTCCTTTATAGAGTCCTTTAGATGATGTACTCTTCTATCTTCAATAGGACTCCCAGGTATTTTCACACCTTAGCTGAATAGAACTCTTTCTCTCTTATTCCTTAGTCTGGTAAGACTCCATGATCAACTCAATCTCTAAGTTTTGCACTTATCTTCTCCTCAATCCTTGATCAACTCAATATCTTTTTGCTGTATGTGATAAGCATTGGTAATATATCTGAGTTTCCTTGCTTAACCACTTTTGTCTTAAGGCCTTGTCAGCCTTGCATCAACTTCAATATGCAATACATGTGAGAACCAGTAACTTCTCTTTCTTCACTTGTATGGACCAGCTTGCACAACATGTTTCATCCATATGTCTATCATTAAAACTTCACATTCTCCAACAAATTCCCCCTTTTTTATGATAAAAAACTAATCAGCACAACATCCATCACAAACTCTTGACATACTCAATAAAGGAATTTAAACAAAAGAACACAGAATGAAATAGGTTAGTTAATTGAGTTATAAGTATTGCATAATCTATTCTTCCCTCTTTTTACATCATCGAAAAGCTGGGCCCAAAAAGTAAAAAAACGTTTAATAATTCATGGTTACTGGGGATATCAATAATACAATTAAAACCCAGAGTAAGAGAACATTTATGCATTATGAAAAAAGGAAAAACAGATCACAAAAATCAAGTAAGTCCATGTCATTCAAAAAGCAGGATACAATTATCATTACCCAAAAACAGCAAAAAGAGATAGCAGGGACCTAGTAAAAGAAGCAAGGGAAGCAGTCTTTAGGTACTAAGATGGGAACTGAGTAGATGAGGAGGAGGGGATAAGGGAGGTCAACTTTTGAACAATCTTAGCATTCTCATCCCACTCACGCTCCAAGGTAGTTGTAAGTGAGGTAACTTGAACAAGGAGAGCCCTTTTTCATCATCATGGGTAACCTGAGCAGCATCCAGTGCAGTGTGAGCAACCTCCAACTCAGCATCTTTAGCTACAAGCACATTCCTTAGGTGTGTCATAAGGTTGTCTGCACTTCTCATAGAAATAGGTAGGGGCACATGGTTCACACTTCTGATAATACTTTTAAAGTCTGTAAAGACCACACTTGTACAGACACACCAAACTCTTCAAACATGGGGGTGAGCCAGAATTCATAAGGAAGAGCATGGACATTTACTTCCTTGAGGAGAACCCTTTGCATATACTTCAGTATAAGCCTAGGCAGATCAATTTTGACCTCAGTGTCCAGCAACTTCATAAGAGTAAGGTCAAGAAAGTTAGCTATATTCCTTATTTCCTTCCTAGGGGTGAGCATCTTATGGATAACATCAAAATAAAGTTGATGGAGTGGAGACATTTCCCTTTTAAGAACCCTTCGATAATTGACCAATTGAGGGTTGCCAGAAAACTTGCGAGAGATGACCAGAGTAGAAGCAAGATTGTCAAGAGGTGGCCACGTGCCCTTGACATAGTGAACCCACCCCCTAGAGGAATGTGCAGGATTCTAGCAATATCTGCAATATAAAGATTTATAGTGACCCCTCGAACAATTATAGAGAATATCTTACCAATAGCTACCCCGTTAGTATAGAACTCATACACATCAGGCTTAGCAAACCACCTCTGAAAATCACCCTAAAGAAATAGGTGTAACTATCCTTGAACTTTGAGTTTCCTCAACAAAATATTCATAGCAACACCTCTAAAACCACTTATAACACGCCCTCTAGCTAGCTTATGCTTTTGAAAATGGAGATTGTATTGTTTAGGAGTGTCCTAATTTAAAGATAGTTCATGAACCTCAAAATCAGGATCCAACTTAGCAGTAACATCAAGAGGTGAGTCATACTCAGATAAAATAGAAGGAACAGGTTTGTTGACCTGTTTGTTCAGATATGAGGATAATTTTGTAGGAGAGGCTTTAGAGGATGAGGAAGATTTTGAGGGAAGGGTGGATTTAGAAGATAAGGAATCTTTTAGGGTAGGCTGAGATGAGGTTCTTTGAGAAGAGGAGGGTTTTGGAGCTTTCCCTATAACCATCTTCTTTTATTGCACTGAGCGAAGAAGAATATTAGGAGAGGGTTCATGATGAGGAGGAGAAAATTTAGCAACTCGTTTCTTTTTGCTGGCTTGAAGTGTTTTATCCAAGTAAGCATCTTCCCTTTGTTTTTTAGCTCAAGTATGAGGAATTCGAGGAGTGGCTACAACAGGGGAAGGGTTAGCAGGAGCATGGTCATCAACATTAATGGCAAGGGAAGAGGGTTTATGTTTTGCTTTAGATCTGGACTTTCATGGGATCAGGTCTGCAATAGGAATATCATCACAATTAATGATTTGAAGAGAGATCAGATGTGGTAGTGTGGGTTGAGAAGATGATGAATGTTTTGAAAAAAATTAGGCAAAAGGGATTTTTCAGATTTTTGAACACTGCGAAATCGGATCATTTAATCGAAGGTGGAGGAGAAAAGAGAGGTGGTAAGCTTATATTAGGATGGATTACAATGGATGTTGAGGGAGTGGTGGTAGAGTCTGAGGATGGATTAGAGGATGAAGATGCCATGATGAGAGAGGGAGAATAGTGAATTGTTTTTAGTTGTTTAAGTGGTGAATGATGAGAAGAGAAAGAAGTGTATTTAAGGTGAAGAGTTGGAAGTTGAATCATGGATGAAGTGTATTTGGTGAGAAAATATAATGATAAAGAGGTGTAGTTCTGATGGGAAAGGGCTGGCAGTTTTTTGAAAGAGAAGGACTTTTGGATTTTGGCGGTTTAAGTGTAGCAGAAAGGACCATGTAGGCAACCCGTTTCTCTTTATGCCACTATAGGTAAATAGTAATCATACCTTAACTTTGAGGATAAAATGGACAAAATTGCTTTTGTGTTCCAGCCTCTCTGCAAAATCAACACATGAATGAGTCAGTTTACTCTAAATCTTGGAATTAGGATACATAACTAAATGTGTAAGATTGAATTAATCAATAATCACTTAAGAGCGACTTATTTTAGTCAATCATTGAGGGAGATTTATGCAATTTTAATCATCCCCAAAGCTAACCTATTTTTTTCAAAATGTTCCCTACTTAATGCCTTAGTGAATATGCCAACAATTTGTTCTTTAGTAGAACAAAACATGATTGATATCAACCCCTTTTCAACATTATCTCTAAAGAAGTGATGTCGAATATCAATATGCTTAGTTCTTTTATGTTGAACAGGATTTTTAACAATATTAATGGAACTTGTATTGTCTCAGAAAATAGGAACACATCCAACATCTATACCAAAGTCTATGAGTTGTAGCTTAATCCATAACAACTTAGCACAACAAGATCCTGCAGCAACATATTCAGCCTCAGCAGTAGACAAGGCTACTGAGTTTTGTTTCTTAGTGGACCAGGTAATTAAACATGATCCAAGAAAGCGTGCCATGCCTATGGTGCTCTTCCTGTCCTCCAAGTATCCTGCATAGTCAGCTTCAAAGTATTCTACCAAGTTAAAGTTACTACCTTTTAGCAGTGGTGAAGCCAGGATATTCACTAAGGGGGTTCATAAGTGAACAAAAGAATTAATAGAAGTGGGTTCAATATCTAATATATATACATAAAATATAATTTTAACCATGTATATATAGCATAATTTTTTACCGAAGGGGGTTCGGATGAACCCCCTCGGCAAAGGGTAGATCTGCCACTGCCTTTTAGATACCATAGGCCAAGATCACTGGTTTCTTTAAGATATCTGAAGATTCTCTTCATAGATTTTAGATGTGATTCTTTGGGATTTGCATGAAACCTTGCACATAGCCCCACACCGAACACAATATCAGGCCTGCTTACTATGAGATACAATAATGAACCTATCATTCCTCTGTACAACTTTTTCTCCACATCAGGACCTGTTTCATCCAAATCAAGTTTTGTGGCAGTGGCTATTGGAGTTCTGATCTCTTTTGCCTCTTCCATGGAAAATCTTTTGAGAAGTTCCTTAACATACTTCTGCCGATGACTCATGGTCCCAGATATTGTTTATTTCATTGCTAAATTTAAGAAGAAGTTCAACTCCCCCATCATACTCATCTCAAACTCACAACTCATGAGTTTAGCAAACTCATGAGTCATGTTCATGTTTGTAGAGCCAAAAATAATGCCATCAACATACACCTGCACAACCAATAGATCTTTTCCATTAGTTTTTAAGAAAAGAGTGTTGTCAATTTTACCTCTAGTATGACCATGATCCAGAAGAAACTTTGACAATATTTCATACAAATCTCTTGGAGCTTATTTTATTCTCTATAAGGCCTTGTTCAGTTTATAAACATGATCAGGAAACTCCTGACTTATAAATCCTGGTGGTTGTTTGACGTACACTTTCTCTTTGAGGATGCCATTCAAGAATGCACCCTTGACATCTATTTGATAGAGAATGAATTCTATATAAGCAGCAAAAGCAACAAGCAATCTTTTTGATTTAATTCTGGCTATAGGAGCAAAAGTCTCATCAAAATTTATGCCTTCTTCTTGATTGTACCCTTGGACCACTAATCTTGCCTTGTTCCTTGTAACTGTTCCATGCTCATCAATCTTATTTTTATATACCCACTTAGTTCTAATTACTGTTCTATCTTTTGGGAGTTGAACTAAGTGTCATACTTTGCTTCTCTTAAACTAATTTAACTCTTCCTGCATGGCTATGACCCAATCAACATCAAGTAAAGCTTCAGTTACTTTCTTTGGCTCAATTTCTAACAAGAATGCCTTGAAAGCACACATGTTTCTCAATCCAGACCTTGTGGTTATCCCAGAAGTGAGATCAGTGAGAATATTCTCAATAGGATGTGATCCTTGATACTTGTAACCTTTTGGGACCAAACATAGTGAGCTACTAGAATTACTGCATATGTTCTGAGTTGGGATAGTTGGTGGCTCAGTTCCTCCTGTTACTGTGCCTCCATAATTAGTTCCCTCTGTTGAGGTGTCTCCATATTTGGTAGCTCCAGTCGATGAACCAAGTTGTGTAACCTATTCCTCCGATTCACTTCCTTCCTGCAGGTTAGTCTTACACATGATTCATCAAAAACTGCATGCATGCTTTCTTCAACACAGTTTTTCTGTTGTTTAGAACCCTATAAGACTTACTATGAAGTGAATAACTTAATAAGATTCCCTCATCACTTTTAGTATCCAATTTTCCCATATTATCCTTTTCATTATTATGAATAAAACATTTACAACCAAAGGTTCTAAAATGAGAAATGTTTGGCTTTCTTTCTTTTAGTAATTCATAGGGAGTCTTCTCTAGAATAGATTTGATCATGCATCCATTTATGATATATGTTGTAGTACATATTGCTTTAGCCCAAAGATTTTATCAAGATTTTCTACAAGCATTATTGTTCTAGCCATATCTTTCAGAGTTCTATTCTTCCTTTCTACCACTCCATTTTATTGTGGTATTCTGGGAGTAGAGGAGTTATTATCTATACCATTTGTGGAATAGAATTCCAAAAATTTTACATTCTCAAATTTTGTACCATGGTCAGATCTTATGGAAACTAGAGAAGTGCCCAGTTTCTTTTCAATTTTCTTGATTAAAATTGTAAAGACATCAAAGGCATCTTCTTTAGAAGCTAGAAACAATGTCCAGGTAAATCTAGAATAATCATCAACAATTACAAAAATATACCTTTTTCCACCTTTGGTTTGAAGTCTTATTGGTCCACACAAGTCCATATGGACCAGGTCAAGACACTTGGTAGTGATGACATGATTTTTTGACTTAAAAGAGGATCCTACCTGCTTTCCCCTTACATAGGCACTACATAACTTTTCTTCCTTGAACTTGGTCTTGGGCAATCCCAATATCATATCTTTGGAAGAAAGTATGTTTAGTTGTTTTAGACTTGTATGTCCAAGTCTGTTATTCCAAAGGAGGGGATTATTTTCCATTGCACTCAGACAGGTCAACTTTGTTCCTGTCATTTCCATTATATCAGCTTTGTATACATTTCTGTACCTCTTTGTAGTGAGCATAATCTCTTTGGTGTACATCCTCTTGACTTTGACTCCTGCAGAAGTAAAAACAACTTTATTACCTTTATCACACAGTTGTGAAATACTCAACAGGTTATGCTTCAGTCCATCTACAAGATAGACATCTTCCAATGCTCTTAAATCAGTTGTGCCAATTTTTCCAACTCCAGTAATGATTCCCTTTTTTCCATCACCAAAATAAACTCCTCATCTATTTATTTTGGAGAGTGAAAGGAATTTTTTCTTATCACCAGTCATATGTCTTGAGCAAGCACTGTCTAGGTACCAATGCTTTTTGCTTTCTTTCACCTTCTCCTGCAAGAAATTAATGGTTAGACGTAGGAACTCAAACAAACTTGGGTCTTATTTTATGAGTAAATAGATGAATTACGTTTCTTCTAGTCCAAGCAGGCAACATGTAATGTGACCTGTTTCTCCGACCAAAACAAGTTTTTTTCTTCTTGGTCTGAGTAAATTTATTAGCCAGGTTTTGACTACTAAATCTGCTTTTAGCATCCACAGGACATTCAGTGGTTGGATATCCAAGGTTACCACAAATATAACATAAGTCTTTAGGATCATCAATACTCTTGTGGAAATCCAAACCTGCCTTTTCACTATGATTTTTTTCACTCAACTTGTGAACAATTCTTGAAGAAATTGTCCACCTATTTGCTCTTTCTTTTCAGTTTATAGATTTCATGACTAAGTTTATTCACCATATTAGTTGCATCATTACATTCTTGTTTGTACTTGACTAATTCAAGTTCTGTACTCTTTTGTTCCTTCCTCATGACCTTTTTTCCATTATCAGTGAGAGTCAATTTTAAGACTTCAGACTTAAGATCATTGTTTAAAGAATCAAGTTGTGCAACCTGTTTCTTGAGAGTGTAGTTTTCTTCTTCAATTGTATTCTTGCAAGTTTCTAAATCAATGAGATCAAATTTTAGACTTGCAATACTGTTGAACAACTCATCCCTATCAAAAGTTAATTCTTGGAAATCATCAATTAGTGCACTCATCAAGGAAATAAGTTTTGTTGTTGAAAATAAATGCAATTTTTCTTTAAGTTCAAGTATACTTACCTCAAAAGCATCATCTTCCTCGTTTAAGTCAGAATCTCCTACAACCATGAATGTTGTTTCATCAATCTCATCATCATCCGAATCAGATCCCAAGCTCCTGCCATAACATATTCTTTTTTCTTTTTGGCCTTTTTTTTAGTTCTTTCTCAGCTCTTTCCCTTCTCCATTCTATTTCCCGAACAGGACAATATCTGATCTGATGATTAGTTTTTCCACATTTATAGCATCCATTTGGATTTTCATTGGAATATTTCTTGCTACCTGTTCCCTTTTTCTTTTTAAATTTTTTACTGAAGTTCTTAGTTATGAAGGCAACTTGTTCCTGGTCAAGTTTAACTTCAACATCACTGTCTAAGGCCTTCAAAGACAAGACTTTCTCAGGGGCTGCTTATTCATTATTTCCATCAATTTCCATTTCATAAGTCCTCAAATTTCCTACAAGTTCATCAAGTGTCATGGCTGTGAGATCCTTGTTTGCCTCCCTGATTGTAGTTACTTTGACATTCCATTTTGATTTTGGTAGTACCCTCAGCGCCTTTTCAACTTGTTCCTCTTCAGTAATGACTTTTCCCAAGGAAGTCAGCTCATTTATTAAGGCAGTAAGCCTTGTCATCATCTCATGCAAGGATTCATTCTCCTTCATCTTAAATGCTTCATACTCAGTAAAAAGAAGAGCAATCCTAAATTTCCTTACCCAAGAGGTACCTTCATGTGCATTGACTAGTGCATCCCAAATTTGCTTAGCAGTGGTATACGTTGACACTCTATTGTACTCAGTCGGTTCTAGTCCACAGAATAAGATATTCTTAGCCTTAGCATTTTTCTTTAGTGCTACCAAGTCATCAGCAGTAAATCACTCCTCACTTTCTTGACTTGTTTACCAACAACCAACTTTATTGGAATAGTAGGACCATCAGTGATCCTATCCCACAATTTGTAGTCTTCACCTTGGATGAACATTTCTATCCTGGCCTTTCACCAGATAAAGTAAGAACCATCAAAAAGTGGAGGTCGAGTAGTTGAATGACCTTTATTGTGACCAGTAGGAGGTGCGGAATTCATCATAATGATCCTTTTCTTAGGTGCTAACCTTATTTAAGACAACCTCGCTCTGATACCACTTGTTAGAGTGGGTGACCTACTGATTTTAATATTATACTCTACTAGTTTCCTATCTGTGGAACAAGTAAGCTAACGTGGTTCACAGAAGTAAAAGCTGAACACAAATTTTTACGTGGAAAATACCCGGCTCAAAAAAAGTGTAAAAAACCATGACCTGTACCTCTACAGGATTTAACCCTAACTTCACTATTACTCTTGAGCCTCAACAATCAACAAATTACAAGACTTCTTATAAACTAGGAATTAAAACTTCTAACTCCTATTTCTACAACAACACAAATCTTCCCAAGATAAGTGTTCTCAAGTCTTCGAGTTTCCTAACTTGAAGACACAACTCCTAACTCAGTTTATACTTCACTAAGACTAGAACAAAAGACTCAGTATAACTCAAAGAACCAACATATTACATAAAGTCTACGACTTGCTAAGTAAAGAACCGGGTTCTTCTTCAAGTAAGAAAACTGATTTGTTGATTGATGATATTATTGTCAGTGCATGAGTGAAACTTTGAATGTCGCATGCTGTATTTAAGCCAACTCCTTGATAGAGTCCTTTAGATGATGTACTCTTCTATCTTCAATAGGACTCCCAGGTACTTTCACACCTTAGTTGAATAGAACTCCTTCTCTCTTATTCCTTAGTCTGGTAAGACTCCTTAATCGACTCAATCTCTAAGTTTTTCACTTATCTTCTCCTCAATCCTTGATCAACTCAATCTCTTTTTGCTATATGTGATAAGCATTGGTAACATATCTGAGTTTCCTTGCTTATCCACTTTTGTCTTAATGTCTTGTCAGCCTTGCATCAACTTCAATATGCAATACATATGAGAACCAGTAACTTCTCTTTCTTCACTTGTATGGACCAACTTGCACAACATATTTCATCCACATGTCTATTATCAAAACTTCACATTCCCCAATAATAATCCACATATCTAACCAAAGAAGAAAAATAAAATGTAAATTTAAAGACCAAAGAAGAAAAGTAATTAAGCTAAGACTCTAACAAATAGACTTAAACTAATGGTGGTTTATCTGGTAGGGCCTTCACAATCTACTTTTATTGAGGGTAGAAACATCCATGACAACGTTATCATATCCCATGAATTAGTAAAAGGATACTCTCAAAAAGGTGTTTCCCCTAGATGTCTAATTAAGGCAGACACTCGAAAGGCGTATGATTCGATAGAATATGGATTATTGAAAATGGTCTTGGTTGAATGTAGTTTCCCAGAAAAGATAGTTAACTTGATAATGAGCTGCGTAACTAATGTTAACTACTCTTTGCTTATTAATGGCAGGATCATACCCAAGTTTCAGGCTAAAAAAGAACTGAGACAAGGGGATCCTCTATCCCCTTATCTCTTTGTCCTTGTGATAAAATACCTCAATAGATCCTTGAAGCAATTGAGATACAACCCCAAATTTAAATACCATCCCAGGTGTGACAAATTGAATTTGGTACACATATGCTTTGCGGATGATCTGTTGATGTGTTGTAAAGAAGATACAGAATTAATACGAGCTATAATGCAGGCCTTTGCCCATTTTTCTACAGTCTCTGGACTTCAAGATAATATGGAAAAAAGTTCCCTCTGCATGGTTGGTACCTCTATGCAATTCAAAGATCAGATACTTTTAGAGATGCAATTTACTGTTGGAGATATGCCCTTCAAATATCTGGGGGGTTCCACTCTCATCTAAAAAAGATCACAATTCAACAATGTATGCCAATAATTGAGAAATGCTAAACTTAGATGTTGGTCCACCAGGTTCCTTTCATACAGTGGCAGAGTCCAATTAGTTAAGAGTGTCTTATTTGAAATGCAAACTTATTGGGCCCAAGTATTCCTCCTTTCTAAGAAGGTAGTCAACACTACAAGAAAATGTACAATTAGTAACAACTTTTTAGCAACGACAACATTATTGTTGGCTTAGATCGATAAAGGGAACAACATAATTTTATTGTTGCTACATCTTGTAATTTTTAACCACAGTTTTTATATCGTTGTCAAAAATTATAATTTTGTTGCTATATTCCACAGTTAATATAAAAAATTTAAATATAAAAAAATTGCAACAACTTTTTTACAACTAATATAATTTTGTTGCCTAATTTTAATAAAAGGCAACAACTTGATTTAATTGTTGTTATTTTATGAAATATTTGTCAATACTAATTTTTTTATTGCTAATTCGCTTAATTAGGCGTTAATGTTCATTAATTTTTTTAATATTCCGCCAAATATCAAAGAAAGGCGGCAAATCCTTGAAAATATTGGAGACCTCTTAGTTTCCTCCAAAATAACACTACTATAGGTTTTCTTTTTTTCATTGAAACCCAA
Source organism: Capsicum pubescens (assembly GCA_030864215.1). Taxonomy (NCBI): domain Eukaryota; kingdom Viridiplantae; phylum Streptophyta; class Magnoliopsida; order Solanales; family Solanaceae; genus Capsicum; species Capsicum pubescens. The sequence goes on along the minus strand of CM061548.1, from coordinate 128,921,242 downwards.
GATCTCATATCCTTTGATTTATCTATTGCGGCATTTACCCAAGCTATTTCCTTGATTGCTTCCTCTAAGTTTGGTGAGTTATTAATTATGATTTAGTTTATACATAGTCTGATGACTTGTTTCTTGAGTTATTGTGTTCTTTTTGATTTGTGGATCCTTTAAGAGTTTTTTTATTCCTTCTTTTTATTTTGTAGATTCTCCCTAATGATTTATCTCAAAATTTTTTGCTAGAAAAGGGTTATTTCTTTTTTCGATTTTATGGGTTCTTAAATCTGGCTATGGCGGAATTAAATTTGAGTTCGTTATTTGAGAAATTATTATCAATCTTCATAATTTACTATTATAGTTTGCTTCAAAAACAATCCTTGAAAACAAAATAATTTCTGTTCTATCGAACTTCACTGGTAAATGAAAAATTGAAGAAAGAACTCTCAACTCTCACGTGGGTCTTTACTAGGGGTGAGTTCAATTCTTTCAAACTTCGGTTAGGGTCTTCGATTTTCAATTTTTCAATAGTGTGAATGAAATACCAAATCAAATTACTTCGATTCGATTTTGTCTAATTTGATTCTTTGATATTTATAAAGAATGTCAATAATTAAAAGCAATTAATAAATTTCAAGTCTCAATTCGAAGGAAAATGTCTACTGTTCTAGTCTTTGGTAGAATATATACTTTGATGAGATGATGATAATGTTAAATTTTCAGTTACTTACAAACAGCTATTAGAAAATCTAAGCAGAGAAAGATACTTCAAGAAAATATCGCTAGCTATTCATGATGATTCCATATCACTTAAACATTATAGGAGTCGAAAAACTAAGTGTTGTGTCAAGTTACCAGTTCTTGCGTGTATATGACTTGGTAACTTATTTTTAATGTAAATTATTTGAATTTCATATAATTCAAGTAGAAAATTTGGTCAAGCTGTTGTTGGTGATTCAGGACATGCCCCTTCCCTTCCATAAACATTTCCTTTGCTCAATAGTGTTGTATCCATATACTATAGTCATATCAAATTGAATAGGCGAAAAGCTTTTAGAGACTGTAATGTAGATCAGCTGCTCTTCCTTATAATGGACAGTAACATTGCATACATTAGGGTCCAAAAGTATCCCAATCCTCCAGTTTCTAGCAATACCATAGTTGTATTCAACTTTCTATTTCGCGTCCAGTTTTTTGCATATAGACGTAGCCTTATTCTCCTTAACTCTAGTTTCTAATAATCCAGCTAAATGGATATTATTTTCTCTCAAATAAAGAGACAATTCTCTCTACTTATGTCTCTTGTTTATTCCCCTAACATTCCATACTAAGCAATACATTAAACAATTGAGGTTTCCCCAACTTTATCCGAGGAATGTAAGGCAGTAATCTCATGAGCCCCGATAAGGAAAGCTTTAATGCCATTCTTAGTAATCACAGGTCCACTGATCCCTGATTTTACACATGTACCTCTAGCATATATGCTCTTACCCGTGGTGTTACATTATGTAACTTGGGTGGCTGGGATCATTGCTGCTACAATAGTTTACTAAATTTTTAGGTTTGATGATGAAGGATTTGGAGCTGCGGAAGATATATTCTTGTCTAATTCTGGTTGATTTGGTTGACCATCCTTTGTGGGTATAACAGAAGGTTCTCCCAGCTTATAGCTCACGGGTTGAACTGTTCTTTTGTATTACCATTGATGGACAGTCTGCTGCATTTTCCTTTTCCTCTTAGGAGGTATCACTTGAAACTCTTTCTCTTTGTCATATGAATGGCCAATCATAAGGCACTTGGTATAGTATTGTGGAGCCCATTCATATTCTAAATTTTGTGCAAAAGTTTTCACATATGGGTCCATGACTATCATCTCTGTTACTAATGGTTTTGTAACATTGACTTAAATTAACATCCTTACGTAAGAAATTCTGGATTGTTTTGTAGTTCACTCATCGGTAGACAATGTAATTCCTATTACCCTTGCTATTCTGCTGAGGAAATCACAGCTCCAACATGTCATCGAAAGGAGGGGAAACTTGACCCACAATGGAATGTCTGTAAAGGATTCCTCCGTGAATTTGAAATCTGGGTGTCCATTATTTTAGAATCATGGGCCTATATTAAAGCTATAAGGTCCAGCAATTAATATTTCATTCATATCTTCTGTGGAATTAAATTTAACCATATAATACCCATTTTCATACAGTTACACATCTGTAGCAGTGCCTTTCTTCCAGTTTAGGTACATAAAATGCAACATAGCACTATACCCTGGTAAATCTCCAATCACATAAGCAATTAACGAACAACACCATTTAGCTATTTCTTGATCAACCTCAGATTTCTCTAGTTGAACCATAATATAATCATCTATAACTGTAGGAGTAATATAGGTGAGGGGCATACCATTGTTAGCAGCCCGGTTACCAAAAAATTGCCCAGTCCTTATTGTATCTTGGTCATTTGATTGTTTAATCTCATTATAATCTTCCTTATCTTCTTTCTGTGTTTTACTGACTGCGAGTAGGTTTTGCACAAGTAAGGTCTTTAATAGCATTACCGAAGAGAGTGGACTTAATTCCAGTCGCTTCATCGTTCCAGAGGGTGAAAACCCCATTGTAAGCATCGAGCTTGTCAGTGGAGTGATAGACGGTGCTTTGTCGCTATTCTTTGAACTTTCTCCCTTTACTCTCGAGCTGACTGAGCTACCAAGCATCAGTAAAGGAATCTTCCTTGTCCGTGACCCCTTCCCCCACGCTAGCCATGGTCGTTATCAAGCGGTGCACATTACAGTTAACCTACACCAGGAGCATCACCAGAGAGATTTTTTCTAAATCATATTAATTGCATGTCCAGTTTCTTTTGTCTAGGAAGCAGTGGCATCTGTTCATTGTTGATCCTTTTATTAATTTATTTTAAAACATATAGGCCTTCTCTAATTGCTAGGATATCATGTGGTTAAACTCAATCATAACTATGTCATTTTTGTATTTGCAGGCATCACTTCTTTCACTTGATCAACAAGGTCTTTCAAAGTAAGTTTACAAGAGAGACTTTTCATTGAACCAAATTAAATTTTCTTTGTAAGGGTATGTAATACTATCTAAGGTTTTCTTCTCTCTCTCTGTCTCCCCCTCTCTCTCTCCCTTTCTCTCTCTCTCTCTCCCTCTCTCTCTCTCTATATATATATATATCTCCCAAAATTTAATGTTGTTCAACGGTTATATGTTGGAAACCATGTGTCCTTTTATTTAATTAAAGTGTGGCAATTTTTGTGTAACAAAAAGGTCTGCAAAATGAGCTTTGAGCTCAAAATAATATTTGGACCTTCTATCCATGGTTAAATTTTCAAGATTTAAGCCAATAATAAATAATTATAATACAAAGACTAATGTGTACATAGCTCTCAACAAGGCTTTCTCGAGCTCTTTTTCATTTATTTTTCTTCTTCTAAAATTAGATTTTTTTTGTTGTTTGTAATGTTATTAGTCATAATGGATATATCTTGAATGGTTCTCGATTTTGAACAGTGGCATATGAGCTAGGTTTGAAAACTCAAAATAGTGGTGTGATGGTGAAGAGCGATGAACATACAGGAAATCTTGATTATTTTGGAAAGATAAAAAGAATTTTAGAGATTCAATATATGAACAATAAATCAGTTATATTACTTCAATATGATTGGTTTGAAGCTCCTCCTCAAGGTCGTAGTCAAAGTAGAGGTTACAAATAAGATGAATATGCATTCGTATATATAGATATAATGCGACCCTATTACACAAGTGATCCATTCATTCTAGGCTCGCAGGCTCAGTCAGTGTACTATGTTAAACATGGCCAAAGTGAGAAATGACATGCAGTGATAAGAGTAAGACCATGAAATTTATATGATGTTCCCGAACAATAAGATGAAATGGAACCGTTTCAACTGATTGACTTAGTTGAAAGAGGAGAAGCAAATCCACAAATGGAGTTGGACAATGATAACATTAGAATACAAAGAGAAGATATTGATGGAGTGAGTGTTGAAGCACCTTCTCTCAATAGCGAGGAAGAAGTAAACTTAGTAGGTGTAGATGAGCCTGATCACGAAGATCTGGATGACTTCAGCGACTCTGCCGCAGATGAAGAAACTACTGAACATGATGAAGTCGAGGATGACGATTGGATGTGATTTTCAAGTCATCATCGAGATAACTTTTTCTTTATTGAATATTTTTTTAATTTGAGAACTTAATATTATATAATATATAATATACAACCCTTGGTTTTGCTTTGTGTTTTTGAAAATAAGTGTCCAGGTACTAGGTATCCTACACAATCAAAATAAGGTTTTGCAAAATAAGAGCCTTTTTGAGTTCTGTCTTCTTTCCAGGTTCCATGTTCCCTTTTGAAAGATGCTAATTCAATATTAATTGTACATCATGGAGTGAATGGCCTTTACTGTTTCTTTCCATTATTTTTTGAGCAAGAGAAACTTTCTTCCCAACGGAAAATATGAATGCCTTTCCTTTTCCTCCAGCTCCCCTAGCAGTTCTGCCAACACGACGTACATATTCACTAGGGTCTCGAGGATAATCAAAGAGGACTATGTGGTCTACACCTTGGGATGCTCTATCAGTGCACACCAAGAACAAAGAAATGTTCTCCATCTTCTAGCTATAAAACTACTTTGTGTTTGCAAGTCTACTTTCTTGGTCCAGTACAACATGGAATGGTAAAACGTTTATGAAGAAACCCTTCCTATTAAATCTCTTTAATGCATTCTCAACTTTTCTACAGCTATCAATCTTGTTACAGAAGATAATTATTTTTGGAACTGGACTATCCTCCACCAGCTGAAGTAGGGCATTCTTTTTGTTGAGAAAAGTTGTGTCTGTACTTTTTTTAGCTGTTTCATCTCCACTGTAATCTACAAGGACCTCTTCCAAGCCAGGGCTTGTGCGATGCATACCAGGCCCAGTCACTAGTTCGCAATCGGGAAAACTTTATACCAACTTATTGTATATTTCCATGGGCAAAGTTGTAGTCCCAAATATATATTGTATGATGATAGGTGATGGGTTAATCAAACATTAAAATGCATCTTCATTAGTAGTAGCCTTGAGAGTAATCGAGAGAGGTTTCCAAGAGAGAACTTGCTAGGAAGGGATAGGAGAGTCATCTTCAGAATCTCCTTAAACAGTAAATTTCTCTCCAGTATCTCCATCTATGAGCTGATAAGCCCCATGAGCATAGGTATGAATTTAAGTAGCTTTGGTTGTCACCTTCACTCTTTTCCAATGCACAACAACATTATTATTATTAACATTCTCAAATGATCTTTCCAATTTGAAATACGACAAAGCCACAACTGGTGGTCTTGGCGCAGCAAGCATTGTGCTTTATCTCAACTTGGGGAATGCCCCTACTACTACTTCCTACATAAATGTATAGAAACAATACACTGATGTCCACCACAGTTGTCACAGGAATGAATGTTTTTTCTCTGAATAATTGCAACTTGATAATTTTATTGAATCTCTTTGTCCATAGAAGTTTTATTTTCCATCACCTTCTTGATTTCTACTTTTGATTAGTCTTTGTTTATTAAAATTTTTAATATATTGCAGTAAATCATGATGACAAATGTGGATATTTCTAATAATGGTGACTACTGATGTATCTGCAATCCCGTCTTCAGGTAAATTAATTTATTTATTAAATTGTATCTCTCCAAATCTGTAGTTGTGTTTTATTTATTTATATATAAATAATTTTATGTACTATTACAAAAAAATAGAAAGGGAAGAAGAAAGAGAACAGGGCTTTCAACCCAAAAGAAACGCAAGGAAAATGACAATGAAAAGTTGAAGGTGATTATCCCACTATATTGAACAGTAGCAATAGGTGAAGGAGCTAAAGATTTTATTACCGAGATCTCAGTGAAATTTCATCATAATGCTAGACAAGACATCAAGAATTGGAAGGGAGTTCCTGATCTGGCAAAAGATAGGATTGTTGCTTATATGCTGGTAATTTACTACTCCCATTTGTCTAATTAAATAAGACTAAATTTCGACATTTGTTGTGTATCTAAGATGAAGGTTCAATAAATCCATGATGCAAAGACTTTCACCAATTGAAAAATCTCCAAAATCATGAGAAAATTGGCAATATGAATTTGTTTTTATTGGTTTTGTTGATTAGTTTAAAAGCCTGGAACTTGATACTTCTAAACTAGATTAAGGGTTGATTCCTTATATCGGATATTTACTAAACATATATTTCACATGAATAATAGTGTGCTTGTGAAGGTAGGGGTGGGGGGTTGGTTTTCTGTCTAGACAAAGCAACATTACAAAAGGTGTGGTACAGGAAATGCCTTTAAGGTTTCAAAAATTCTCCATAGTTGTTGAGTGTATTTGCAATGTAGAAACTGACGGTTATATGTCTCTGATGTTTCCCCACATAAAAATCACCTAGATCATAAGATCATCCCTCTTTTCATCAGATTGTCCTGGGTTTGTAGTCTGAAAGTTTGATTCTATTTTGAGTGTAGGACACTTTTTAGCTTTCGGATACAAAACACAATCGAGATACTATTCTTAAGACAGCTAAAAATTTATATCGATATCGCCGTAGCAGACTTCATGATCATTTCAAGAAATTTGCTACAAAAGAAGAAAGTCTGAAAAATATTCCTTCATATGTTAATGAAGTTGAATGGAAATTCTTGGTAGATTATTTCAGCTCTGACGATTTTAAGGTAGTTAAAAGTATAAATGATTTAACTTTTTATTTGATTTATTATACTTAGATGAAAATAAATATTTTTATGCAAAAACAATGCAGAGAATGAGTGAAAGAAATAAAAGTAACAAGAAAAAACAAGAAGTGAATCATATTTGTGCAGAAAATCCAAGCAATGTCTTATGAAGCGGTGAGATCTTTATTTCTTTTTATCGATTATGATTATATTTTCTTCAATAATATAATTATATTATTTTGATAGAGGGACACAAACACTGGCAAAGAGCCAAACTATTCAAACTTTGAGAAATGACTCATATGAAGCCAAATGGACAGTGGGTTACTAATGCTTCTGCTAAGTGAATGAACACAAACCATTCGTATTGGTATTTATAGAACTAATTATTTTAATAAATATTGAAATTCAAAGTTGATATAACTTTTTTGGTAGGATAAAGTGAAAGATGTTATTGCAGAAAAAGTTCAAGAAATCGAAGAGGACACCGATATGGATCCTATTATCAATGTTGCATTTGTGCAAGTTGTAGGTGAAAAATCAAAGTACATTCTTGGTCAAGGATCTGAAATTAATTCACCAATTAGAATATCAAGAAATAAAATTCAAGAGCAACTTAAAGCACGCCAAAAGGAAGCATAAGATGAACGTCGTAAACGAGAGAGTGTAGAAAGCAAGTTAATGAAAGTTAAAAATCAGCTTGAAGGAGAATGAAGAAATCAAGAAGTAATGGAAGTTCGTTTAGTGCATGACCAAAAAATGTTAAAAGAGAGCGTAATGGCACTAGTTTCTCATATGCAAAGTTCTAAGGTATTTGTTTAGTATACGACGCTAAACTAGTAAATATTGCATTATTACTTTTATTTTTTCCACTCTGATTGCATCTCTGCCTCTTTTTCGTTGTATTCTTCTTTTGTACAACAGACTAAATTAATTATATGTGCTATATTTAATAGAATGGACTTCCGCTTCCGGCTTCAATTTTCAATATGATTACAAATTCAACTACTTCAAATGAGACAAGTCCTGCAAGTTTATGGATGATAGTCGGGTAAGTAAACTTCATAGATCCTCAAGTTATATTGAAGTATAGCGTGTGGGTATTTTTTAACAGTGCAATGTGGTTGAAATGTTACTGGAGTTTCTTTGTTTCTCTTTAGTTGTGCTTCTAGTAAAAATTTTGTGTCATTGTGGTGGTCAAGGCTGAAGAAGACTTATTTTGTGCTAAGTATGGTGTTTTCTTGAAGTATAGCATGTGGGTATTTTGTTAACTGTGCAGTGTGATTGAAATGCTATCAAGGATTTGGTTTCCCCCTCTTTTTTTTGTTCTTATGGTAGAAAGTTTTGGGCTTTGTGGTAGTGAAGGTTGTTTAACTTGACATGTTTCTTTGACATCAGTAAGCTGAAGAAGACTTATTTTGTGCTAAGTTTAGTGTTCTCTTGAAGTATATATCATGTGGGTGTTTTGTTATCAAAGCAGTTCTTTGAATGTGGTTGAAATACTATCTGGGATTTTTGTCTTTTCTTTCCGCACTTCTTTTTTCTCCAAGTGATAATTTTGGGCGTTCGATCTGTCTCTATCTGGAAAGTTGAACTTCATCAAAATTCACATGTTCTTCCCAGTTGTGTCATGTTGCATTGTATGTTGGTATAAATTCTTTGGCACGTTGGCTCTCCATTTTCAGATTCATCAGCAATTTTTGTTGTTGGTACTTATTCCTCTTTACAGCTAATAGTGACGAGTGGGAGAAACTTTCTTGGAAGGGTGATAATTCCTTTGGCATGTTGGCTCTCTATAAGTATTTTTAGAAAATTACTGCCAGCGTGCTTGGGTTTGCCACGACAATTTGGGTGCTTTTTGAGTTGCTTCAGTATTACTTGTTTACGCTTGTATGCCATATACTGATCCTTGCCTTGGCAGTCCTTTTTCTTTGGTGCAATGCATCCACCTTCATCAACATCCATATTATTGTGCTAATGGGACCAATTTAAGCATGACTTTGAACATATAACCCTACTCTTTTTTCACTTTCCTTTTTTTTTATAATGGTGTGGTCTGAATCTGCTTGCGTATATAATTTTTTTAGTATTTGTTTCCTATTAGTAGAGGAGAATCTAAAATTTGAATTTTGTGGGCTCGAGATACCATTGAAACCAGTGACCAATTTGAGTTATTGAATTTGAAATATTTAGTAGATTTCTTAATAAATATACAGGTTTTTAGTCAAAGCTATTTGGTTCTGCTGAACTCATAGCTAATACTATAGATACCCTTGGAGGCAAATAAGAAGAATTCATCTAGCACTTTTTGTTTGAATCTTCCACGATTTTCACCAACTTCATTATCACATCTTTGGTTATAGGCCTACTAAGTCCAAAATAGAAAAAGACTTTCCACCTTCAACCATTATTTCCACCTCAACTTCAGGCACTTTTCAAGCTCATTTTCCTTCTGTTGGAAAGTAAAGCAAACCAAATAGTTACCTAAATTCAACGAAACCCAAGAATGGATCACAATGCCCAAGTAGATCAAATTTTATGCAGAACATGTATATACTTCTGTTATTCCTCCTCTTGAAATTTTTTTTCTTGTTCAATGTTCTCATAATAATAGCCTTACAAAGTCATCAGAAGTTATTCTTCATGAACACGCTTTCAAGAGTTTGGTTCATCAACATACTAGATCTTTATACAATGTTAGTGTTCCTTCAAGTCTAGAGGGAATGAAACTCTCATTAGTGAGGTTAAGAAGTAGGACATTATGGGAAAAAGGTGCAAACTTTAGTAGATTTTCAATTCCTCCAAGAACTATTCTGGTGCCTTATGTTAAAAGAATCAATATTTTGTACAATGATTTGGAAAACTTGTCTTCTCATTACTTCAACATATCAGGTTACAATCTCTTGACTTCTGTTATTGATTTCATAGTTTATGATGCACCATCACATATTAGCACCATCACCTTAGAAAGCTTGATCTTAGACCAACTGGACAACCTATATCGATTGAGTTCAAGAATTTAACAGAGATGATCAAGGGAAGAACAACGAAGTGTGCCATGTTTGATGAAAATGGAAAAGTTTCACTAAGTGAAATGAAGTTTCTTAAATTATGTTACACAAGAAATCGTGGTCATTTCACTATAGTGTTACCTTCAGAGACAAAGAAGAAAAGGAGAATATGGGATTTTTTGGTTATTAATTTTATTATCGGGCTATTTGGTGTCACATTGGTGATCATTGTAGGAAGGATGGTGTTGGGAATGTTTAAATCCAAGCAAACATGTGAAATGAAAAGACAAAACGGAAGAAGGTGAGTTTTTGGAAAGTGTTTCTACGGTAACAAGAACTCATCCAGTACTTGAAAGACTGTGTTTTCCTTAATTTGTATCATTTTATTGAGATTAACTAGCTTGTTCTGTGTTGATCTATAGAGGCACCGGCTCGTAGTTGTAAAAGTATGATTAGTACTGAAGGCTAACAGAAGTGGACAGGTGGACCTAAAATTACATTAAGGAAGTTATCTCAAAAGACCAACAAATCTTTTGTACAAATGCAGATTTAGCTAAAGTAACGGCACAATGAAAGAAAAGATACAGTGAAAGCTATTATTCGAGGAAAGATTTTAGCTTTTTTCATTTTTATTTTATTTATAATGATGATATCATGGAATGAACTTATATGAAAACGTGAGCATTCATAAGCGATCCCAACTTGTTTGTGACAGGAGGTGTAATTGTTGTTGTTGTATGAAATTTAAAGAAAAAATAGCTACTTGTATAGTTGGATTTCCAGAGTGTTAGTGCAGAATATTCATGGCCAGTTTGAGTAACTTTTTTCTTCTTTCATCAATTATTGTAATACTAGTAATCTTTGATAAAATATTTGCCTCTGGAAAGGACTTGAAGAGACTCATTGCTGTTATTTCTAGCTTGTGGTTTCTTTCGATATTGGGGAACTGCTGGAACTTTCTTACCTTGTTTTACATTTGCTTTGTATTGTTCCATACTGTTCCTGTACTTTATGAGAAGTATGAGGACCAGGTTGATGAATTTGCTGAGAAGGCTGAGGCTGAGATCAAAAAGAAGTATGTTGTTTTTAACGTCAAGGTTCTAAGCAAAATTCCAAAAAGTCCACTGAAAGACAAAAAGTTCTTATAGACATGAATCGGTCCCTTTAGGTTCACAGAGGCATTCCTCTAGTTGTTGTGATTCAGTTATTTTAGAAGACCCTTTGTTTACTTGTTTTGATTTATCATTACTAAACAGGCTTGGAGTGAGTGTCCTTGGAGGTCTAATTGGTGTTGGTTTAACCAAGGTATTTGGTGTCACCAAGGACAGGTTTGACAACTTGACTTTTCTGATAGTTCTCTGCAATCTAAGCTCTCTATTGCCGTTGCCCTTACTTGATCTTCTTTCTGGAAATGAACCAAATACAAAAGAGAGTATTGATAGTGAGATGAAGTCTAATTAAATTCTTGCCTTTTGTGCCCAGAGTATTTTTAACATCTTTGTTGTAATAAGGATCTGATTGCTTGTTATGAACCTGCTGATCTTATGCTTGTTTTTCTTTATTATTCTCAGTAATACCCTGCATCTGATCTTTATTAAGCACAATGAAGTATATTTTTGGTACGTATTTACTTATGACTTATAATCTATGTATTGATGAACAGTTGATGGAAGATTTACAAGAAAAGCAAAAACAAAAATCAGAGATGCAAAAAAAATTAGATCGCTTAAAAGACAACTTGACTTTTGAGAAGCAAAATTTAAAAGTGGTTGATTATGATTGTGATAAATTCAGATCTTTATGCAATGAAAAAGATGCAGAGCTTCAGGTGTTTGTTAAATGTTATTAAATTTTATTTATTAAGGCGAAAATGATCTCATTTTATTACTTCATTCTTGATAGGCTGCTTTAACAGAGAAGTGAAACTTAGAATTGTCATTTTCAAAGTTGATGGGTCCTCAAGGTTTGAAAAAGAAAAATCCAAAAGAGTTGGTTGAAGCAAATAATCAGGTAGAGCTATGAATTTGACCTTTGTCCAAATTTGTCTGTAATCCACAAAATACAAACTCATGAATCTTTCACTAGCAGGTCTTAGAAAAGTTTCAAGAAGAGTTGAAAGCTCGTTCTATGTTGCATACTGCAGAAGAGACAAAGAAGAGACTTTTGAGTGAAAAAGCATCACTAGAGGAAAAAATTGAAGAGATAGAGAAGAAGATGAAGATGTAAATCAAGTAACAACACAAGTGCTATCGGAGAAGATTCTTTTTTTTTTAATTACTTAGTATAGGATCATAATGATCAGTTTATATTTTTTTTACAAGTTAAGACATGTAGAAGTACTTAATTTTTTGAAAGTAGAAAATATCTAGTTCATCAATCTTATATATTTATTGACCTTTGCAAATTTATATAATTTTAATTTTTAGTATTTTTATAAAATTATATTTAAAATGTGTTTTGTGTATGTAACAACTACTCACAAATTGTTGCTAAAAGTGCATAGAAAATATTTAATTTATTGCAATAAAAATTATTGTACCTAAAAAGCTTTCTAACCACCTACTAACTAATTTTTTGTCAAGTTTTTGCAACAACTAATAATGTTGGTAAAAAAATTAATTTATAGCAACATTAAATTTTGTTGCGAAAATTTTTATAAGCCACAACTATACAAATGTAAGACAACAACTTTTTTGGTTGCGTTAAGTTATTTTTGGTAATAATATATTTTGTTGTTGCAAAAACTTTTTCCATCGGCGTTTATTGCAACGACATGCAACAACTTTTTTATTGTTGCCAAAAATGCTTTTGGCAATAACATACAATATATGACAATAAAAAAATTGTTGGAAAATGCCTTCTTTCTGGTCACTAGCTTATGTCGCACCTTTCTTTGGACGGGAGGGCACGAGAAGTCTAACAAAGCACCAGTAGCCTGGGATACACTATGCATGCCAAAATCTGGAGGTTTAAATCTCATTGAGTTCCATTTGTGGAATGGAGCTGCAATTTGCAAACTCCTGTGGGCTATTAGTACTAAACAAGATACTCTTTGGTTAAATGGATACATGCCTTCTACATCAAAAATAGAGGCTTGTACTCAATTAACACTCCAAAGCAATCATGTTGGATCATAAGGAAGATTATAGATTCTCGTAAATGGTTTCCAAATCAGGATATCCCTACAACACTTCAAAACTTTTGTAGAAAGGGAAAATATAACATTAACAAGGCCTACCAATCCTTCATGCCTCAATATTTGAAGGTTCCTTGGAAAAGTTTAGTACTAGATTCAAGGTTCATCCCTAGACATCAATTTCTACTATGGCTGGCTATGCATGGCATACTAGCTACAGTGGATAGATTGGCTAAGTGGGGAATTAATACAGGTATCAAAAGCGAGTATTATCATGTCTGGGCAGAAAGGAACACAAGAAGATTTCAAGCCATTAGAATGGACTATGTCCACATAATCAAGCAAATTGTACTCCAACTTCATATACGAGGAATTATGCAGCACACGTGGACCAACATCCTAGATAGTTTAAACAGCTTTCCCATCTAGATTATGTACTCATACGGTGTAATGGTTAGAGTTTGAGATCTAGTTCTAGAGTCCAAATAGAACTAGTGCTTTGTAAATATTACACTTGGTTGATATAAAAAAAAATTCCCTTTCCACCAAAAAAAAAAAAGTAGGAGTAATTAACAATAATTAGGCATTAAATACTATTAAAGTCAAGTAAGTAAATCTTATATGAAAGATATTCGAGTCCTAAATACTCACTTATTTAACAATTGACACTTTATAAAAGATCCAAGAAAAGGGATTTGATGATATCTTTAGAAATTCAAATAATGATAACAATAGCTCATATCATACATGAAAGAATTAGAAGATCTTCGAAAAGGATTGTGGTTAGCTCACTCTCACAAATCGATTCTCATAAAAATAGAAATGACAACTGAAATATTACGAGCAAGAGAGTATGCATACCCAATTTATGAATTTATTATTACATCTTGCAGGTCACTATTGAAGAAACTGAAAAATTGAGTGGTCTGACACCACTTTCGACAAATAAAGCAGGAAATGTGAAAATTTCAAGGTAAAAATTATGTAATCAAGCTTATATCATATTTACAGTACCTGATGCTGACAAGACAATAATTAAATCAGAGCAAGGCAAACTACTGTCTATTAACTTGTATCAATGTCTATATGTGATAAGCTAGCATGTTTTAATAATTTTCCTGTGATTATTATCACAAATAGTGACTATGTAGTGTTGACTATATCTGTAACTTTCTAAGTACTTATAAAATAGGCACACATATAGGTAACTTTTAGTCCATAATTACAAGGTATGATTAAGGTTTGCATAATTACAAAATATAGATATAACTTAAATTCCTCCCCTTCTCTCCCTCTTTCTCGTCTCTCTCCTCCTTTTCTCTCCCATCTCTCTCCCCTTCCTCCATTCCCATCCCTCTATCTCGCTCTCTCCCCCCCCCCCCCCCCCCCATTATTTTATTTTTTATAATTTCAAGAATCATATATTGGTATATACAGTGTGCAAAGTGTATATGTACACACTCAATATACATTTTGCAAATGTATATACACAGATATATAGTTATTTAATATACACTATAATAATATACAAACATTCAGATATACAATTGAAAAAAAAAAAGAAATTAGACGTACATATACAATTAACAACTTATACATATATGACTTATTTAATTGACATATATGACTTATACATATACGACTTATACAATTGACTTATACATATACGACTTATACAATTACATCATATATACAATTAATATACAACTTATACATATATGCATATATAATTGACACATAATATACAATTGATAACAATTTAGTTGTATTAAGAAAACAACGATTGAATTAAAAAAAAAAAAATTGTATATTTGTATATACACTATCCAAAATATATATATACACTCAATATACATTCTGCAAAATGTATATATACAGATATAGAGTTATTTAATATACATTATGATAATATGCAAACATTCAGATATAGAATTGAAAAAAAAATTAGATGTACATATACAATTAACAACTAATACATATATGACTTATATAATTGACATATACAATTGTCATGCATGACTTATACATATATGACTTATACAATTGACTTATACATATACGACTTATACAATTACATCATATATACAATTAATATACAACTTATACATATACGCATATATAATTGACACATAATATACAATTGATAACAATTTAGTTGAATTAAAAAAAAAATCTATGAAAAAATACAGCGAATGTGTCGGGAAAAACACAAAATATCAGAAAATTTGGAAGAAGAAATAGAAAGAAAAATATTCTTTGATATATGTTAGAATAAACTTTGAGATCTGTTGAATTAGGAGGAATACATACTTCCGCTAAAACGTTTCAATTAAAGAATGACCTATTGCCGCTAAACACTCCAATCAGTTAAGAGATAAAACAAAAATTTAATTATGAGAGATAAAGTTTTACTTGCCTTTGATATATACATTAACCATACCATGTAATTATTAAAAATTATTAGCTATAAATTATAATTTTTTAAAACATTCACCATACCATGTAATTATTAAATTATTTTATCTATAATGTATAATTTTTCCTATAAATATAAAATATAACTCCATTATCAATTTATGTGCTAGACTGTTAAGATGAATAAATTCATACATTCTTACTAAGAAGTTTGAAGCTTAAATTATGAAAAGAAATAATGGGATGCTTCTTCTTTAATCAATCAAATTTATATGTTATACATCCACTCCTTACAAGAGTTTTCAAATTCAAACAACAATTTAACGTACTTCAGCGTAATTTTCCAAGTAAGATTTAAAGAGGATAATGTGTACATTACCCACATTACCCTATTTTTTAAGATTATTTATAAAAGTTTTTCGACTCAAATAAAATAATTTAAAAGAGATAATGAAAAACAAAATAGTAATAATATCCAATAATGCAATAATAGAAAAAATTGTCAGATGACAATTAAAAAAAAAAAGATAATATAAGAGTGATAAAAAAGTTAGGAGATAGCATATAATTATACAAAATTGACGTATAAAATAACAGGAGAGTAAAAAATAATAACATTGTTATAAAAAACTAGACAATCAATTGCCTACTAATCTTCTACTAGAATCTTCGGTCACCATATCCTTCTATCTAGGTTAATATTTCATTAAGCAAGAATGTGTCCTCTTCTTCCAGTCAATCTAGCATTTCAAATTTAATATATTTCACGAGCTCACAATACTTTATTTTTTAAATAATCCTTTTAGATCCTTTCTTATATAAAAATTGTCTCAAAATATAAAAACAAAAAACGAGTGTGAAGCAGAAAATTAATTTTCTGAAATTAAATGATGATTACAAGAAATTAATTGAGGTATTTATTTGTGGTAGCATTATGGTCTTTTTAAAGTACTGTGATATTTGTGTAGGATTGCAGGGTACTTCTAACATGCAATGGAAGGCCAAAAATATCTTGGACAGTTTTAATTGTGCTTAAAATTTATTTATATCTATAGGTTTCAAGACAAACGTTGTGACAATAGTCGTAATTGAATTTCTCTTTGATACTATGAAAATTGTATGCATATCCACATTTAGTCATACTAGTCAAGTGTACGTGCGTTGCACGTGTGCTTCATGTCAAGCCATCAATCGATATAATATATATAGAAAAGTAATTTATTGAAAACATAGCAATTAACTTTAAAGATCGAAGATAGACAGCTTTATCCATCCAGACATGCGTGAATTATCACAAAACAGATAATAACAGAAATAGTAGATTATAATAGATCAGAGTCTACAACAAAACAATATTATTAAATTCTAATCTTTACAAAAATTTTATCAAAGCCTGACTAAGCGTTCATCTACCACCTATATTAAGCAGAAAAACTACAAATAGTAACAAAACAAAAACTACAATAATTGATATATTAGAACGATATTATTAAACCTAATTAACACAAAAAATTTCTTAAAGTTCGACCGAACATTTATTATCAACAATATAAACTTAAACGAGATAGAAATTAAAATAAAATAATATGATAATTGAGATAATAGAATAATATGATATATACGACACCTTCAGAACTCATCGAAAAAATAGTTATAATAATATACCTATGTTATTACATTGTTGCAGGAGAAAACTCAAATTATAGAACCCCAAAAAAAAATTCTTCAAAAAAAGATTACCTAAATATGAAAATTTTTAATTATTCTGTTACTAAAAGTAAAAAAATAACGTATCAAATTATTTATGGTAGTATGCATTTGATTATTGATTTTCAGGGTTTTTTTTTTTTTTTTTTTTATTATTATTATAAATATAATTTATAGATTATAGATAAGATAAAATTCTAATTGATTTAGAATTGTTAAATATTATGATTTCTTTTTATCATATATCTTATGACTTCGTTAAACCTTATCTATTTTCTTACCAAATAGTGGGGAATCTTCAAATTAAAAATTTCATACGATAATTTTTGTTTTTGTTTTCTTTTTGTAACTTTTTAGTTAAATGTAATTATGTGTTCAACACATATATGCTATATCAAATCTAACCAAACTAAGGAATGTAAATTCAAGTATGAAGATTTTCTTTTCAGTTTTCATTACAATAAATATAATAATTAAGATTTATGAAATATGGTCAATTCAAGTTTCAAATTTGAAATAGACAAATATTTATTAGCATCGCGAATCTTCCTTAATTGATAAAATCATAATTATTTTCACATTATATGTGTATTATACTTAAAAAAAAATTCTTTTTTTTTAATTTATTAGTATTGTCAATCTTCCTTAATTAGTAAAATTATAATTATTTTTACATTACATGTCATACTTAATAACCTTTCCTTATTAGAAGTTATTAATTCCGTTGACAGGTTTATAATAAGTATATTTAATTTATTTTCAACTTTTAAATATTAAAAAAAATAGTGAAAAGACGATTTTGTCTAAAGCAAAGACTTTTAGTGAAGGGCAAAAAGTTCAAATAATATTTCTAAGGTCCTTCACACTTTTAATATATTATAGATATAGATTATAGATATAGATATAGATATAGATATAGATTATAGATATAGATAGATTATAGATATAGATATTCGCTATCAACTCCATAATCAACGAATTTGCAAGCAAATTGAGTTAAAAGTATTATGGTAAAAAAAATTCTCAAAAATCTCAACTTAGAATAACTAAATAAAGAAAATAATTTTCGTCTCAATGATTTTTCTCTCTTAATTTAGTGTAATACTTACACACTCTCAATAAAGTATTTTTCTTATAAGAAGTTTTATCATAATCCAACTTTTCTATGGAATTTAAAACTTTTTTCTTATTTAATCAAGATAATTAATTATTTGAAGTAAAAAGTTATTTTAAAGACACAAACTTCAACTTCATCTCATAATTTCATCACACATAGTCAAACGATCTTAAATGAAAAATTTAATACACAAGGCACGAACCCCCAACTCTATTGGATTTGCACGTTACTCACGCAGCAATTTCTAATGTACTTTTTGTGTGTAAAATCCTATTTGGATTTCACAAATCACATGTTGCAGCCTAGTCCTTCAAGGACTTTCCTCGTGAGTCTTTATGATATTTTATACGTATTTATTTATAAAAATAAGGAAAATTATATTTGACTCGAGGTAAAATGTCTCGAATGACTCGAATAAAATAACCCCTCCTAATTGAAAATTACCTAGTTTTTAAAAAAACTACTACCCCAAACTTCTAAAAGTTGACTGACAACATCATTTCCTTGTCCCCCTCTTTCTTCCCCCCTTAGGGGTCGTTTGGTAGAGTGTATAAGATCAATGCAAAATATAGTATATTAATAATGCTTGCATTAGTAATGCTTGTATTACTTATACTTGTATTAGTTATGCATGTATTATTTCTTATACATTGTTTGGTTTGATGTATAAAAAAATAATACATCTTACATAATTTCTATAAAAGAAATATTTGTTTACAAAAATACTCTTCTTTGATTTTGTACACTTTTTTGCAACAAAATTTTTTGTCATCTCAAATATAATTAGTATTGTTGAACTAGTATATAGAGGTTTCGGATTAATTGCAAGACCTTCGTCTTTGCGCATAAAATATTATGTCAACGGATTAATATAGTCGAAACAAAAATAAAATATAAGACGTAAAATTAAGAAATAGTCTCAATTTTTTTTAATCTTTTTAAAGACCCTCGAAGCAAAGCAAAAATATGTTACAATTATTTAAATCAATTATTCATTGTTGTAGATTAAAATGGTGGGAAAAAATTGTGAAATATTTTGAAAAGATTCACTATTGCAAATTAAAATGGCGGAAAAAGAAATGATGAAATATTTTGAGAGGGAAATTGAGATGTATTAAGGTCATTTAATAAGTTAATGCATGTATTAAAGACTTTGCATTACTAATACAAAGAAAATTGGTGGTATTTGTAATACACACCTTAATACACAATAGAGTGCATAACTAATGCTTGCATTGGTTATACATTGACTAAAAATTGTACCAAACAAGGTATTCATAATACACATTAATTAATACATGCATTATTTTTGTCAATACGCTCTACCAAATGATCCCTTAGTCCTTTCCTCTTCCCCTACTTAAAGTTAACATTTCACTCTTTATAACTATTAAAAATCTTGACAAACAAATATGGTCATTTATTTTATCATCATTTTTATGCAATGTAAAGTGAATAAATGAGACTATTTCGTGCTCCTTATGCTTCAGCTGCAATTTCATATGCTCATTCTCCAACATTAATCTCTCGTTCTCTAGCCTTTCTATTATATTATTTTATATATAATATCTTATCACCATAAATAATTTAGTGACTGGTCTATTTATTTATTAAAATTTATTCGGAAGCAAAACATCATAAAAAAAAAATTCATGTATTTTCATATTAATCTTTAGATACTCAAATAGGATTATTTTTCACTTTTTTCGTAAATCAAATTGGGATATTTTTCATAGCATAATTTACAAAAAAAAAAATAGATTAAGTGTAACGCCCCGAATCTGGTACCCGGAATGCTACACGGTGCTCATGACCCCGAAGGACCATAAGCTAACTCATGACTGATATCTGTACCTGTACACTGCATAACATACTGTATATAATGCGGAATTAAAGGCTGAAATGCCATAAGGCTCAAATCTGGTAAAAACATAACATTTGCTGGGGATATGAACTACCCAAACAACTGAATAACTGTCTAAACATAATAGTCTGAAAAGCCTCTAAAACATAACTGTCTGGATAAGGAGTTGATGGGACATGTCCCCAACTAACTTCGACGACTGAAATAACTAAGTATTGTAATAATGAAATAGCAAATCATAGCGTCCTCAGGAGATGAGGACTCACTGCTGACTGACTGCTGATATCTGGAATCTACTGATGCTCGGGAGCTTGTGTCTCTGAACCTATGGTATAAAAGACCATAGCGTGAATGCGTTAGTACGATTGAATATACTGGTATGCATGTGAGGTAGGTTGAATGCATAGGGTTCATATGCATGAACAATAAGAATAACAAACTGACTATCATGAGCGTGAGAATACATGCATGAGACATAATAAATAACACTGATACCGTGATAACATAATTACTGAATCTAAATACTGACAACATGAGTGACTGTATCTGACAGTCCTGATTCTGATGGAACTGAGTTCTATACTAAGTTGAGTTAACTGTATCTGACAGTCCTGAAATCTGAAGAACTAGATGAGTTCTTTGACTGATACTGATACTAAAACTGTGAGAAGTAGTTATCTAACCGACATGCCCCAAATCGCGCTATAATAGTTGAGCTGGGGTACAATCTGTGCCCTGATTGGAAGGGTGTCAATACCGCGCCACTGTCAAGGACAACATGTGAGTGACCCTCAACTAGCAGGTTACTCTAATGAGAACGGTGGGGACCCTCAACTAACAGGTTAAGCCACCTCATCTACCCTTAACTAGCAGGTATGATGTCTCAACATACACTGTCTACGTAGTTCTGGAACGCAAGGATTGTTTCTAAGAATCACACCCTTAACTAGCAGGTGAGTTCCCATCCTTGGGTTGACTCGGTGCTGAATCCTACTCCCATATGAATAGACACTGAACATAATTACTGATCTGAACATGGACTGAGTTACCGAATCCCGTTGACTGACAGAATACTACTAACATTTGACAACTGACTGAGTTCATGAGATTATTGAGATTTTCTGAGTCATAAGACTGTCTGAAGTCTAAGAATCGTGGCTTGACTGAGAGTATCGTGAAAACATGACATAGCTCTAGGCACACAGGTAAATTTTTGGGTACAAGTACCCCCAAGACTCGATAGAAGGAAACTGACAAAGCATAACTTTCTTGAATACATGACAAACATAATATCTTAAGTTGGGATTATTTCATGAGGCACTTAATTGTCACAATCTTATACCTGGACAAGGGAGAAAATAATTATGGCTTAATTACATACTTCTAATATCATGAACACTTTATCAAGCAAGCATAATGCGTAACCAATTTTAGGAGAGTCATCTTAAACATGAGTAAATGGCATGCATTTGTCATATAAACCACAATTTAGTCATTATTCATGATTTCTACTACACTAGGCATTTCATCAAACACCTTACATACACTATTTAGGGCATAGGTATGATCATCAATTTAATACAATAGGATTCCACCATTTAACCCTATTGAATGAATTTCAACCCTATACTATCATGGTTTTATGAAAGCATGATAAAGATTCAACCTTGGTAGTCATACAACCATAGCAACATGAATATAATCAATTCACCACATAAATATCATGATATAGAATTTAAAAGAGGATTCATGGGCTTCATGGATGGAAGAAATCCATGAATGAACACTATGCATACCTTAGTTGAAAGTTCCTTAAAGATCTACGGTAAAATCTCTTGGACTTGGGTCTTCAAGTTGAAACCCTTGCTCTTGTTCTTAAGAGAAATTGAGAAAAAAGAGTATAATTTGTAGTTTTTGAGCCTTAATCTCGTGTTTTTTATATATATAGGGGTGGGAGAATGACCAAATTACCCCTCAAAGCATGGAGGTGGAATGCTGAAAACTGGGAATAAAGGCTATAGCAAGGCGGCGCCTTTCCCAGAGACTTTTGTAGCTGGGTGGCGCCTTGTTATTGAGGGAGGGGGCCAAGGCTATAAGCTGGACGGCGCCCCTTTATAGCCTTTAGCTACTAGTTTGAAATCTAAACGTGCCCTAAACAGATTCCAAAAATTCCAAAACTCACCTGGAATGTACTATTGACTTGCCCCATCATAACGCAACTTGAAAATTAGAAAACGAAGGTCGGAAAGGTCGTTAAATAAATCCTCAAAGTTTGAAGGCTTAAAATGAGACTAAGTGTTGAACACCTAGCTAAAATATTCTAAGTGTTGGACCTTTCAAAGAGCTTTTAGGAGATAAAAAAGTTGATTATCAACGTAAGATTTTGCGGGGTCTTACAATATCTCCCCCTTGGGAATATTCGTCCTCGAATGAGACTGACTAAGAGGGGAGAAAAGATAATTGACGTGAATACTAAGTATGAACAACTGAAACATGATTTCACGACTAACATGACTGATAGGCTGAACATATCATACTGAACATGTATATCTAATGTATGTATAACTGATTCATGAATGCATAACTGAGTGTTCTGATGGACTAAGTCTCTTGCAATGAGAATGCATATCTGATGCATGATTACATAACTAAACTGATACATGAATGCATGACTGAATATGCAATGGCACTTAATACCAAGTTTGGGATGAACATTGAACATGAAACTGGGTAAGCTTAAGGAAAACTGTTACCTTGAGCTTGATCTGAGTTGGCGTAGAAGAGGTGAGGATACATGGTTCGCACATCTACTTCTGCTTACCAAGTAGCTCCCTCGACGGATTGATTTTGCCAAAGAACTTTGACTAGAGGGACTTCTTTGTTCCTCAGTCTACGAGTCTGATTGTCTAGGATTTTGACCAAAATCTCCTCATAAGAGAGGTTATTTTGAACATCAATGCTCTAAATAGAGACTACAACTTCTGGGTCACCTATGCACTTCTTGAGCAAAGAGACATGGAAGACTGGATGAACTGAGGTCAAATCTGAAGGCAACTCGAGCTCATAATCTACCTTACCGAAACGACTGAGAATCTTGAAGGGACCGACATATTGGGGACTGATCTATCCCTTCTTGCCGAACCACTTCACTCCCTTCATGGGAGAGATCTTTAGGTAGACAAAATCACCAACCTCGAACTCGAGATCCTTTCTACGAATATCTGCATAAGACTTTTGTCGGCTCTGAGCAGACCGAAGTCTTTCTCTAATCAACTGGACTTTTTCTAAAGCATCGAATACCAAGTCAGGACCTATGACTGAGGCCTCACTAACTTCGAACCAACCAAATGGATACCTACATCTCCTACCATAGATATTTTCAAATGGAGTCATCTTGATACTGGAATGATAGTTATTCTTGTATGTAAACTCAATCAAAGGCAAGTGGTCATCCCAACTACCCTTGAAATCAATTACACACGCCCTTAGCATATCTTCTAAAGTCTGAATGGTCCTTTATTCTTGACCATCTGTCTACGGATAGAAGGTTGTACTAAGATAAACTTGGGTACCAAGACCCTTTTGGAATGCTTTCCAGAAGTAAGAGGTGAATTGGGTACCTTTGTCTGAAATAATAGATAGTGGAACACCGTTCAATCTGACCAACTCTCTGATGTAGAGTTTGGCATAATCCTCGACTAAATAAGAGGTATGAACTGGAAAAAAATGAGTTGATTTTGTTATTCTATCTACAATAACCCAAACTGAATCATGTTTATGATGAGTTCGAGGCAAACCCATCACGAAGTTCATGTTCACTTCCTCCCACTTCCAAGTAGGAATACTGAACTCTTGCATGGACCCACTAGCCTTCTGATGCTCTATCTTAACCTGCTGACATGTATAACACTTATCTACAAACTCTGCAACATCTCTCTTCATCCCACTCCACCAATAGATCTCCCGCAAGTTGTGGTACATCTTTGTGGCCCCTGGATGAATAAAGTAGCGCGCACCATGTGCTTCTGCAAGAATTCGCGGCCTTAAGTCATCTACACCTGGAACACAGAGACGACCCTGACAACGCAAAATACCATCTCCTCCTTAGGAGAAAACCTCTACTTTCTGATCCTTGACTGACTCTTTCAACTTGGCAAGGATGTAATATCTATCTTGCATTTCTTTCACCTCAGAAACTAGAGATGATTCTGAACTACTCTAAACCCATATGTCACCCTCTTATGTATCAACTAAGTGAACGCCTAGTCTGGCAAGCTGATGGACTTCCTAAGCTAACTTCTTC
Source organism: Capsicum pubescens (assembly GCA_030864215.1). Taxonomy (NCBI): domain Eukaryota; kingdom Viridiplantae; phylum Streptophyta; class Magnoliopsida; order Solanales; family Solanaceae; genus Capsicum; species Capsicum pubescens. Next base: position 128,896,953 of record CM061548.1, on the reverse strand, counting down.
TTATTGTCCTTCATATGGGCAACACTACCCATAAACAATATAATAAGAGCGTCGGTCACTACGTTGGACTTGCCTAGATGATAAAGGACACTCAAGCCATAATCTTTCAAGAGCTCTAACCATCTTCTCTGGCGAAGATTGAGATTTTTTTGAGAAAAGACATACTGGAGACTCTTGTGATCTGTGAATACATCTACATGAACTCCGTATAGATAATGCCTCCAAATATTCAAGGCAAATACTACAGCTGCTAACTCAAGATCATAAGTAAGATAATTCTTCTCATGGGTTTTAAGTTGTCTGGAGGCATAGGCTATGAACTTACCATGCTGCATGAGGACACAACCCAACCCTACTCTGGATACATCACAATACACTATGAACCCATCTAAACCATATAGAAGAGCTAAGACTGGAGCTGAGGTGAGTCGAGTCTTCAACTCCTGAAAACTTTTCTCGCAAGGATTTGACCACAGAAACTTGACTTTCTTCTAAGTCAATCTGGACATAGGGGAGGCAATAGAAGAAAATCCTTCAACAAACCATCTGTAATAGATAGCCAAACCCAAGAAACTCTTGATGTATGATGGAGAGATAGGGCGAGGCCAGTTTCTTATTGCTTCAGTCTTTTGAGGATCTACTCTAATACCATCACCGAAAATAATATGACCAAGGAATGTTGCTGACCTTAGACAAAATTCGCACTTACTGAATTTGGCGAATAGCTGATGATCTTTGAGAGTCTGAAGTATTGTTTTGAGATGGTCTGCATGATCACGCTCACTGTGGGAATAGACCAGAATATCATCTATGAAGACTATGATGAATATGTCCAAGTACTGCTTGAACACACGGTTCATCAAGTCCATGAAAGCGGCTGGGGCATTAGTAAGACTAAAGAACATGACTAAAAATTTAAAGTGACCATACCAAGTACGAAAAGCTGTTTTTGAAATGTCACATTCTCTGACTCTGAGATGATAATAGCCGGATCTGAGGTCTATCTTGGAGAAATAGCTAGCACCCTGAAGTTGGTCAAACAAGTCATTGATTCTGGGAAGTAGATACTTGTTCTTGACCGTAACTTTATTGAGCTGACGGTAATCAATACACATTCTGAGAGAACCGTCTTTCTTGCACACGAATAAGATTGGTGCACCCCACGGGGGAATACTGGGCCTGATGAATCCCTTATCTAAGAGATCCTTCAACTGCTCTTTTAATTCTTTGAGTTCTGTTGGTGTCATTCTGTATAGCGGAATGGATATAGGCTGAGTACCTGGAAGAAGATCACTGCCGAAGTCTATTTCCCTTTCGGGAGGAATTCCTAGCAAATCTTTGGGAAAAATATTTGAATATTCATTCACAACTGGGACTGAATCAAGAATGGGAGTTTTGGATCTAGGGTCCTTAACTCAAACAAGATGATAGACACATCCCTTAGATATCATTTTTCATACCCGAAGGTAGGAAATAAGCTGACCTCTGAAAGCGGATGCACTACCCTTCCACTCTAAGTTGGGTTCATTCGAAAAATGGAACTGGACTATTCTATTTCTACAGTCGACCGTGGCATAGCTGGAATGAAGCCAATCCATGCTAAGAATGACATCAAAATCAGTCATCTCTAATTCGACTAAGTCTGCTGAAATGACTTTCTAAAATATCATAATCGGACAGTTCTTGTATACTTGCCGGGCTATGATGGTTTTACCCACTGGGGTAGAGACTGAAAAGGGCTCTGCTAGAATTTTGGGACTGGTTTCGAAATCGCCTGCTATATAGGGAGTAACAAAAGACAAAAAATCACCTGGATCTAACAAATCGTAAACATGCACATGAAAGATCTGTAACGTAGTCGTAACTACATCAGGGGAATTTTCCTGATTTTGCCGGTACAGGGGAGCATAGAGTCTGTTTGGATGTTGCCCACTAGTAGCACTAGAGGTGGAACCCTACTGATTCGGTCGATCGGACTGAGCTCAAGAACGGTTCTGTTAACCCTGCGGACCTGACTGCGGACAATCTCTAACTCTGTGGTATGGATTGCCACAACCAAAACAGGTATCACTGCCAGCTCTGCAATTGCCCTGGTGGTTCTTGCCATAAGTCTGACAAAGAGGATAGGTGCGAGCACTGCTAACACTGCCCTGAGACTTAGAGCCTGGTGCTCTATCTCTGTTGCCGTCTCTGAATTTCGGCACTGGAGCACTGGTTGACGAAGGATCTGGAACTGATAACTTAGGATGAAATTGAGAATGGTTTCCTCATTCTGATTTTGGTTGAGCAAAGTTGAAACTACCTATCCTTGCTCTCCTATTTTGCTTCTTCCTCATCTTAATCTTTTGTTCCTCTATTTGCTGAGCATGAGTCATGAGCCTGGCTAAAGTCATGTCACTATTCAACCTCGCAGATCTATACTCGTTGACCACACTATCATTTACCCCAGAAGTAAACTTACTCATCTTGGCCCTGCTATCTGCAACCACATGAGGAGCATATCTGGCCAATTGAGTAAACTTAAAAGAATACTCTTTCACTGTTATATTTCCCTGCCTGAGGTTGATGAATTCTAACATCTTATCCTCTCTCATCTCTAAGGAAAGAACCTCTCTAAGAATGTGATGACAAACTCCTCCCACTCTATAGGCCCTGCATCATCTGGCCTTTCTGACTTTCACTGTTTGTACCAAGTGTAAGCAACATCCTACAACTGATATGTAGCTAGCTCATCACTCTCAACAGGAGTAATCTCCATGATGTCAGTAACCTTATGAACTTGATCGATGAATTCCTGAGGGACCTCATCTAACTTAGACCAAAGAAAGGATGGCGTATTTATTCAAGTGAACTCCCGAATCCTGGTTGCAGCTGAATTGGCCACTGGGTTGGCCGGAACGACAGTTGGTCGTTCATTTTGAGCAGTAACTGACTAAGCAAGAGTAGTGAATACAGTTCTGAACTCTGCATGAGAAACATGTTCGCCTAAATATTCTTTGGGTTGAGGGGCTGACTGATTCCCGTTTCTTCTTTTAAGAGGCATGTTCCGTAACAAAGAGAAGAAACAGATTGGACTAAGAGATTGACTTGAAATTATGCTCACTAGCACGACATGAATACTGAAAGAAGGGAAACTGTTCCTAAAACATATTATAGCCTCATGCGCATAAATGTGGCGTGCAATACACCCATGAACAAAACTCTACTAGATACAGCTTTCAGACTTCCTAGGACTCTATTAAACCTTAGGCTCTGATACCAAGTTTGTAACACCCCGAATTTGGTATTCGAAATGCTACACGGTGCTCATGATCCCGAAGGACCACAAGCTAACCCATGACTGATATATGTACCTGTGCATTGCATAACATACTGTATATAATGTGGAATTAAAGGATGAAAGGCCATAAGGTTCAAATTTGATAAAAATATAACATCTGGTGGGGGTATGAACTGCCCAAAACAACTGAATAACTATCTGAACATAATAGTTTGAAAAGTCTCTAAAACATAAATATATGGATACGGAGTTGATGGGACATGTCCCCAACTAACTCTGACGACTGAAATAACTAAGTACTGTAATAATAAAATAATAAATCATATCATCCTCGGGGGATGAGGACTCATTGTTGACTGACTGTTGATATCTGGAATCTACTGATGCTCGGGAGCTCGTGTCTCTGAACCTATGGTATAAAACACCATAGCGCTAATGCATCAGTATGATTGAATGTACGGGTATGCATGTGAGGTTGGCTGAATGCATAGGGTTCATATGCATGAAGAATAATAATAACAGACTGACTATCATGAGCGTGAGAATAAATACATGAGACATAATAACTAACACTGATACCGTGATAACATGATTGCTAAATCTAAATACTGATAACATGAGTGACTGTATCTGACAGTTCTGATTTTGATGGAACTATCTGAGTTTCGTACTAAGCTGAGTTGACTGTATCTGACAGTCCTGAAATCTGAAGAACTAGTTGATTTCTTTGACTGATAGTGATACTGAAACTGTGGGAAATAGTTATCTAACTGACATGCCCTAAATTGCGCTATAATAGCTGAGCTGGGGTCCAATCTGTGCCCTGATTGGAAGGGTGTCAATACTGCGCCACTGGTAAGGACAACATGTGAGTGACCTTCAACTAGCAGGTTACTCTAGTGAGAACGGTGGGAACCCTCAACTAAATGATTAAGCCACCTCATCTACCCTCAACTAGTAGGTATGATGTCTCAACCTACGCTGTCTATATAGTTCTGGAACGCAAGGATTATTTCTAAGAATCACACCCTCAACTAGCAGGTGAGTTCCCATCCTTGGGTTCACTCGGTACTGAATCCTACTCCCATCTGAATAAACATTGAACATAATTACTAATCTGAACATGAACTGAGTTACCGAATCCCGTTGACTGACAAAATACTACTGACATTTGACAACTGACTGATTTCATGAGATTATTAAGATTTCCTGAGTTATAAGACTGTCTAAAGTTCAGACCCCACTTTGTGGGAATACACTGGGTTTGTTGTTGTTATATAAAAATGTCTGAAGTCTAAGAATCATGGCTTGACTGAGAGTATCGTGAAAACATGACATGGCTCTAGGCATACAGCTAAATTTTTGGGTGCAAGTACCCCCAAGACTCGATAGAAGGAAACTGACAAAGCATAACTTTCTTGAATACATGGCATACATAATATCGTAGGTTGGGATTATTTCATGAGGCACTTAATTGTCATAATCTTATACCTGGACAAGGGAGCAAATAATCATGGCTTAATTACATACTTTTAATATCGTGAACACTTTATCAAGCAAGCATAATGCATAACCAATTTTAGGGGAGTCATCTTAAACATGAGTAAATGGCATGCATTTGTCATATAAACAACAATTTAGTCATTATTCATGATTTCTACTACACTAGGCATTTCATCAAACACCTTACATGCACTATTTAGGATATAGGTATGATCATCAATTAAATACAATAGGATTCTACCATTTAACCCTATTGCATGAATTTCAACCCTATGCTATCATGGTTTCATGAAAGCATGATAAAGATTCAACCTTGGTAGCCATACAACCATAGAAACATGAATATAATCAATTCACCACATAAATATCATGATATAGAATTTAAAAGAGGATTTATAAGTTTCATGGACGAAAGGAATCCATGAATAAACACTATGCATACCTTAGTTGAAAGTTACTTAAAAATCTACAGTGAAATCTCTTGGACTTGGGTCTTCAAGTTGAAACTCTTGCTCTTGTTCTTGAGAGAAATTGAGAAAAAAGTGTATAATTTGGTGTTTTTGAGCTTTAATCCCGTGTTTTTTATATATATAGGGGTGGGAAAATGACCAAATTTCCCCTCACAAAGCACAGAGGTGGAATGCTGAAAAAACTGGGCACAAAGGCTATAGCAAGGCGGCACCTTTCCCAGAGCCTTTTGCAGCTGGGCGCCCTGCTATTGAGGGAGGGGGCCAAGTCTATAGGCTGGGTGGCACCCCTTTATAGCCTTTAGCTACTGGTTCGAAATCCAAACGTGCTCTAAATGGATTTCAAAAATTCCGAAACTCACCCAGAATGTACTATTGACTTGCCCCATCACAACGCAACTTGAAAATTGAAAAACGAAGGTCGAAAAGGTCGTCAAATAAATCTCTGAAGTTCGAAGGCTTAAAATGAGACTAAGTGTTGAACACCTAGCTAAAATATTCTAAGTGTTGGGCCTTTCAAAGAGCCTTTAGGAGCTAAAAGAGCTGATTATCAACGTAAGATTTTGCGTGGTCTTACATTAAGCAATACGTTATTCATTTAATCATAGTGAAAATCAATTTAAAATTTTACTATTTATAACTTTTTTAAATCTTGAAAAATAAATTTGTTTCTTTATTTCATCATTATTTTTATGTAATGGAAAGTGAATCAATGAGAGGAAATAATTTTTTATATATATAATCTTATCGCCATAAATAATTTGGTAAGTGATTTGTTTATTTAAGATAATTTATTAAGAAGCAAATCGTATTAATCTTTATATACTCAATTAGGATCGTTTTTACTTTTTCACTGAAGTAATTGCAAATCAAATTGATATATTTTTCATAAGATAATTGGGAAAAAATACCAACCATATTATGCAAAACATTATTCATTTAATTGTAGCTTAAAGTAATTTAATAGTTTAGTCATTTTAACTTTTATATATCTTGAAAAATAAATATGTTTCTTTTATCATTATTTTTATGTAACAGAAAGTGAAATTGAGAGTATATTTTTATATATATAATCTTATCGCCTTTAATGATTTTGTAAGTGTATATGTTTTGAATTTAAGTTTTGTTCATTGTCGGTTAATCTACACTATTAGGTAACCTTGACTTGTTATTGTAGGTTACCCAATTTTTCCTTTTCCAGTTTTTATTTAAAATTTGAGAAACATGTGATAGTGTAGAATATTTTATACACTGATAGTACACTAAATTTAAACTCAAAAAAGTACTAATTTTTTAAAGAAGAAATATTATATCTTAAGATTGGAATATGCATAAAATAGTCAAAAGAAAACGTACTAATTAATGTTTTCTTCGGAAGCACCTCAAAGAAAAAAATCTATCTATATCAAATAAGAGAAGCAAAAAGTGTCACGTGTCAGCACCACAAAAGCAGAATTAAAAAGTTTAAAAGTAAAATTAAAATAACATTCTAAAAAGCATTAACTGCCATTATTAAAAATTAAAAATTAAAAATTAAAATAACTTCTCAAGAACTATTAAATGTCATTATGAAAAATTAAAATTTAATAAAAGAAATTTATTATTTAAATAAATCTAAATTTTAAAAGGCCTGAACTTTATTTTAACTGCATATGTAATTTAAAGTTTTTATTTACATGAGAATTTGTAAATGAAATTAATAAAATTTACATGAGAATAATTTTTTTATAAATTTTATTGAAATTAATAAATTTTAAACGAAATTTAAATAAAATAATGAAATTTAAAAAAAAATTAACCTACAAAATTACACGAGCACTGCTATGTAAGGGCGTGCATCGGCCGGTTCGTTTCGGTTTTATATATTATCAGTTTGATTTATCGATTTTTATTTTTAAATATGCTAAACCAATAACATATATTTTTTATCGGTTTTGGGTTTATCAATTTTTAGTGCTTATCGATTCGTTTTTCGGTTTAACCGATAAGAAAATACTCATAAAATAGAAATAGTAGTAACTACCATAAGAAAAACGGATCTTAGTTGTGACCAAAAATCCTACATGATATGTTTTAATTGACAAGAATCTTCAAGTTTGAACTAAATGTTGGGCGAATTTAAAAGTTTGTATAATTGAAATAATAGGTTTGTTGGTTTATAGAAATTAAACAGAAATTAATATATATATATATATATATATATATATATATATATATATATATATATATATTGGGTTATCGATTTACCCAATAATTCAATAAGAAAAAAATCGAACCGAACCAATAACCCAATATTTTTTTTATAAAATTATTAAAAACCCGTTAACCCAATAACAATAAACCAATAACATTTTTATCGATTCGGTTTATCAATCGATTCGATTTTTGTACACCCCTACTACTATGTTAATTATTAATACATAGAATTTAATTTAATTTTTTAAATCCTTAACAAATTAATTCAATAAATAAAATAGTATGTTTATATTATAATATAATGATCAATATGATATTCAAATCATATCTTTTATTTATTTATTTTAAAAAATTATATTTTAATCCTTATCACTTATTATGTGATATGATTATTAAATTTGAATTAAATAAAAATTGATTTGGAATCCTATTTATAATTATTCTTTAACACCAACCAAGCATCGCGTCGGTACGAAGACTAGTATAATTTTTAATAAGGAATGAACCTCCACGTGGATCTTGGTTTACTAGTCATATAATTCGGGGATCTTCGTATTTTATAATTTTATTGTATACTTTGCCTATTTTCAACTGTTCTTTTGTAAACTAGATATTCACAGCAAGTGCTAGCATGGGACCAATAAATATATTTTTTATTTCAATTTATATGACGTAAATAGAATTTAGATAATTAATCATTAAAATAATTTAAGTTTTTTATTATTGTGATTTATAATACTTTTTCTTCTATTTCAATTTAAGTGACAATAAAAAAAAAATCGAGAGCCAGCCAAATATTTTATATTTTTAAAATTTTAAATTATGTGATTTATAATAATTATTTACATAATTTTTAATAAAATGTGAATATTCTCTTCGTCCCAATTTATGCAGCACAGACAAAATTTTGGTAATTAATCAATTTTTTAAATATTTTTATTAATTATTGTTATTTATTGTACTTTTTATTTCATTTTCAAATAATATATGTTGTTTTATATCTTCATGTGTCTCATTCCAATTTATATGACACTAATATAATTTTGATAGTCAATCGAAATTTTTATGTTGATATATCATTTTTTTTATTTTTTATTTTTTAATACATAAATGACTCATAATAAGTCTCATATAAGACATTAAATGAGTTTCATGTTTAAATTAAATTAAAACTTCAAAAATTAATTTATCATTTTATGTCTAATTTATCTTTTTTTTTTTTTTTAATATTTAGATGACTTATAATAATTAATTATGGTGATAAGTAAAATTACGATTGAAGCAGCTGAAGAAGGTATCACAAAACCTCAAAAGTTAATTTATTATTGTATTTCTATTTTACCTTTTTATTAAATATAATTATTTTTTAATACTTAAATGACTTATACTAATTAATTGAGAATGATATACTAAAATTACGATTGAAACAACTGAAGCAGGCATGTTGAAGACGTGCTTGCTTATTGCCCTTTATTATTAGTAGTAAAATTAAACTAAGTCTCAATTTGTCACCACTATAATCAACGTAAATGTTTGATTTCTAATTGAAAAATATTGATTCAATATATATTACGATTAAATTGAGTTTCAATTTATCGTGATAATAATCAACATAAATATTTAACTTTTAAATTATTATTTTTATAATCATGGTGTCTGGACCAGCTTGCGCGCACCAATCAATGTTAAGGTTGGATTGTATCTTAATTTATCTTGATCAACTATAGTCAACATAAATGGTTGACTTTTATTTGGGAAATGTTGATTGAATCTATGTTAGGATTAAATTGAATTTCAATTTATCGTTATTATAATCAACATAAATGATTTACTTCTACTTGAAAAATATTAATTCAATCTCTGTTAGGATCAAATCGAGTCTTAATCTATCACGACTATAGTCAAAATAAAGGATTGACTTCTAAATGGGAAATATTGATACAATCTATGTTAGGATTGAATCATGTGTCAATTTGTCACTACAGTCAACATAAATGGTCGACTTCTATTTGGAAAATGTTGATTCAGAATATACTAGGATTACATCGAGTCTCAATTTGTGAATTTTATTTTTTTAAAGTTCAGGTATTTTTCTGAGTATTTTTTCAATAATTTATATTGACGTATCATTTTGAGTGTATTTTATTTTTTATTTTTATGAAATTTTATTATTTTTAATGCTTAGATGACCATAAAAAATAATTAGGGGTAATATAATAAAATCACGATTGAAACAACGAAGCAGACATGTCTTAAAAGACTTATAACAACTAATTAGAAGTGATACAAAATTACTATAAAAATATTTGTGAAAAAAGTTAAATGAGTCTCATATAAGAAATCAAATTAATTTAAAACATCAAAAATTAATTTATCATTTTATGTCTAATTAATATTTTTTATTAAATATTTTTTTAATACTTAGATGACTTAAAATAATTAATTAGGGTGATAAGTAAAATTACGATTGACGCAGCTGAAGAAGGTATTACAAAACATCAAGATTTAATTTATTATTTTATTTTAATTTTACCTTTTTATTAAATATTATTATTATTTTAATACTTAAATGACTTATACTAATTAATTGAGAATGGTATAGTAAAACTACCGCTGAAGCAGGAATGTTGAAGACATGCTTGCTTATTGCTCTTTATTTTTATTAGTAAAATTAAATTAAGCCTCAATTTGTCACCACTATAATCAACGAAAATGTTTTTCTAATTGAAAAATATGATTCAATCTATATTAAGATTAAATTGAGTTTCAATTTATCACGACTATAATCAACATAAATATTTAACTTTTTAATATTTTTTTATAATCATGGTGTCCGAGCCAGCTTGCGCGCACCAATCAATGTTAGGATTGGATTGTATCTTAATTTGTCTTGATCGACTATAGTCAACATAAATGGTTGATTTTTAATTGAGAAATGTTGCTTGAATCTATGATAGGATTGAATTGAATTTAATTTTGTCATGATTGTAATCAACATAAATGGTTTACTTCTACTTGAAAATATTGATTTGATCTCTATTAGGATCAAATCGAGTCTCAATCTATCACGACTATAGTCAAAATAAAAGATTGACTTCTAAATGGGAAATATTGATTCACTTTGTGTTAGTATTGAATCATGTGTCAATTTGTCACTATTGTCAACATAAATGGTTGACTTCTATTTGAAAAATATTGATTCAGTATATACTAGGTTAAATCGAGTCTCAATTTGTGAATTTTATGACTCGCCAATACAAGTGATGACTTCTAGTAACTCAATTTCACTTCTTAAATTTAGTTTTAGTAAGATGATGGTGATGGTGATGGTGATGATGTGAAAAAAACTTAAAAAAATACTAGCTTTGAAATTTTCTTTTGAATTTAATTTTGACAAATTATTAATATATATGTTAGCGAAAATATATAAAAATACTTTAAATTTTTAGTCAACACAATTATTAACTTATAGTAACTTAATTCACTCTTATGTATTTTTTCAAAGTGAAAAACTTTTAGAAAATAGCCTAACATTCAGCAAATTGGAGGAACCCATAATCTAACTTCAAAATTATCATATTTAGTAAATGTATGAATCGACTTTATTTGATATAAGATATAAATACAATGAGAGTAGTTCCATGCAACCTTTTTCAATTTTTTTCTCTTTTCTCTTTTCGTTTTATTTTTTATTTTCGTGTTTTCCTCTCTTTTATCTCTAACTTTTATTTCTCTTTCTTTTTTTTCTTTTCAATTATTTTCTTCTTTTTTTTTGTTTTTAGGTACTTTTTTTAATCTTTTTTTTCCTTTTCACGTTTTCCCTTTTAAAAAAAAACTATGTTTTTTTTGGGTACTTTTTCCTCAGTTTTTTTCTTTTGTGTGTTTTTCCTCCGTTTTTTTTCCCGTTATCGTTTCATTTTTTTCACTTTTTTTCTCTCTTCTATCTCTAACTTCTATTTCTCTTTCTTTTTGAATTTTTCCTTTCTCTTTTTTTGTTCTATTATATATTTTTTTTGTATTTTCTTAAAATATGGCTACGTCGAGCATAAATCATGAATGATAATGAAAATAAATAATCACTTATTGTATTCGCACCATCATTTATATTTTTCTATTCGTTGATGCAATTCTATTTGTATTTCTAGTTTATAATTCCCACTTGTATGGATGCACTTCATTGGAAAGAGGGACAATGAATTGTAACTCCTTTCACTCCCTCTTCTATTACTATTAGGGATCGCTTGAATTGTAATTAATTAAAACTTAGGCTAAATAAAATAATTAAGAGTTTATGTTTGTTTAGTTATGTAATTTTTTCTTTTTAATATTTATTTTTTGTGAGAAGAAGTATAAAATAAAATAAAATAAAATAAAATAAAATAAAATAAAATAAAATAAAATAAGAAATATATTGAAAACAATTTCGTCTTCAATTTTTACAAGCTAATTAATAGCCTAAAAACCCCAATAGCCAAAATAATAGCCTAAAAATCAAAACTTGATGATTATCTCTTCACAAGCATACTAACTCTACTAGCTCTTTCTTCAGTGTTCATTGTAGTTGCTCAAAGATATACACTCTACAGTAAAAATGAAAAGATTTTAAGGCTAATGAGTGTTTCATTAAACAATGCCTTAACTTAATCTAAACTAAAGCATAAACAAACAAAAAAATTCTACCAAACAAACTAATTCTTTCACATAGAAAGAACCAATCTTTATAACCAACAACAACAACATACCCACTATAGTCCCACAAATAATTTCTTGGGATGGTAGATTGTACGCAGACCTTACCTCTACCTTATCGGGTATGAGAGGCTATTTTCGAAAGACCCGCAACTCAAAGAACTAATTTTTTTACCAAAAAATAGCAAATTCAGAAATGGGCACTTCTAAAAAATGAAAACTTGAATATCAACCATACAATCAAGAAATGAACTTCATCAGCAAACTCAACAAGCTCCAAGAAAAAGCTCTATTTGACAATATAGATAACTATAACAATACCTTAGCAGTGATTTAATTGAACATTACATCTTTCAACAATGATTTCTCATAGTCAATTGCAGTGGGAGGATGATTCTTGCCATTTGCATATAAAAACTTTTGAGAATGTTGACAAAGATCATTCGAGCCAATCTGCAGAAACATAAGCAATTATATATGTTGTCAAGTTCAATTATTTTGTATAGTATTTTTAGGCCGCAAAATTAATAGCAAACCTGCATTGAGAACATGTCGAGTATGCTCTGCCCATTTTTAAACATTGCTACAGCAACGAACATCGCCTTAGAGACTTTTGATCGATGCAGCTCCATTTCTTAAGAGACACAATCGCCTCCAATATCGTGGCTAACCAAGATGACCTACATCAAGAAAGAGCCAATTTACACGCCTTTCAACATTTAAGTTTGAGAACACCAATGCATATTGTTATTTGAACTACTCAAGGTACGTTTAGTCAAATCTTTATACCATCAGATAGATTTTCAATGAAATTAGTGAGTGGTTTTACGTATTCGGAGAATGTGGTAATGTTGTTGAAGTCAAAATAATGAGCACCAGAGCCAGTTAAATCTATGGCATCAACTTGATATCCTATTTCTTTTAGTAGTATTATAGTTTTGTACCAACACCAGGCACCAAAACTGCCTCCATGGACAAGAACAAAATGCCTGATCTCTAAACTTTCAAGTATTGTATCCTAAGAAGTCAAAAACATGTTACTTAACATATGATACAAAAAACAGTCAGTTAATCAAGATTTTGAGTTTCTGAGAAATCAATTAACCACACAACCAAATCAAGTTTAAAAAATACAATTAACAACCCAAATTTCAGCTCAAATTAACTCATAAACAAGCTGTAACTCTCATCAAAACCTACAAGCTTCAGATTAAATAATAAAAAATAATCAATAATTATTAATAGGATACACAAGCTCTAATATGCTCACGAAATCCAACAATAAATATTAAGCATATAATCAATAATTTATTTATAAAAAATAAAACCATGAAAAATAATCAAAAATAATTTTGCAAAATAGATATTACAAAAAAAAAATTAAAAAATCGCGGACTTCATTTTTTTCATTATTTTTTTAGTACATCGACATGCAAAACAGATCAAACAATTTACCTCATGTATCAAATAGAAAAATATACATGTTTCCTCGAATAAAATATCAACGATCTTGCTAAGACTATATTGACTGAAATACACAGATATAAACTACTGCCTTAATCTAGGAGTAAACTATGTTGTTTTAAATTTATTTTTCATCCTAATTATCAAGATTCTGCGGGAAAACCCATAATTATACATACCTCAATGACTACCCAAAAATTCACATGCTTAAATTACTAGAAAAAAAAAGATCAACATCCTTCACATCTCATCAACAAGCAAACTTAGAATGTATAATCACTTATAATAATAATTTTGGATTGTAAAAATTTAACAGAGAAAACTATGTGCAAAACGGAGAGAAGATGAAGTTTCTAGACTCAAAATGTAGGTAAGCACTGTACTTTCCTTTTTCTTGAATTGGACTTTTACTTCTATTGGACCACTCTTTTATCCAATCATATTTTTGGCCACATCCATTTATATATATATATTCAACTATTAATTCAATAATTTTTGTAAGTTGTACTTTCTATTTTTTAAGTTCAGATTTTTATAAAAGTTATGAGTATTTTTACAATTTATAGTCTAATATAATTTATTTGTGACTATAAATTATTTTATTAGGGATCAAATTAATATTTTAGAGTTATTGTTATTAAATATTTTTTAATATTTAAATTATTTAAAAAAATCATATAATATAAGATAAATACTACATATTAAGCAAATTTTAAAAATAATGAAAAAAAGTAGTATACTTGACAAATTATTTAATAATATATAATTTGTGTTCATTTTTATTTGAAATAATAACTATTAAATATTTGAGTGTATGAATCTTTAATATTTATAAACACTATTAAATAATAGTTAAATGGACCTATATATTTTTATTTCAATTACTTAATTCTTTTAAAAATAATTTAATAATAATAAATATTGAAGTAGATACAGTTGTTCCATACCCATCACTTTTGCTTCATTCATAATCTTAATCTTTACCATCTCAACTACCCCTTTACTTGAACAAAAAAATTGAATCTTGAAACCCTCCCCCCCCCCCCCCAATTTTTTTTTTTAAAATCAATCTTGAAATCCAAAAAGAACCCAAAATTTCTTGAAATCTCTAATCAAAATTTTTAATTTTTTCAAGATCAAGATTCAAGAAAAATCAAGATTCTTATCATAAATATTGGTGCTGTCCAATTTGTACCATTTGCATCAGGTGTTGTACTCTTTGTTCCCCTCTTCAAGAAAAAGATCCAAAAAAATCATCATTTCTTGATTAGTACCATTATTATTATTATTATTATTATTATTATTATTATTTTGAACTTTATTAATTAGTTTCGTCACTTTATTTTTGATTTCCTGGGATATTTGGTATGCTTGGTTGCTTATTGTTGTTGTATTACTGTTGCTCCACTACCCCTTTGTTTGTCTTTGGGTGGATTTATTTGTTTGTTTGTTTTATTTTGATCAAGCTATTTTTCGTATCTTCACTGCCTGGAATGTGTGTGGATTAACAGACCTGTTAATTTGGTGCATAGTAGCTGTTGGTGGTGTTTTTCGTGGCATTTCTGTGCTCTGCGAGTGTTTGTTATTGTTGTACTGTTGGGTACCTCTTTGAGTGGTATCCGGTGTTGAGGTGTGACTGTGGGGGTAAATGGTGGAATAGGGTCATGTCCTGTGGGGGTGGGGTCAGGGGCCGGTGTTGGGGTCAGGCGGAGAGGCGGAGGGCGAGGTATTAGGAAAGGGATTTCGAGAGATGATAGGTTAAGGGTAGGATCGTGGAACATAGGAACACTTCAGGGTAAGTTGATAGAGCTAGTCAAGGTCCTTAGAAAGAGAAGGATCAACATTGCGTGTGTCCAGGAGACTAAGTGGGTAGGTTTTAAGGCTAGGGATGTGGATGGGTACAAGCTGTGGTATTCGGGTAGTGAGAGGCGTAGGAATAGTGTAGGTATTTTAGTGGATGAAGAGCTTAGGGAGCTGGTGGTGGAGGTTAATAGGGTTAGTGATAGGGTGATGACTATTAAGTTAGTTCTTGGGGGGTTACGTTGAACATCTGTAGTGCTTGTGCGCCACAAGTGGGCCTGGATGAGGAGGATAAGAGGAGATTTTGGAAGGTCTTGGATGAGGTGGTTAGTAGTATGCCTAGGTCGGAGAAGCTTTTCATAGGAGGGGACTTCAATGGGCACATCGGGGCTTTACCGTTAGGCTATGGTGAGGTGCATGAAGGCTTTGGTTTTGGGGATAGGAATGATGCAGGAGTCGCGCTTTTGGATTTTGCGAGGGCCTTTAAGTTGGTGATAGTGAATTCCTGTTTCCCAAAGAAGGAAGAGCACCTGGTTACTTTCCGTAGTAGATTAGCCAGGACCCATATTGACTTTTTGCTGCTTCAGAAGGGGGATAGAGCTTTGTGTAAGGATTGTAAGGTCTTGCCGAGTGAGAACCTTTCGACTCAACATAGACTTCTGGTGATGGACTTGGTTCTGAAGAAGGGAATTAAGAGAAGGAGGAGGAAGGGTCAACCTAGAGTCAGGTGGGATGACCTGACCCCGGTTACTATTTTGGAGATAGAGGCGAAGTTGGAGGGGATGGGGGCTTGGAAGTGTAGGGGGGATGTGGATAGTATGTGGAATACGGCTGCGGGTTGCATTAAGGAGTCGGCTAGAGAGGTTTTAGGTGTCTTGAAGGGATGGTCTGGCCGACATCAGGGGGATTGGTGGTGGAATGAAGAATTTAAGAAAAAGGTGGAGTCGAAGAAGGAGGCTTACGTTAAGTTGGTTGAGAGTAAGGATGAGGAAGAGAGACGGGTGAGCAGGGATGAGTACAAGCTAGCTAGGAAGGAGGCTAAGTTAGCAGTCTCCGCGGCTAAGGCTTCTGCATTTGAGAGATTGTATGCGGGTTAGAGGAGAAGGGCAGGGAAAAGAGGTTGTATAGGCTTGCCAAAGCTAGGGAGCGTAAGGGTCGAGATTTGGACCAGGTTAAATGCATTAAGGGTGAGGATGGAAGAGTTTTGGTTGATGACGTTCATATTAAGAAAGATGGCAGTTGTATTTTCATAGGCTCCTGAATGATGATGGGGACAGAGACATTATTTTAGGAGAGTTGAAGCATACCGAGGATTTTCGCGATTTCAGCTACTGTCGGTGTTTCAAGGTGGAGGAGGTGTGGGAGGCTATTCGCAAGATGCGAAGAGGCAGGGCGACGGGGCCCGATGAGATTCCAGTGGATTTTTGGAAATTTGCTAGCAGGACGGGGTTGAGGTGGTTGACCGACTTATTCAACAAGATTTTCAAGTCCACTAAGATGCCTGAGGCATGAAGATGGAGCATGATGATTCCTTTATATAAGAACAAGGGTGATATTCAAAGTTGCAACAACTACCGAGGTATTAAGTTGTTGAGTCACACGATAAAGATTTGGGAGAGGGTGGTGGAGCGGAGGTTGAGGAAGATTGTGTCTATTTCAGAAAATCAATTTGGTTTTATGCCTGGACGCTCGACGATCGAGGCGATTCATCTAGTGCGGAGACTGGTTGAGCAGTATAGAGAGAGGAAGAGGGACCTGCATATGGTGTTTATTGACTTGGAAAAGGCATATGACAAAGTCCCTAGGGAGGTTCTTTGGAGATGCTTGGAGGCAAGAGGGGTTCCTGTGGCTTACATTCGTGCAATTAGGGACATGTACGAGGGGACGAAGACTCGGGTAAGTCTGTCGGAGAGGATTCCGAGCATTTTCCACTCCTGATAGGGTTGCACCAGGGATCGACTCTTTGTTTATTTTTATTCGCTGCGGTTATGGATGTGTTGACACGGAGCATTCAAGGAGAGGTGCCATGGTGTATGCTTTTTGCGGATGATGTAGTCTTGATTGATGAGTCTCGGCGAGGTGTTAATGATAAGTTGGAGGTTTGGAGACAAACCCTTGAAACTAAAGGATTCAGGTTGAGTAGGACTAAGACGGAGTACTTGGAGTGCAAGCTTAGTGACACGAAGCATGAGGACGATGTGGTAGTGCAGTTGGATTCTCAGGTGGTGTGTAAGAGGGATAGTTTTAAGTATCTTGGGTCTATGATTCAGGGGAATGAAGAGATTGATGAGGATGTATCTCACCGTATTGGGGCGGGCTGGTTGAAATGGCGACTCGCCTCGGGAATTCTATGTGATAGGAAGGTGACTCTTAAGCTTAAAGGCAAATTCTACAGAGTTGCAGTCCGACCGGCTATGCTGTACGGCGCGGAGTGTTGTCCTGTTAAGAGTTCTCACGTACAGAAGCTGAAGGTGGCTGAAATGAGAATGTTACGTTGGATTTGTGGTTACATGAGGGCAGACAGGGTTAGGAATGAAATCATTCGGGAGAAGGTAGAAGTGGCATAGGTGGAGGATAAGATTCGGGAAGGGAGGTTGAGATGGTTTGGGCATGTGATGAGAAGGGGCACGGATGCTCCAGTCGTAGGTGTGAGAGGTTGGCTTTGGATGGTTTTAGGCGGGGTAGGGGTAGACCTAAGAAATACTGGAGAGAAGTGATTAGAAGTAACATGAGCAATTACGGCTCACTAAGGACATGACCCTCGATAGGAAGGTTTGGAGGAAGAGTATTAAGGTAGAGGGTTAAGGGGTGTGGTCAGGCAATAGGTGGGCGGTAGAAGAGTTTTGTGTAGCTTGGTTGATAGTGCTAGGGTTGGGAGGGTGCCTTTGTTGGTTAATGTCCTTTTTGTGGTTGTTGTAACATGTTTATTTTATCATGTTGTATGCTTTAGATGTTTGGACTTCGATCGCGGTCCCTTTCTTTTGCCGGGAGTCTATCGGAAACAACCTCTCTACTTCTTCGGAGGTAGTGGTATGGACTGCGTACATTCTACCCTCCCCAGACCCCACTATGTGGGATTATACTGAGTTTGTTATTGTTGTTGTTAATAAATATTGAAGTAATAAATATTTTATATCATACAATAATTTATAATATAATTAGTACTTATTTAATTTAATATGGCTTTATAATCTTATATTATAATCGACATCTTAAATTAGTATTGATAAATTTAAGATCACCCGCACATCGCGCGGGTACGTTAACTATGTCCAATATATTTTAATTACTTAAATCTTTTTAAAATGTTTGAATAATAATAAATATTGAATTAATAATTTTTTTAAATCATATAATATTTTATAATATAATTATTACTTATTTAATTTAATAAAATTTTAAAATTTTATATTATAATCAACATCTTAAACTATTATAGCGGGTACCTACACTAGTTTCTTTAATAATAAGTGAACCTTAATACCAAATAAACTGAATTTTTCAATATATAAAGTCACTCTAACTTATGATATATATATTGTTAAGATTCACTATTTTTTTTTCCAATGTTATGATTCATTATAAATTGATTGATTTTCTGTTGGTTATTAATCTATTGCGACTCAAATTTGTAAGTAAGATTTGAAATTGATAAAGTTCAAAATCACACTGGTAACAAGGTAGCAAATATGAAAATTTCAAGCTAAAAATTGTGTAACCAAGCTTATATCATGTTTATAATACTTGATTCTGATAAGACAATAATTAAAGCAGATCAAGACGGAATACTGTCTATTAAAATATTATCAATATCTATATGTGATAAGTTAGCATGTTTTAATAATTCTCCTGTTATTACTATCACTAATAGTGACTATGTAATGTTGACTATATATGTAGCTTTCTAAGTATTTATAAAATATAACTCTATTATTCAAAAAGAAAATCATTATCAGCTGATTTGCTAGAGTGTTAAGATGGACAAATCCATTCATTCTAACTAAGAAGTTTTAAGTTTAAATTATGAAAAGAAAAATATATTATCATGCGAGCTTCTTCTTTAATCAATCAAATTTATATGTCATACATCCACTCCTTAGAAGAGTCTTCAAGTTTAAACAACAATATAATATACTTCAATGTAATTTTACAAGTAAAATCTAAAAAGGGTAATGTGTACATTATCCTATTTTTGAAGATTATTTTTAAATGTCTCTCGGCTCAAATAAAGTAATTTTTTAAAAAATAATTACAAACAAAATACTACTAATATTCAATAATGTAATAATAAAAATAAAAAAGTTGACCGATGACAATTAAATTTTTTTAAAAAAGAGATAATATAAGAGTGGAAGAAAACAAAGGAGATAGCATATAATTATGACAATTGAAGAAGAAAATAATAGGAGAGTAAAAAATAATAATATTGATACAAAAAATTAGACAACGCCCAATTGCCTACTAATCTTCTTTTCAAATTCTCGATCACCATATCCTCCTATCTAGAATCATATTTTCATTAAGTTTAAGATATGTCAATGTCATGTCTAATCACCTCTTTGACCACTTCTTCTTCTCTCCATTTTCACTTTAGTTAACCTCTCACACCTTCTTATCGAGACATTGTGCATCTCTTCTTTATATGCCCGAAAAATCTCTATCTTTCACTTCCTCATCTTGTCCACTGCGAAGATAATAGTAGAGCCAGAATTTTAACTAAGAGTATTCAATATTATCACGATCCAACTAGTCGGATCGTGCGAGCACCTACCTAACACTTACCCAGATAGAAGAACCTTACGAATCTATCATTCGTTTAATGTGGAAGTTAAACCATTCATTTTTAGAGGGATAATCAATCAACTAATTTTAAATAGCTCTTCATTCAACCTCTTAATCCAGTTAACATCAAAATATAAATTCAATTTAATACATTAAATATGTAAAAGTGATGTGAAAAATAATCAACAGTGATTCCTCATAAACTATCCTAAAATGGTAAAAGAACACTAGCCAAGGAATAAGAAAGTTCATGATACAATATCCATGCAAATAGAGAGGGCATGGGTTGTTGCTGATACAAAACACCCAACACAAGATGCAAAACAACCAACAACACAACAATAACAAGATGAACACAAACTACGGATTCAACAACAACAATAACACAAGATAATAACAACAAAATGTAAAGATAGATAGTTTAACAAAGGAATACATAAACTCTAAGAACCCTAGAATGTCTCAAATTCTAAGACCCCTAAGGCTTACATAGACATCACCAAACTCTTACGTAGACACACGAGGGACGTCAATCTCCTCAAGCACCAACATTTCTAAGAATTTTTTTTAAAACAAGTGAGTACCGCACTTGCCTTGCCTAGTTATGTTTGGGATACTACTCTCACAAGAGAGAAAAAGTTTCAATGTTATCTTTCCATCATCTAAAATCAACTAAGGAAATAACCTAAAAAGAGTCTATTTATAAGCTATTACAAAATGAAGATAAAATAACCCTAATGCCCTTAATGACAGGGGATCCTATGGAGTGTAAGGAGGAGGCATAAAATGACCAAAACACACTTAAGTAGAGGGGTGATTTTGGAGTATTTGAAGGCTCTTCAATGCTCCAAAGCCGTGGGTTCCATTTTACTCTCGGGTAGGCATCAAAGTCAAGCCCAAGAAACCTTCCACACACGAAATTGCCTTTTGGTGTGTTCAAGATGGGTCCTCCATACATGCTCTTGTGTCATCGAGGTGGCCAAGGCTTGAGTATTCATGTGTTGGCCTCTCAAGATGTCATCAAAAGCTATAGTGGCCATTGGCTCGTATCATCCTCCCCTTCTTGAAAAGTATTCAACCTTGAATCCATACCTTCTGAAATCAAAGAGAAGACAAACAAGTACAATATCCTCATGGCATGAGGGTTAGGGTTAGTGCAACAAATAACATCATCATGCCAAGGTGGTACACACTTGAAGTATACCCACGAATCCTTTGTTTTTAACATGAAAAGTTTAGGGAAAATATCATAAAGTATTTGGCTAAAGGAAGCAACAAGAGGTAAGGAAACCACAAAGGTCATAATGGCATCACTAAATACAAAAGGTAAGCTTACCTTTACCTTAGGGACCATAAGACATAATTGCTTCATCACCTCTTTAAAAGGACACATCAAGAGTGGTGCCTCAATTGAAGTTAAAGTCCATGCAAAACATATAGCAATGTCACTCAAACATGTGTACCAACCAACAAATATCCTACCTTCACATACGGCCAATCCATAACTATCATGGAAGTCATCAAAAGCAAAAAGGTAGTATAAAAAGGAATCAAATATAAAAGCATCGTCCAAGGTGCTATTATCCATAAGGATGCCATTTGGCTCAAAATATTTAGCTCGGGATATGCACAAGGACGACGTCAAGGCATTTAAGCATAAACGATTTCTTCCTTTTACGCAATTCATGCCAACATACAATGTAGCTTTAACAAGATTATGAAAATCATCATATGCATAAAGGTAATAAAGAAAGGTACTAAAGAGACTAGTTTTATCAAAGATATATTCACAAGTAGGAACACACAAAGATAGAAAGAGACATTGCAAGCACGTAGGACTTTTCTTTTTCCAACAACTTCCCGAAAGAAGGTATTCCATCAAGGGATCCATTCCATTAGGGAGATTAGAGAAACTACCATGTGATAAGCCAATCCAATCCAAATAGTTTTCCCAAGAACTTTGTTTCCCTCTACTAATGAAAGTAAGAATGCTCTCAAGAGTCCTACAAGATACTTCAAATTGTCCAATCCTATAAAGGTGACAAGAAGTCTTTAACATCCTTGGACTCTTCCACAAACAAGAACTCAACTTGGCATCCACAAGTTTCTATTCACATAACTTAAGTACAAGTGTATCAAACATGAATGCAAGTATATAAGAAATACCCCAAAGAGACAATGACACATTTTCCCTAGGGTCCTCAAGTATAAAACCACTTTTGAGAAAGGGGTTTCCAATCAAAACTAAGTCACAAAGAAAGGTATCATATGAATGAAAGTCATCTAAAGTGTTTTCAAGATGTAACTCTTTCCTTGACCTACAGGTAGTGATACCTTGGTCAAGAGTGGAGACACTCAAGGATGAACTTTCTTGGCTCTTTTTATTACTCCCCTTCTTTAGTGAAAACTTATCATAGTAGGAAATTCCTCTCATGCATAACTTAGGTCTATCAAGTAGATTATAAATCCCCAAGAAAGACTTTTTATCATAGGGAAGGATTCCAATACTCACAACTATACCTTGCTTGTCGTCTTGACCCATCATTAAGTAGAATATATAACATTCTCCATATTTTAAGAGGTTACCGGGGTCAAATGAGAGAAGTAGTCATGGACATGGATTTTGGCCATCTCACTTTCCCCTATGGAGTCATCCCCAAATTTAGGCATACCTTCTTTATCAATATTGGAAATATCATGAATAAAAAGAGGGTAGAGAAAGATGTCTTGTAAGTCAACCTCAAATTAGTATTCTCGTGCATGCACTCACTACTAGTTTCAAGACCTTCACTATGATCATGCTCAACATAAGAAACACATAAAGAAAAAGTAGATGGAATTTCTAAACATGTTTCACCTCCTCTTTCAAATGGGTAATCCTCACCTAGATACAAAACACCATGATCAACAAAGGGATCATGATCAAAATCATTTTTACAAGAACAAACACCATTCGAGTTTTCCAAATATTCAAGCAATTTAAGGTCATTTTCACCCGATTGATCATTCTCTACAACATTTTCAACTTCACGGTGTTGATGAGCGAAAGTAAGACTTTCATCACACATCATGCTCAATGAATCATCTACAATATCATGACCAGATCTATCAACATCATCACTAACTTGAGGATCATCAAGAACACCATACACATGCTCAAGTAGTGGACTACATTTAGTAGTAAATTGATCATCATTCACACCGCCACTAGTTGTGGGAAACTCCCATGCCGACATAGACTCACCTTGGTTTTCACAAGTGTCAACTAGTGTGTGAATACTCTCATTACTTGTCATTGTGACCTTATTCGAGTTACAAGTGCTAGCACTAGGTGGACTTAATTCATTCTTACGAGAAGAATCAACTTTGTCATCTATAGGATCAACTAGTGCTTGCTTTCTTATGACAAGAATTGAATCTTCATGCAACCTAGAAATATCAAGAGTATCACAAAAGGAAGATTCATTCCATTCTTTTCTAGGCAAACCACCAACTACATCCACCTGGCTACTACTAGCCACATCACAACATTCTAAGTTTGTAGGAGTGTAGGAGATAGCATTATTACCTTGTAGCTCACATGAGGCATGAATTCACCTTGAAGTGTGTTATGGCAGCCCACTTTCTCCTTTGGGGAGCTCTTATCACAATAGAGTTTCCGATTAAGTGGCGCTTGGTCAAGAGGAATTGGATTTGGTGGTCTAAGTGTGAATATCAATTGGCGTAGCTTTTAAAGGTTCCATTTGAAATCTTCACAATTGGCATTGAAGCTATCAAACCTGGCATCGAAAGTATTATTGTCCATGGTACCTAAGAAAATACAATCAACAAGAAAAACAACAAACTAGTTAGCTCAAAATATCCTCACACTCTCCTCTCTTTGGGTACCTCATACTTGGTCTCACAAGTATTGTAAGTCGTGAGACGTTGAAGGGTGAGTTCTACTCTTATCCGGAGTGGATTTCTATTTGAAAGTCATAAATAAAATCTGGTTCGAACTTAAGCCAAGGATTTACAATGAAACAAAAAGATAAAAAACACACAAGGAACGTAAACACGAAGAAACAGACTCAAAACTAACTAACAACCTAGTAGGTGATTACTAGTTTGTCTATTAGTACTAGGATCAAGAAAATTGAAACTAAACAAACAAGAAATAAAAATTAGAAATATGAAGTTTTGAGCCTAAGGGTCGATTTTGAAGGTGATGACGTGGCAACCTCCAATTGAATGTTAAAATTGTTGAAAGTTTGAGAAATTTTCTTGTCTTCAAATTGTATTTATCAAATTTCAAGTTGGAATGGTGGAATTTCGGCTAAGGGAGGGAACCAACAAGACTTTGGAGCCTTTTTGCAAGTTCAAAAAGTGTTTGACTTTCTTGCACCTTTTTGGCTAAATACTCTTTTGAAAACTTTTGTCTCTTTCCCTTTTTGTAAGTCTTGGTAGGTCGCCTTTCTCCCTTTAGGTAAGACTACTTTTGAAACCATTTTGCCTCCTTGCTTCTTTTGTATTAGTCTTGGGATATGTTTTCAAGACAAACAAATGGTCAAACCCACTTTCTTCACTTACTTAGATCAAACAACCAACTTTGAAGACTTTCTTTCAACAATACATGAAGTTGGTGAAGAACAACAAGAACACCATTTTTGAAATTTAAGCTCTAGGTGCACGGTGGAACCCCCAAACACCAACAACAACATGTTTTCAAGTTTAAATCTTCAACAACAATATCAACAACACATGGACAAGTTTGAACCCACAACAACAACAACCTTCAATCTTCAAGATCAACTCAAAAATGGCTCAAAACTTAGTGTTAGACTCTTTTAGTGTTAGTGAAGAAAGAACTAACACTAGAAGCAATTCAAAACACACAAAAACTCATAAATCAAAGTTCAAGTTTCGGCCAAGACACCAAAAATGGGACATATTTCTTTTTTTATGAGATTTTCAGTTTTCCAACACTTTTTTTAATTTTCAAGTCAACAAGCCCAAGATTGATTCTGTAGGAATGAAATCAATCCTTTCTCTCATACCAAATGATAGGAAACACCCAACACAAGATCCAAAACAGACAACAACACAATAATAACAAAATGAACACAAGCTACGGATTCAACAATACAACAAGAACACAAGATAACAACAACAAAATGTAAAGATAGATAGTTTGACAAAGGAATACATAAACTCTAAGAACCCTAGAATGTCTCAAATTCTACGACCCTTAAGGCTTACATAGACATCACCAAACTCTTACGTAGACATAAGAGGGACGTCAATCTCCTCAAGCACCAACGTTTCTAAGCCAAGATTTCAACATAAGTGAGTACCACACTTGTCTTGCCTAGTTACAGTTGGGATACTCCTCTCACAAGAGATAAAAAGTTTCAATGTTATCTTTCCATCAACTAAAATCAACTAAGGAAATAACCTAAAAAAAGTCTATTTATAAGCTATTACAAAATGAAGATAAATAACCCTAATGACCTTAATAAGAGGGGCTCCTATGTAGTGTAAGGAGGAGGCACAAAATGACCAAAACACCCTTAAGTAGAGGGGCGATTTTGGAGTGTTTGGAGGCTCTTCAATTCTCCAAAGTTGTGGGTTCCATTTTACTCTTGGGTAGGCATCAAAGTCAAGCTCAAGCAACCTTCCTCACACGGAATTGCCTTTTGGTGTGTTCAAGATGGGTCCTCCATGCATGCTCTTGTGTCCTCGAGGTGGAAAGGACTTGAGTCTTCATGTGTTGGCCTCTCAAAACGTCATCAAAAGCTATAGTGGCCATTTGGCTCGTATCAGTTGCTGAATGATCACCGTCGTTGCTATGAAAATCCTAATTAAGCTGCACAATGTCTATGCCCCCATTTAAAATTAAAGTAAGTACAACATCAGTACAAACCACACGTACTAATAGGCATCATCGATCGATTAGGGTTAGAAACAAATAATATTAATAACAAATAACAAGAAATCATAACATCAACTAAGGTTCCGATTTTTTGAATCCCAGATTATGTGACTTACATGTCATTTAACATTTTTGTATATCTTTGTCTTTTAATACCCACTCTAACTCACGCCATCTTGACACTTAACTAATTTATTAACTTGTTTTTCACTACTCCCAACTCATATTGGGTCAAATCTACAAATCTCACAAAATTACCTCTTAAGGCAACCACGAATGGATCGAACCTCCTAGGTACTCCACTAATGCAACGTCCTATAAGATTTACAACCACTAAGACACTTATGACTTGACAATCCCTAAGGGGAGGGACAATATCATATTCAATACGCCTCCATAATACTCAGACAGTTGACATTAACTTGAATTCAATCATACTTTAGATTAATGGGGTGCTACTACATTTCATCAGTTTTGCTAGCTGACCAATTCACTCAACAATTCAACGACAATACATAAACATAACAGAATGTCAAGCATATGAATGAATGCATGTATGTAAGATGCACCTATCATATTTTCTCTTCTCAACATCATTAATATCATAAAAATTACCAACCCATTAACATCATGGGTTATATATCAACATCATCACCATAACCATCACATCAATGTCAACAACATCATGAACATCATGATTTCAATAATAACATCAACGTCTCCATCATCTCACCTCATAATACGAAATGTATGAATATACAATGTAGTCAATAGTCATAAGCATTATCCAAAAACAATCACAGTTACTACTCCACATAATATACTAAAACATCAATCTTATTCTCATAAGTATACTTAAGTACGTATGTCGTTAAATCTCTCACTCCACACTTGCTACTCAACTGAGGGTTTACATATAGACATGGTTACTCATCTTGTTTATACACGACTCTCGTTCATGTCTCCGATCTATTACTCTATTCTGTTTTAATACTTCTTTGGGACTCTCACACTTGCCTTACATCCAACCCTAACTATTTGATGGCTCTCACCCACTTAGTGATATGAGCCCAAGTTCACAACACAAGAAATAAACAACAAGATGAACAACAAGTGGTAGTGAATCGAAATAGGCCACACATGACTTCACTAGTCTTCAAGAGTCACGTTTTTAGAATAAGAAGATGATATTAACAACAAGAACAAGCAAGTCAATAATAATATTAGTGAATTAAAAGAGCCTCACATGGCTTCACTTGACTTCAATATTCCAACAACACAAGATTAACAAGATTACAAGAGGGATAGTAACTTGACACACAATATTCAATGATCTAAGAACCCTAACAAGAGAAAGGACCCTAAGATTAATGAATATTAATACCAAGCTCTTACTTGGACCAAGAGGAACTCAAAGAACCCCAAGACCCTAGTTTCTAGCCAAGAGACAACACTAGTATCACTCTACTAGTGAGTTTTCGGAATTGGGGCTTCTTCAATGAAAGAGAGAAGTTCCAAAATATTACAAAGTGTTTGTTGTCTTCCAAAATATGAATGAACTAACTCAAAAATAACCCTAACACTATCTATTTATATTAGTCCACAAAGTGAGATAACAAATGACCATCTTACCCTTGCCAAGGGGTGGCCTTGGAGTGTAAGTTTATTACACTTCAAGGCTCCTCTTCACACTTAAAAATATTTAATCCATTGGAAGGCTCAAGTACCAACTCACACACGACTATTTGCATGAACATAGCTTGGAGTTTTTGTAACTCCTGAGCTTGACTACGTGTGAATGGTCGTGAACTTGTTAGACAGCTTGGTACACCCGTATTATACTCTCCATCTTGAGAGGAATTTGACCTCCAATTCAACATTTAGTCATCCTCAACTGCATCCACTAGAGAAAGATCACACACGTTGAAAGTGTTGTGCACGTGGTATTCCGGGGGAAGGTCAATCTTGTAGGCATTATCATTGATTCTTTCAAGTACTTGGAATGGACCATCACCCCTTGGAATCAATTTGGTCTTCCTTTGAGATGGAAACCGATCCTTCCTAAGGTGCACCCACACCCAATCTCCCAGTTCAAGAATGAGTTTCTTTCTTCCTTTGTTTGCCCGCTTTGTAATCTCTTGATTTTTCTTCTCAAGTCGAAGCCGCACCTTCTCTTGCAACCTTTTCATAAAATCTGCCCGCTTTCTTCCATCTAGGCTAATCCTAAGATCACTTGGCAAATGAGTTAAATCCAAAAGGGTAAGGAAGTTGAAGCCGTATACACACTCAAAGGGAGTCATTCCCGTACTTGAGTGTATGACACGATTATAGGCAAACTAAATCAATGGTAGGTGTTCCTCCCAAGAAGTCAATTTTCCCTTAATCATGGAACGTAGCATAGCACCCAAAGTCCTATTTACTACTTTTGTTTGGCCATCGGTTTGTGGGTGGCAAGAAGTAGAGAACAATAACTTGGTACCAAGCCTCCCCCATATGGACTTCCAAAAGTGACTTAGGAACTTAGAGTCCCTATCACTCACAATGGTCCTCGGAACACCATGCAACTTGACAACATTATCAACAAATAAAGAGGCCACACTAGGTGCATCATCACATTTAGAGCATGGAATAAAGTGTGCCATCTTAGAAAACCGATCAACTATAACAAAGATACTATTCCGACTTCTTCTAGTCCTTGGAAACCCTAACACAAAATCCATAGATATATCAATCCAAGAATGTAAAGGGGTGGGTAGTGGGGTGTACAACCCATGAGGTTGGAGCCGAGATTTGGCTCCTTTGCAATCTACACATTGGTCGCAAATCCTAGACACATCCTTGTGTATTTTTGGCCAATAGAATTGCTCCTCCAATATTCCGAGGGTCTTTTCGACCCCAAAGTGACCCATTAGACCGCCACTGTGTGCTTTCCTCACAAACAACTCTCTTCAAGAGCTAGAGGGTACACACAATCGCCTACCATTAAACAAGTAACCGTCAAACTTGGCATAGGGATTTGAACCCCTAGCCGAATCCCACTTGTCCCTACCCCATTCTTCACATTCTCTATAGATAGGATAAAAGTGAGGGTCCTTGGGATACAATTCCTTTAAGCTCTTAAAACCTATCAATTTTGAAGATAAAGTAGATACAAAAATGTGTTTTCGAGACAAAGCATCGGCAACCACGTTGTCCTTACCCTTATTGTAATGAATAACATAAGGGAAAGTTTCAAGAAACTCAATTCACTTAGCGTGCCGTTTCTTAAGCTTATCTTGTGCCCGAAGATGCTTCAAGGACTCATGGTCCATTCGGATCACAAATTCTTTAGGATATAAATAATGTTGTCAAGTGGACAAGGCTCTAATCAAGGCATACGACACTAAATCGTACGTAGAGTAGTTTAGAGTTGCTCCTTTGAGCTTTTCGCTAAAGTAGGCAATAGGCTTCAATTCTTGCATTAAAACCACGCCTATACCAACTTTGTTAGCATCATATTCAACCTCAAAAGTCTTGTCAAAATTTAGCAATTGTAACAAAGGGACCAAGATGAGCATAGCTTTCAAGTCCTTGAAGGCCTTAGCTTGTTTATCTCCCCACTTAAAAGGCCGATCCTTTTTAATCACTTCGATCAAGGGGGCGGCAATGGTGCTAAATCCTTTGACAAAACGTCTATAAAAACTAGCCAACCCATGGAAGCTTCTCACTTCACCTATGGTTTTGGGAGTTGACCAATTTTTGATAGCGTCAATCTTAGATTCATCCACTTCGACCCCTCTTGAACTCACCACAAAACCGAGAAATAAAACTTCTTGGACACCAAAAGAACACTTTTATAAATTAGCATATAACTTCTCCATTCGGAGGACATCAAACACACATTGTAAATGTTTTACATGCTCATCTAAGGACATACTATACACCAACTCATCATCAAAGTAGACAACCACAAACCTTTCGATAAAAGGCTTTATCACATGATTCATTAGCCTCATGAAAGTACTTGGAGCATTTGTTAGGCCGAATGGCATAACCATCCATTCATAGAGACCGAATTTGGCCTTGAAGGCGGTTTTCCATTCATCTTCCGATTGCATACGAATTTGGGGATATCCACTCCTTAAATTAATTTTAGAAAACAAACACGAACCACTCAATTCATCAAGCATATTATCTATCCTAAGAATAGGGTGATGATACCGTTATCTTGTTGATGGCTCGACAATCAACGTATATATGCCAAGTCCCATCTTTCTTGGGAACTAGTAGCACCGGAACCGCGCAAGGGCTCATACTCTCCTTGATATACCCTTTGTTGAGGAGTTCCTCAACTTGGCATTGCAATTCCTTGGTATCCTTCGGGTTGGTTCTATAAGCCGGTTTGTTGGGCAATTGTGATCCCAGCACAAAATCTATTTGGTACTCAATTCCCCGAAGCGGGGGCATACCTTGTGGAAGTTCTTTGGGAAAAATATCTTCATAATCCTGTAACACACAAGAAATCAAAGGAGAAATAGAAGAATTAGTGGGTTTAGTGTTAAAACAATGTGCCTAAAGAAGCATGGGTGTCTCCTCATCATGATCCACGAAGAGCTCCTTCTTTCTAACCAACATCACCATGTTTTTTTTCCTTTGATGTTGAGGCAACCTCGGATATCCCCACTACCCCACCTATGGGTTCCCCCTCTTTTTCTTCATTTTTGGATTTTTTCCTCCTTTTTTCAATTCTCTCATCCTTTGATGCAATTCGTTCACCTGTGAAGGCAAAAGTGGATGAAGTGTGACCTTTCGGCCATCCTTCTCAAGTGTATATCGATTAGACCTCCCAGCATGTTTGGTAGACCTATCATATTTCCAAGGTCTAACTAATAATAAGTGACACGCTTGCATTGGTATTACGTTACAAAGCACTTCGTCGTGGTAGTTTTCTATCTTAAACCGTATCACACATTGCCTCATGACTTTTAATTCACCGCATTCATTCAACCATTGCAACTTGTAAGGGCTAGTATGAAATGTAGTTGGAAATTTCAAGAAGTTCACCATAGTAACACTAACAACATTTGCACAACTACCACTATTTATCACCAAAGTGCACACATTTCCCTTTACAAGGCATTTAGTATGGAATAGATTCTCCCATTGGCTAGGATCATCTATCGCCTTACTAATCATAGCATGCCTCACTACAAAGTTTGGAACCACGCACTCCCCTTCTTATGGATAAGCATCCTCACAATCATCATCATTATCATCATTATGGGGCTCATTTTTGGGTTTCTCTCCATCTTGAGGCTCGGCCTCATTCTTTTTTTTTTCAAGACCCACTTCCTCACCAAGGTAATACAATATCCTTCCCCTTAGGATCACATTGCATCGGTTTGGACATTTATTGGCTTTATGTCCCCAACCTTGGCACTTGAAACATTGGAACCCTTTAGGATTAGGATACTTGTGAGCTTCTTGCCGGGGAGAAAATTTGTTTTTGGGCCAACCCGAAGATGGTTAAACCATATCTTTTCTCTTCGGCCAACCCGAGGTTGATGGTCCCTTTGCCTTGAACGACGAACTCTCTTTAAGATCCCTTTCAATCTCAAGATCTGTTTGGAAAATTCCTTCAACGGTATCAAAATTGTGAAGCGTCAAATAAGTGGAGATCTTTTTGTTCAACCCACACTTGAACCGAATGATGTCATGGCCAATTTGTTCTCCACGATGATCAAGCTTCAACATGAGTTGTTGAAACTCATCATAATATGTCATCACACTTCGATTCCCTTGTCGCAAATTGTACAACCTAGCAAGCAACTCATGAAGATAACTTTTGGGAAGATACCATTGCCTCATTAGATACCTCAACTAAAACCATGGTGGTGGTTGTCCATCAATCAACTCATTACCAAACCGTTTGACATATTCCCACCATGTGTTAGCATAGCCTTCAAAGTGACCTATGGCATAACAACTCTTCTTCTCCTCTGATATATCATTCACTTGAAACACTTTATCACACTCCGACTCCCAATCAAGATACACCTCGGGGTCACTTTCACCCTTAAATATAGGTAGGCTCAATTTGATGGTATTGATACCTTCGTCTCTCTCTTGGTGTCGGTTTTCTCTTTCTCCATACCCTCGGTATCTTCTTGGATCCAACGTCCCCCTGTTATCTCTTTTTCCCTCATGTAAGCATCTTCAAAGGCTCCATACCCTTCATAATACTCTCTACCATATTCCTCAAAGTGGAAGGGACGGTTTTGGACGTTTGGAACTTGATTTGGAGGGATTGGATTTTGTGGAGGTGGTGGTATTTGGTTTAGTGGAGCTTGGAAGGGAGGGTTTAGATTTTTTTGAGGCATTTGACGTCTGAGTCCCTCTTGCGAAACTTAAAGAGTTTGGTAATGGGTTGGTCTATTGGAGTCTTGGTTTAGGGGGTTATGAGTGGTTTGGCTTGCGGCATTTAGTGGAGCTAGTGAAGGATTTGGCAATTGTGGCCATGTTTTGGGAGTAACGGTGGCGGAGGAATTTCTATCATGTACACTTGACGAAACATGTCGAGGAGTAGAAGTACGAGAGTTCCTTTGACTCTCCACTTGTTCTAACCTCCCACTAATAGTCGTAACTTTTCCCCTTGTGGCTCCCACTTCCGTACTCAACCTTTCAAGAGCTCGGGTCATAGCCTCAAGAGTGACCCTCATATTCTTCATCTCATTAGAATCTACGGTTTGAGACGTGGTTCCCTCCATCGTCAAGGTATCACCTACACAAGAAAAAAACAAGTTAGTTTAAAACCTCTCCTCACTCACACACTCTCGGATCACTCACACTCGAGCTCTACAAGTGTTGTAGATTGGCTAGTAACCCATAAATCCTTAAGGTTTGAGTATGCTCTTGTCCGGAGTAGATTCTTGTTTGAAAATAAAAGAATTCTTGTCGGACTAGAGTCAAGGAGTTACAATGTATTCTAACGACAAAAGCACACAAACAAACGCTGACACGAATACAAGGCTTCAAAGGAGTAATTGACAACCTAGTAGGAATGTACTAGCTTGCTAATTAGTTCTCGAGTCAATTAGAAGAAACTAAGAATCAATAATTAGAAACTAGAATATCCAAATTGAGCTTAATTAATGACGTGAACAGTGATTAAGGTGATGTGGCTACATGGAATTAGTCACGGGTCCATACATTTTGTTCAACAACTTGAAGCCTTAATCTCCATAATTTTGTAACGGATGACTTTTCTTTTGGAGGGAAAGTAAAGTTTTGTAACTTTTCAAATTTTTCCAACTCAAAAAGATGGGGCTTAACTTCACTAGTTCCATAAGACAAGGCTCCTTGTTTTAAGGGAAATTGGTTGTTAAGTCAAGGAAGTGATGTTGGAAAGTCTTTTCACAAACAACTTTACAACCTTGTCTTACAACCCTTTTGGATCTATTTTAGTCTTTATAGTGGTCAAGATATGAGATGATGAGAAGATCAAGATGATCACCACAACAATACTTCAAGAACACAATCACAATTCACCAAAAATAGCCCACTTTAAAGTCAAGCAACAACACACAAACTCAGCCTACTTCAAGTTCATCATACTACCACTTCAAGTCCACAATAGCAATGCCAATATGTTAAGCTCAACTTAGCTTTAGACACCTTTTGTGTTGATGAGAAAGAAATCAACACAAGAAACAAAGTAGACAAATAAAAGAACATCTAGATCTAAACACACAAACACCAATCTCGGTCAAGACAACAACACAACACAATTTTTTTGGCCAAGAACAAGATGGACAAATTTCTCTTTTTTTTTCTGGAATTTTCAGATTTCAGCAACTTTTTTTTTTTGGTATTTTTCAACTACCAAACCCAAGATTGATTTTGTTGGAACAAAAT
Organism: Capsicum pubescens; assembly: GCA_030864215.1. Lineage (NCBI taxonomy): Eukaryota > Viridiplantae > Streptophyta > Magnoliopsida > Solanales > Solanaceae > Capsicum > Capsicum pubescens. The sequence goes on along the minus strand of CM061548.1, from coordinate 128,862,968 downwards.
CAACCACAAGCTTTGATACCAAATGATACGAGTCCAAGTTCACAACACAAGAAACAAACAACAAGAAGAACAACAAGATGAACAAGTGCTAGTGAATCAAAATAGGCCACACACGGCTTCACTAATCTTCAAGAGTCACGTTTTTAGAATAAGAAGATGATATTAACAACAAGAACAAGCAAGTCAATAATAATATTAGTGAATTAAAAGAGCCTCACACGGCTTCACTTGACTTCAATATTCCAACAACACAAGATTAACAAGATTACAAGAGGGATAGTAACTTGACACACAATATTAAATGATCTAAGAAATCTAACAAGATAAAGGACCTTAAGATTAATGAATATTAATACCAAGATCTTACTTGGACCAAGAGGAACTCAAAGAACCCCAAGACCCTAGTTTCTAGCCAAGAGACAACACTAGTATCGCTCTACTAGTGAGTTTTTGGAATTGGGGCTTCTTCAATGGAAGAGAGAAGTTCCAAAATATTACAAAGTGTTTGTTTTCTTCCAAAATATAAATGAACTAACTCAAAAATAACCCTAACACTATCTATTTATATTAGTCCACAAAGTGAGATAACAAATGACCATCCTACCCTTGCTAAGAGATGGTCTTGGAGTGTAAGTTTATTACACTTCAAGGCTCCTCTTCACACTTAAAAACATTTAATCCATTGGAAGGCTCAAGTACCAACTCACACACGTCCATTTGCATGAACATAGCTTGGAGTTTTTGTAACTCCCGAGCTTAGCTACGTGTGAATGGTCGTGAACTTGTTGGACAGCTTGGTACATTCGTATCACTTAGGTCAACTCATAGGCCGCTTAAAACCTTCTATTAGATTACTTTCAACACCTACTTCTCAATTATGTTTGATTAACCTTATTCAGTGCTAGACATAACTATCACGTTTATCAAGAGCACCTTCTATTTCCCCTAGTTTACTACTATTTTTCCTTTTTATCGTACTTAATATACACTCGCCCTATGAGTTGTAGTATTCGCTCAGCTAGTCACGATTCTCACAAGTTTCAATCTATTTCATACCACGAATATTATATAAATAGGATGTGACGGTGATTAATCATAATATTAATCCTAATCGGGTAATTATCATTTTTATACTTTCAATACGCGTCTAAATATTGAATGCATGATAACTCCCGACATTACTATCAATATCAAATAAATCTAGCCCAAGTCTATTGCTACAAAGAATAAATCATAATCCACTTCGTAGTTAAATCCGAATTCTATTGAGAGGAGAGAGTTGTCTCGCTACTGTTAAGCACCTTTTCATGTCGGATTCCCATCGAGTATGCCCCAAAATCTCTCACTTGAACCCTGATTTCTGAAATCTCATAATTAGGGAAGTGGCTTTTTCAGAGTGTTTTTGGAGTAACAGGGCGACTTGATAAAATAATAAGAGAGATATTTTTTTATTCCTCGGGTTGGCTATTGTCGGGTACCATTGTTGCGGTTCTTTTTATCCTACTGCTATAACGGTAGGCGCCGGCCAACCCAACTTTTTTTTAGGTCTTTTGGACCAATTCCTTTGGCCTCATTTTACCTTTCTGTATTTATTTTTTTCGGGCTCAATTCGAGCGTAATATTTATCATAAATTATTTTTGAGGTGTTTTCACACGTAATGATGATTTGGATCATTACAAATATATGAAGAAATAAACACACAAAGAAGTCAAATGAGGTTCAACATCTAATATACATACATAAAAATTAATTTCAAACATATATAAATAATATAATTTTCGTTGAAGAAGAGTTCGAATGACCTTTCGATCCTATACATCACGAAAGACACGGTTAAAACTTTCACTCTCCTTAAGAAAATACTTGATCTGTTTCATTTCAGTTGACCCTCTTATATTTAATACTCTTTGGAAGTATAAAAATAAGTTTATAAAATTCCAAGAAGGTATTTTAAAAAATAAATTAATAAAATTATTTTCTTATTTATAACTTCATAAAAAGGGTGCAAAAGTAAAAGTGACTAATATGGAACAAAGAAAGTGTGTACTTTCTTAAATAACTGTCATTGTCATTAATGGACGAATAAAATTGGTTGTCACTACTAAATTATTAACAATGTTGACATTGTGTTGAAAGGGTTAAACCTTACATGCACCTAGTGTATACATCAACCCAATACATGCATAAAACTACTAAAAAAAATAGGAAAACCGACCATAGCTTGTAGTCGGAAAAAATCGATCACATGTGGTCGGTTTTATATTTTAAAATTACAAAATAATCATTTGAATAATTTTTATATTAATTATTATTTCTTTTAAAAATAAAAAATAAAAAAAATAAAAAAACCGACCACTTGTGGTCAATTTTTATTTTTATTTAAAAAAAAAAATATTTTTATTATTTAAAAAATATAATTAATTTTTTTAAAAAAATCGATCATTAGTGGTCGGTTTTGGAATTAAAAAAAAATAAAAAAGTAAATTTTTTTATAAAACCGACCACTTGTGGTTGGTTTTGTAATTAAAAAAATATAAAAAATAAATTATTTAGGAAACCGACCAATTGTGGTTGGTTTTTATTAAAAAATAATTATATCTTTAATGTAATATATTATTTTTAAAAATTACACTGATCACACGTAGTCGATAATCAATATAATAATAATAAAAATAATCAATATTAGATTTTATAAAAATATTATACTAAAAAATATATCAAATAAAATAAATAAATTACTTTAAACATAATCTTTATCTTTTACTTATGTTTCAATATATAAAATAAATATTTTCCTTTGTATATACGTTAAATGACATTAAACATGCATAATCTTTGTATAATAAATATGTGTGTATATATATATATATATATATATATCATACCATTGAGATAATGATATTATACTACTATTGCAGTTATTATAATATAATGTATATATATAATCGATAATTCATCAGAATATTATGATTGTGTTCTATTATGAGGTAATATACTTGTGGATGTGATGTATATATAGTACGCATTCAAGATTTCATATATATATATATATATATATATATATATATATATATGTAGTGATCGATCGATGAACGATGTAGTAAAAAACTAGTAGAATATATCCAAACATATTGAATACCTTGATTTGAAACGATAGAAGTAATAATACACTGTACGTTGAAGTTATATTGATGTAAGCTAATCAAATTAATCGATAACTCATCAAAGTATGTATATAAATAGTACGCATTCAAGATTTCATATATATATATATATATATATATATATATATATATATAGTGATCGATCGATGAACGATGTAGTAAAACACTAGTAGAATATATCCAAACATATTGAATACCTTGATTTGAAACGATAGAAGTAATAATATACTGTACGTTGAAGTTATATTGATGTAAGCTAATCAAATTAATCGACAACTCATCAAAGTATGTATATAAAATACGTTGCATTATATTATTGGATAATATACTCGTAAACGTATGTGATGTATATAGTACGTATTTAGAACTTGATATAGTCGACAGTATGTATATGTGCGTATATATAGGTATATATATAGTATATACATATTATATAGTGTAGGTATATTAATGACATAAGATAAATTAACTGATAATTCATCTTAGAATATGTGAAATATGTTGTATATTATTATGGGATAGTAAAATCGTGTATGTGATGTATATAGTACGTATTTGAAAGCTGATAGCCAATTGAATATATTTATAAATACACTTACATCTCGTGTAGTGACGTATGTAGTAATCGAAAGCTCGATAACAGAATCTATATATCAAAATATTTTGTATAATACGTTGATATCATACTATTGAGGAAATAGATATACTATTTTGTGTCAGTGTAGACACGCGTATATTGTTGAAGTTGTAATAATGTAAGACAAGTAATTGATAATTTATCTGATTAACACGTTGTATTATGAGGTATATATATAATATCATATTTAAAAGATAATTAACCAAAAATTTATCATAATTTGAAAAATTCATTGATATTATTATACGATTGAGGAAATATACTACTCATGTTAATGTGATGATAAAATAATTAATTATCTGATTAATATATATACAGATTGTATTAAATTATTTGGATGTTGTTATAAATATTATAGAATTTATTAAAATTTTAATTTGTTAAAAATTAATTTTAATTTATTAATTTATTTTATAATTTATTTTAATTTATTAATTTATTAATTTATTAATTGTAATTTATTAAACTTTAATTTGTCAAAAAATTTATAAAAACCGACCACATGTGGTCGGTTTTCAAAAATATTTCCAGAAAATCGACCACATGTGGTCGATTTTCCTATTAATTAAAAAAAAATTATTAAATACATTTAACCCAACCCGACCTATAAAACAAAACAACAAAATACACACACCTGACCAACACAACAAACTCAACAACACCCACCAACACAAGTGATAAACACACACATCGCGATTCGGCAACGACAGTGCGGCAAACTGGAGTTCCGGCGATGGCAGCTCAGCCAGCTTCTCCGGCGACTCCAACTTGTGAGTTGTTCTCTTCTTATCTAACTTCCCCTTTCCCTCTCATTTACTAAATACCACATACAAAACCCTAGTTGCGATTTTAAGTCTTAGAAATGTGAGTTCTATTACTAGGGATTTGTTTGATTCAGCTGCAGGAGCAAGACCTTAGCTCAAATTTTCATAATTCATTGTCATTTTTACTATTTCTTTTTTTTAGGGGGGGGGGGGGAGGGATCTTATTCCTATTCCTTAGCTCAAGTTTTTGCTTGTGGTAATTTGAGTTTTGGTATAAAAGACCAGCATTTTGACAAAATAAGGAAAAATATTAATTTTATCTATTAATTTCAAATTATCAACTATTAGTTTTAAAGTCGGAATGGTAGCAGTGCATTATCTGGTCCTTTGATTTGTGTTATTATTGTTTTTAGTCGGAATGAAAGTCATAAATCTGATATCTTTTACTAAATTGTTGCAATTATTTAAGCGAAAGATTATTCTTTCTAATAATTTTACTGTTTGATAAAATCCGAATTCGGGAAAAGAATTGCTTTGTTATTTTTTCAGTGACCGCTTATCTCTTTCTCTTTAATTTAGGCCATGCAAAGGTAAGTTGATTTCTCTCTATTTTCTTATATTGAAGTCTTTAAATGTAGTTTAGTTTGGGATTATTCACTGTAGAAGGCTTTGAAAGCCATAGAAATTTTATGATGATTATATGGTGTGAGAGGGACATGCGACGCCTCTACTTATTTGCTTTATTACACTTGTTCAATTGTTTGACTTATACTCTAAATGAATATGTTACTTGAAAGTGATTAAGTGTAGTTACTTGAAGGTGAACTTTTATTTTTAATTTTGTTGAAGCGTAGGTACTTGAAATGTGAACTTTTTATTTTGAATTTTGCTATGCTTGGTAAATTGACTAAGTGTAGGTAGTTGAAAGGTGATTTTTTGTTTTGAATGTGGTTTAGTTTGGTAACATGTGAGATGACTTAGTGACCTGAAATTGATTAAGTGTAGGTACTTGAATTTTGAATTTTTGTTTTGAATGTGGTTTAGTTTGGTAGCATGTGAGGTGACTTAGTCACTTGAAATTGATTAATTGTAGGTAGTTGAAAGGTGAATTTTTATTTTGAATGTGGTTTAGTTCGGTAGCATGTGAGGTGACTTAGTCACTTGAAATTGATTAAGTGTAGGTAGTTGAAAGGTGAATTTTTGTTTTGAATATAGATTGATTTGGTAATTTGTGTGGTGATTTAGTGACTTGAAATTGATTAAGTGTAGGTACTTGAAATGGGATTGTTTGTGCTGAATGTAGTTTAGTGTGGTAAATTAGGTGGTGACTTAGTGACTTGAAATTGATTAAGTATAGGTATTTGAAAGGTGAATATATCATTTTGAAGGTAGTTTAGTTTGTTGTTTTGGGAGGTGACTTAGTGACTTGAAAATGTTGAAGTTTAGGTACTTGAAAGGTGAATTTTAGTTTTGAATGTAGTTTAGTTTGGTAACTTGAATATAGGTACTTTTTCATTTTGAATTTAGGTACTTGAAATGTGAACTTTTATGACATGAACTAATTAGTCGAATTTGATTGATTGTGTAGATGGAACCTGATTATAGCTGGATATATCAACGGAATAATGATAATAGAATGGCTCTTAGGGTGGAATTTGTTGAAGGTGTCAAATAATTTGTTGAACATGCTAAGACACTTGATGCTTGGTCATGTTTTCGGGCTATTCATTGTCCTTGTGTTATCTGTGATGGTACAAATATTTTAAAAGAAAAAGTTGTGAAGGAACACCTTTATAGAAAGGGGTTTCACGAGGACCTTTTAAGATTGCGTACTATTCATGGTGATGTTGAGCAAAATAACTTTGTTGTTGGTGAAAGTTATAGGTCTGTTGGGCATAATGAATATCAAGATACTAGGATGATAGAAATGGTGAATGATGCTTTTGGGATGCAACATGGGGGCGACTTTAGGGAAAATGTCGAAGATATTACCAATAGAAAAACGGGCCATTTTTATGAACAACTTCATGCTGCTAGTCATCCTTTGTTTGACGGGTGTTTGCATTCTAGTTTGTCTATTGCTGTTAGAGTATTAAGTATTAAATCTGATTGGACTATTGTTGAAGGAGGAATAGACGCAATGATAGACCTAATTAAAGAGTTAGTTGGCCCCGGCTTAGAGGTTCCTGATTCTTTCTATAAGGTAAAAAGATTGGTGTCAAAGTTAGGTCTCTCCTCGATTAGAATTGATTGTTGTGAAAATGGCTACATGTTATACTTTAAGAAAGATGCTAACCTAGAGTCATGTAAGTTTTGTCAGCACCCTCGATATAAGCGTGGTTGTAGTGGAAATAAATTGCTATTAAGGCGATGCATTATTTACCTCTAATACCAAGGTTGAAGAGGTTGTATTCTTCAAATAGATCATCTCCTCATATGAGATGGCACAGTGAAAGAAGAAGGTCCACTGATGTTATGTGTCATCCATCTGATGGAGAGGCTTAGAAGCATTTTGATGCAACTTTTCCAGATTTTGTAGTTGAGCCACGTAATATTCATTTGGGATTATGTGCGGATGACTTCTCTCCTATTTCAGTTGGTGCTGCATTATATTCACGTTGGCCTGTATTTATTACCCCGTATAATCTTTCTATTGAAATATTGATGACTAGTCCATATATATTTTTGAATTGTGTATTTCCTGGCCTGCGTAATCCAAAAAGCGAAACAGATATCTACTTGCAACCTTTGATTGATGAACTTCAAATTTAATGGCATGAGGGGGTTGAAACTTGGGAAATTTCACTTAAACAGAATTTCAATTTGTGTGCATACCTAATGTGGACTGTTAATGATTTTCCTGATTATAGAATGTTGTCTGGGTGGATGACAGTTAGAAAGTTGGCTTGTCCATACTGCATGAAAAAAATAAAATCCTTCACATTGAGACATGGCAGGAAAAATATATGGTTTGATTGTCATCATTGTTTCTTGCCACCTGATCATGAGTTTAGGAGACTCAGGAATGCATTCAGAAAGAATAGAACTGAACATGATGGTCCACCTCTAAGGTTATCTAATCATGACATCTGAGAGATAGTTCAGGATTTGTCTAAAGTTAGCGAGGAACCATTGTATAGGCTTGATGGATATGACGTTTCACATAACTGGACTAACCAAAGTATATTTTGGGAGTTAGAATATTGGCCAGATAATTTACTTAGAAATAATGTTGATGTCATGCATACTGAGGAGAACTATTTTGACAACTTGTTCAACACAGTTATGGATGTCACCGACAAGACAAAGGATAATCCTAAGGCCAGACTTGATTTACCAGAATATTGCAAGCACAGAGAATTACACTTACAGGAGGGGCCTAATGACAATGTCTTAAGACCAAGGCTAGTTATACATTCAAGTTGGACCAAAAGCAAAAAATATGTGAGTGGGTCCAAAGTTTAAAGATGCCCGATGGATATGTCTCAAATTTGGAAAGAGGATTGATATGACACAAGGAATCTTGCATAGAATGAAAAGTCATGATTGTCATATTTTCATGAAATAATTACTTCCAATTGCTTTTATTGATTTACCTGAAAACATATGAAAACCAATAACAGAGATTAGTTTGTTCTTCAAAGACTTATATGCCACCACATTAAAAGAAGAAAATCTGGCGCGAATGAAAAGTAATATTGTTGTTATCACGAACAAGTTGGTGAAGATTTTTTCGCCAGGGTTCTTCGATGTGATGGAACATCTTTCCATTCACCTTGTCCACGAAGCTCGGCTAGGCGGTTCAGTTCAAACCAGGTGAATGTATCCATTCAAACGGTAAGCAATTACAATATATTTAAATTCATACATATCTTTTTTAATATAGTAAACATCTAATCTTAAGATTGTGCAGGGCAATAGAAAAATTGAAAAAGGGTCCCAAAAATAAACATAAGGTGGAAGGCTCTATAGTTGAGACATATCTTGCAAGAGAAATGTCTCAATTTTGTTCACACTACTTTGTTGATGAAGTTGCTTGTTCAAGAAACAGATCGAATCGTCATCAAGACGATGAGAATGAGCCTCATTTTCAACCGTTATCAATTTTCAATCAATCTGATAATAAGACTAAAAAAATCATATTTCGCCGGTTCACTGCCATGGAGCACAAATCAACAACTTTGTATGTCTTACTGAATTTTTTGGAAGTTGAGCCCTCTCTGAAGTAAGAAGATTAAATATTAACATATCTTATTTATTTACTCATTCCCTTAAGGAAACTAATTGTGTTTTGCATGTTGGATCTTCAGTTTATTTAAGACTCAAGTCTACGAAAATCAAGTGTATGCATCCTTTGCAACATGGTTTACATATGAGGTTCGTAAGTGTACTAGTATTTCTATAAATTTTAAATATTTACACATTCTTCAACTAACACACACACATATATTTTTAGGTGCACCAGTCACCAAATGCGGCCGCATACGATTAGTTCTTGAGAGATTTTTTTTTTTGGGACCAGTTGAAGATCATACAATGTCCCATTACATAGTAAATGGGTTTAAATTTTCCACCAAAGAACACTCCAGAACAAGGAGAACAAACAATAGTGGTGTTTCGATTAAGCGTGATGATGATGTTGATTACTTTGGCATTATACAAGAGATCTTAGAACTGGAGTATGTTGGTTTTCCAATAAAAAAAATTGTCCTCTTTCGATGTAAGTGGTTTGATCCAAGCACAAGAGGCACAAGAGTACATAAGGAGCATAACATTACTGGTATCCTGTTTACGATCTGTTTGTTCTCGCACAAAATGCTAAACAAGTGTATTATGGTCCTTATCCGCTGCGCACTGATAAGTCTGATTGGTGGGCTTTAATCAAAACAAAGTCTATAGGACAGGTGGAAGTTGAGAATGTGTTGGAGATCGTGTATCAAAATGAAATGCAGATTGATCACCAGCTAGTGGACATTGATTTAGTGGATACTTTGAATCACCCAAAAAATATATTTGAAGAAGTTAATATTGCAGAAGAAGAGGATGAGTGGGTAGGAGATGAGAAAATTTTTAAAGAGGGTGAATGGTTTAGTGGAGAATCTTCAGGAGAGGAGGATTAGTTTGTGTAGGTTGTATTTATTATGTATTGATGTATTTATGCTTTGTACTATTTACCTTTATATTTCTTATTTAAGATTAATATATAATATACTGTGTAAGATTGTTGTTTTCACTTTTCCATTAGTTATGTAGTAATTGAAATATTCTTGTCTAACTCGTGTTGTTGGAGCGATTTGAAATGTGAATTAGTAACTTGAAATTAGTTACTCGGAATATTTTCATATATATTCATTCTGTAAGGACTAACTACTTGTTAACTTTACATAATTTAGATGACACGTAGAGGTGACAAAGGTAAGCAAAAAGTTGATCCTATAAAAAAAAATAGCCTTCGCCTTATATACGACCTACAGGTATTCATATATCTAAGGGTCGGTTTGCTGACGCGCCAGCACGACCCTTATATTCTAGGTCGTCTGATGTTGGGCGTATTTATACCCCTAAGAACCATAATTTACCCATATTTTAGCTAAGTTTTGAGGATAAAATATATAATTCCTGCACTTTTAGTCCATTTTCCTTTAAGTGAGCTAACCTATGTGATTAGCATGTTTTCAGGTATTAATGATGAAGATTTCAGCACTTTGTGGACCTTTGGGCAGCAAAGGAAAACTTCATATAAGAGGGAAGGCAGCTTTTGGAAGCTGTTGGACTGAATGTGACGCATGGAGAATTTGTCCCGGGCAAAATTAGTATTTCTAAATACTTAGGGATGCAGCAGTAACTTAGTAGACAAGGATATTATAAAAACCTTATTGCTGAATTTTTTAGCAGCATGGATCAATTATCATTAGTCATTATTCAGTTTACAGATTCTGTAAGTTTTGGACAGAGAAACACGGCTCACACTTGGAAACGGCTAGAGAAAAAACGTTATTCTCTTTGTGACGCTAAGATCACTTCCATCGCCAAGATTGTTCTAGGTTGTGGTATGATGATTATGTCTATTTTGATTTCCGTCGTATCCATGAGTAGCTAAACTTCTCTGTTAGGGTTATGGAAACCTTGTAAGATACTATTTGTTGCTATGAGTTTGTGAATTCTTGATGTGTATGCTACTTATATCATTACTCTCTTCGTTTTAATTAAATTCTCATGGTTGCAAACATAGAGAACATGCCATTATAGCATTAACTTGTTCGGGAGAAAAGTTACATGTTTGGAAAAGAGAGTGTGACAAGGAAATAGGGCTTCTAACCTCTATTTACACGTTAATGCCTTAACCGGATTAACTTCTTGGAGAATTTGTACCATTTGTTATACACTTTAGGCTCGGGAGAGCTAAAGTGAAATAAATCCTTGATGGTTGGGAAACACTTGGAAGGATTTAGAATTAGAATACGATTCTCTATAAGTGCATGCATGTCTAAATTCCGCGTTACTCATAGTTAATAGAGAAGTAGAAACTACAAGGTGGACATAACCCTAACTTATTATTCTCTGTGATTAACCTTTACTAAACAAATCATTCATTCGTTACTTTGATATTATTAATTCACACCTAAATCAAAAAACCCCTTTTTCGTAGAATTTTCGACCAACAGTCTACTAATAATTGCAACATTTAGTGACCAAGTATTCCCTGTGGGATTCGACACCCAACCCAGTTGGGTTCTATATTTGACAGCGACCGCTTACACTTTCTAACGAGAGCTGTAATTTGGGCGTTATCAAATTTTGGCGCCGTTGCCGGGGAATACGGTTGTCAACTAAGTTTGTGATAGTTACTAGACCCTTTGGTCAAAGATTCTCGAATTTTACTTTTTGTTTGTTGTTTTTGTTTTGTTCAGGTTTGGTAGAGTGCATGCCAAATACACGAAGATCTGGTCAGCCATTATTACCCATAAATCCTGAACCACAACTTATTGGCAGAATGGATGCACAACGTGACTTTGAAAGAAGGGCTGCTCAACAGGAGCAGACTAGGTTAGCTGCGTTGGCAGCTGCTCACGTGCATCAACAGAATATTGATAACCCAGGTCGGGCAACAAATCCTGATGATGAGGACCTGGGTGATGATGAGTTACTTAATCCACGGCGTGCAGATGAGGTGGCAGCACCTGTGAACAGGAGAGATCGTCAAGCTAGAATGAGACCAGTGTGAGTTTAGGAGATGATTTAGGCATTTCTTTGGCAGCCTGTAATTGTTTACCTTCTTTTTACCTACCTTTGTACATCATCCTAGTGAACCCCATTTGAGCCTTTAGCTATTTTCTTTGACAGCCTCATATGTAACCTAATCCATTTTTTTTCAAGACCATAATTTGATCTAAATTCCTAAGCGTTTTAAATTGTAGAGTCATGTGACAAAATAAGAGGAAATTGGTGACAATAATGTCTCAGAGTGTATTGGTGCTTGAAAATGTTGTGAAAAAGAGTGGCTATCATAGGGATGTTTAAAAAAAAAATAAAAAAAAAAAATAGTTGTGTTTATGATTGAATAACAAATTGGGTGAAAAGGGGTTGGTAGATGAAAGGAAGGTAGAGTGGTTGTTAAGAGTTGGTGTATATGACATATTGTAGTGTATTAAAGCGCTTAGGGAACATAGTCACTATTTCTGGCCAAAATAGTCCTACCTGTCCCTTAGCCTACATTACAACCTGTAAAGACCTATTTGATCCTAAGCTTAGCATTCTGATATTAGTAGAGCATTATACTAAGGGCAAGCATATGGTCATCGGTTGCAATATAAGAATTCTTTGTGAGAGTGAGAGCAAGGAGAGTCTTATACCCATGTTTCGAATAATGCAAAACTTTTGAGTGATTATGGGTGATATCTTGCGTGAGACACACATGGTTGATGATATTTGGGTAGTGTTATATGATTCTTTGTGGCTTAACTTGTGGATACGAATTAACCATCCTCACGAGTCTATGTTGGAGGTTGAATTGTTTCTAGGAGTGATCAAGAAACCTACTCTTTGTTAATGATTGTCGTGCATGTCTTGTTGAACATTTTGTGTTGCTACTGTGAAATTCTAGTTAGATGTTTGCATGGACGTAATATTTTGTTCGAGGACGAACAAAGCTTTATAAATTCTCCAAGAAGTTAATCCGGTTAAGGCATTAACGTGTAAATAGAGGTTAGAAGCCCTATTTCCTTGTCACACTCTCTTTTCCAAACATGTAACTTTTCTCCCGAACAAGTTAATGCTATAATGGCATGTTCTCTATGTTTGCAACCATGAGAATTTAATTAAAACGAAGAGAGTAATGATATAAGTAGCATACACATCAAGAATTCACAAACTCATAGCAACAAATAGTATCTTACAAGGTTTCCATAACCCTAACAGAGAAGTTTAGCTACTCATGGATATGACGGAAATCAAAATAGACATAATCATCATACCACAACCTAGAACAATCTTGGCGATGGAAGTGATCTTAGCGTCACAAAGAGAATAACGTTTTTTCTCTAGCCGTTTCCAAGTGTGAGCCGTGTTTCTCTGTCCAAAACTTACAGAATCTGTAAACTGAATAATGACTAATGATAATTGATCCATGCTGCTGAAAAATTCAGCAATAGGGTTTTTATAATATCCTTGTCTACTAAGTTACTGCTGCATCCCTAAGTATTTAGAAATACTAATTTTGCCCGGGACAAATTCTCCATGCGTCACATTCAGTCCAACAGCTTCCAAAAGCTGCCTTCCCTCTTATATGAAGTTTTCCTTTGCTGCCCAAAGGTCCACAAAGTGCTAAAATCTTCATCATTAATACCTGAAAACATGCTAATCACATAGGTTAGCTCACTTAAAGGAAAATGGACTAAAAGTGCAGGAATTATATATTTTATCCTCAAAACTTAGCTAAAATATGGGTAAATTATGGTTCTTAGGGGTATAAATACGCCCAACATCACCACCCCACACTTAAAACTTTGTTCGTCCTCGAACAAAATATTACGTCCATGCAAACATCTAACTAGAATTTCACAGTAGCAACACAAAATATTCAACAAGACATGCACGACAATCATTAACAAAGAGTCGGTTTCTTGATCACTCCTAGAAACAATTCAACCTCCAACATAGACTCGTGAGGATGGTTAATTCGTATCCACAAGTTAAGCCACAAAGAATCATATAACACTACCCAAATATCATCAACCATGTGTGTCTCACACAAGATATCATCATCGCAGCATTCAGTTCCTGCTCCTACATATGTGGGTCCACTTCATGGGTCTAGAGAGACTCATTCTGCTCCCATCTCCGTGCCACCGCCATTATAGTACTATCAGACAGTTGCTGGCACATCCAGGCATCTGCCATCGTCTGCAGTACCCTCTACTAGCAGTCACCCACGTTCTTATAGTGATTCTGTTGTATCTATTGGGTTGACGGATCTTAATCTCGGAGGCAGTCCATCCGGTGCTTTAGATCCGCCCACACCAGTACATCCACCAACACTTATTCCGCAGTCCAAAGGCAGAGATGATTATCGGAGGCGGTATATTATTCCATATGAAATAGGGTAAGACTTCTAAATATAACAACATTATTCATTTTTCATTTACTATATTATTATGCTCTATGAAATTACTGTTTGATCTTGTGTTGTAGGTTTAAGCCCGATGATGGAGTTTGAAAAATTATGACTAAATGCATTAGTCGAAACTTCAACAGTTATTGGACCACTTGGTAAAAGGTTCCAGAATATGACAGAGAACAAATGTTTAAAGAATTTCATGTAAGGATTTAACTTATCGACTACTTAACACATTGTTAGAACAAAAAATTAAATATTATATTTTTATTTTTGTTGTAGAAATATTTTTGGTGGGATGAAGCGCATGAAAGTGCTATACGGAGGAATTTTTATAGAAGAACTAGATCCAGAATGAACGGTCTGTTGGATTATGCTAGAACGAATAGGGTACGACTAGGGTTTATACTCGAACCCATGTGGCAAGATTATCTTCGCTATTGGAATAGCGAAGAATACCAATTGTTGAGTGAGAAAGGAAAGAAAGTCAGGTCATCATCCAAGCGTGGCTCTCTAGATACTGCGGGTGCAATTAGTCGGATTACTGTGGAGCAAAAAATGGTATGTAATTTTTACAGTTTTAATTGTTTGTTTCTATTTAAATTTTTAATTATTTGAATATTAATAATTTTAATATGCAGGAAAAAAATTGGGTAGGAAGGTATGACACGATGAGGTATTCTAGGAGACGCATGTGAGGAAGAAAAATAACTCAACTGATGAAGATGTCTGGATTGAGCCTCGTGCAAAAGCTGCCCATGTAAGAATCAAATTTTGTATTTATGAATTTTTTTCTCAAAGTTGATATTATTCAAGTACGAGTAGTTTAATATTCTTTACTATTAATTTTAACTTTACTTTTAATATAGGACAAATATATGCAGCTCGTTAATGAGTATCGTAGTACTCAGCTTCCTGAAAGTCAGGGTGACACAATACCTGAAGATGTAGAGGAGGAGTTATGGTAAGAAACTGTGAGTCCTCCAGTTAGAGGCCAATACTACGGATACCACAAAAAGTATTTTAGCGAGAATGTTAGGTCTTCGTCTGGCCCTACATCCTATCCCTCATCAGTTGATAGAGAAATCATTGAATCACTAAGAAATATGATTTCTAAACTCACTGAAGAACTTGATGCACACATAGAGAGTGTGAAGGAGAAGGAAGAGGAAACAACATCACAAATCAGGATGCTGCAGCAACAATTCAACTCTTTTATTCGATCTGCAGACATTCTTCCTCCATGTCCTGATGGTGCAGTTCAGGATACAAAAGTTGTAGGCCCACTGAATGATTTCAGCACAGATGAGGAATTAGATCCTGTGTGTGCGGTTGAGGATGCGGATGACGAAGACGATGATGATCAGTGGTAGTTTTTTTACTTTTGTATGTGTTGTAGTTTGGATTTGGAGATAAGTTGTAGTTTTTACACTTTTGTATGTTTTGTATGTTTTTAGACTTGCATTGTATGTTGGTTGTTTGAATGGAAAGTAGCATATTTATTGTATGCTCATTTGTTTGGCTAGTTGATAGAATGTAGCATATATAACTTTTTATTTTAAAAAAAAAAATTACCAGAAAAATCGACCACATGTGGTCAGTTTTTCTGGTAATTTTACAAAAAAACTCACAAGTGATCATTTTTTTAAATAAATTAATTAATTTAAAAATAAAATCGACCACATGTGGTCGATTTTATTAAAATTAATTAATTAATTTAAAAATAAAATCGACCACTTGTGGTCGGTTTCATAAAATTAAATAATTAATTTAAATAAAAATACCGACCACTTGTGATCGGTTTATTTTGAATTTTTTTATTTTTTAAATTTTTCTTTCTTTTTTTAAAAAATAATATTGAATTTTCAAAATATATATATATTTTTCAAAAAAGCGACCACACGTGGTCGGTTTTAAAAAAGCTACCACGCTTTTACCATCACGCATTTTGGTCGGTTTTGTGATCGAAAATGCAGAAAAATCGATCATATGTGGTCGATTTGTGTGGTCAGTCTTCCTGTTTTTTTTAGTAGTGTGACATGTGTTTGAATTTAGAGTTCATGTTACTTAACCATGATTAATTAACAAGTAAATTACTTAATTTAATCACTCAATCATGGTAAAGAACATTAGTATGGTGTATATACCGAATGCGTGTAAGTTTTTACCCGAAAGATACTCTCATTATAATCAAATATGCACAAATATTCATTTCAATATCATCAATGAAATTTAAATCTTTAAAATAAAAAAAATATTACCACAATATGATTCGTTTTTCTAATCTATATATAATATAAAGGAGAGTCATCGACAAGGTGATGTGGCACCTCTCTATGACCTCTATTTCCATTTATCTATTTTTTCCTTCTTCTTTTTTTAAATTATTTTTTTATAAAAAATATCTATATAACTCATATTTTCTCATCTTCGTAATATCTACTCTTAATTTAGTATTAGTAACATCCATAACTCCCAAACATTTCATATTTATAGCTTCAAATATTTAATAAATAATTTTATGACCCTTAAAAAATCTCACATAAATATTATTTCTATTTAAATAAAATTGTTTTGAGTCATATTGACTATGATATACTTTGAAGTGCTCACAACATATGAGAGTTTTTTTTATTTTGGCTCCTTTAAGGTATGAATGAAAAACCTCTTTAAAACATAATTTTAATTTTGTCTCTTTTTTTTTCACCTTATTTTTAGAAGAATTTGAATATGTTAGGGTGCAATATGCTATATTATCCCCCTTTAACTATTAGTAATAATATTTTTTCATGCTTAGTTTTTTTCCTTCCGCTTTAGAATGATTTGGTTATGTTATAATGTAATATAGTTCAGCTTTTTCAGCCGATTCTTAGTTATAGTATTCCTTATATTTTTCATGCTTAGTTATTTTTTATTGATGACATTAATATTTTATGTCTTCAGGTTATTATATTTTTGAAAGTGGGGAAAGGAAGACAACTCATGAAAAGGAAGACAACTCATACGTGCATGTTACTTAAGAAACTATATATATATATATATCCTTAGATAAATTTTAATAAGCACATTGATAGAAAATGAGAATATAAAGTTAATTTGTAGTACTTTCTAGAATATAGTTTAATTCATAGAAAAAGTATTTATTATGATATAAAAATGCAATCTTAAGTTTTCATTTTTTTGTTGATAAAACTTCTCAATACTTTTAGATTTTCATAGATCATTACAATCATATGTTGGTCTAAATCATCTTTCAAGATTACTACCTAAAAAAGATTATAAAAAATATAACATTCGAAAATTATTTAGTAATGTTATTTATCTTTCATAATTGTACGTAGCTATGAAAAGACCACAAGAATCATGCATTATTTTTTCATTTAATCATAATCTCACTATCATTGTCGTTATGATTAATAGTTGATTATATCATTAGTTATAGAAAATCTTTCATCTCCATTGGTATGCCTCACTACATTGTTCTCCTATATATATTTAAATTTTCGCAACTTCACTCTTTTCTACTTAACATTTTGCAACAGTATGATTATGATCAAGACTATGAGAAAAAGAGGCATTACATGTGGCAAGCAAGAGGTTTGGATAAATATATTGTGATGGTGGATGTCTGTTTAAGCTGTCAAAGTATGATATTGAAGGTTTTTTGCTACAACTTGAAAAGTGTTAGCATCAATCAAATTATGACTTGATTTCTCCCAATTCAAAAATTCAGGATTTGCATCAATATTCTCTCTTTTTTTGTAAAAAGAAATTATTCCTCCTAATTTGCATTAGATTAATCTAAAGAACTCATTGCAACTGGAGTTTAGTTATTCACGATGTACAATAATTTAGTAATAATCATTTTAACATTTAAATAACTTACCAAATGTTAAAGAAGTTTTGTTGTAACCTATTATGCTTATAAGTTATAGTTATACAAAAGTTTTTTTTGTGGGAATTTTTTATTAGAACAATGATAATAAAGTGAATTTAATTAATCACAAATTTATAATATTTGAAGTGAAATGTTCACAATATGCTCTAGGGTTTAAAAAAATTATTTTATGTATATTGATATGATACTACACATAATTTGATATTATTGTATATAATCAGAACATTCTACGATCGAGTTTCACAATTTAAGATTTTTTGATTATTTTTTAATATGTTAAAAATAAATTAAATTAAATATTTGATAACATATTTTATAATTACGTGAAGTATAATTAAAAATTTATTAATTAATAATATTACACGTCACAAATCTAAATTAATCGAACGGATCTATCTCTTGACACATCAAAGTAAACAAAGAGTCTCGTAAAAACCGGCAAACACCTCATAAAAATACCATGGAGACCAGTCAAACACCATTTTTAATTTTCATACAAAACGACAAAAAAAGAAGGTGATAATTATCCCCTACATCTCATGTACGCATACACCTCTCCTTTCAACCAATCATAACAAAACGAATGTTCGTCATTTACACGTGGCATTATATTATTGGTTTCTGACTTAGATGCTCCGAGAATACCGAATCTGCTAAGATTTTATTTTTTATTTTTCTTGCTTTTAATATTTATATTTTTACTGATTTTAAGGATTTCCAGAATTTTTCTGGGTCTGGGTATTTTTATTTTATTTCCTTGTTGAAATTTTATTTTTTTTGGTTCTTGGGAAATTGGTAAGAAGTTTTAATTTTTTTTTTGGTATATATAGATATAGGTAGTTATATACACGGGGTGTGTGTGTGTGAAAAGGGGCAAAAAAGTTGGATAAATCTAGGGTTTGAGTAATTTTTGTTGGTTTGATTTGTTGGAAGCTATGAGGAAGAGGCTTGATACCAGATTTCCTGCAGTAAGTTTCACTTTCCCGTTTTTGTACTCAATTTTTTTTTTATTTTCATTTCATTTTGGTTTATGTATAGGTTTGTTGGTGTTTTTCGATGTTCTTGATTTTATGTATTCAATATGTTTTTTTTCAGTTTTGGTTTGTGTATAGGTTTGTTGGTGTTTTTGGGTGTTCTTGATTTTATGTATTTTATATGTTTTTTTTTTTAGTTTTGGTATATGTATAGGTTTGTTGGGTTTTTTTGGGTGTTCTTGATTTTATGTATTCTATATTTTTTTTTAAGTTTTGGTATATGTATAGGTTTGTTGGTGTTTTTGGGTGTTCTTGATTTTGTATATTTCATATGGTTTTTTGTATCTTTTTTTGTGTTTTTGAATTCAAAAATTAACTGGGGTGTTCTTGATTTTGGTTTATTGCATAGCTTTTTGGGTGTTGCTTGTGAATTTGAAACTTTGGAGCTTGGGTGTTGCTTGTGAATTTGAAACTTTGGAGCTTTTTGTTTCTCTTTTGTGAGAGAAAAGCTTTGAGCTTTGGCACCCAAGGGTGTGGCTTAGTGGTCAAATGACAGTGAGTTGAGCACCATGAGGTCTCACGTTCGATTTTCAGCCTAGACAAAGCACTATTATATATAGATTAGGAAGCTTTGAGCTGTGGATTTAGGCGCCCAAGCTGACCTGGACATGACAGTTGTAAAAAAAATAAAATTAAAGCTTTGAACTTTTGATGTATTGGTGATAGTTATTAGGCTATTGAATGAATAGAACTGTCAAATTTATATTCCATTTTTTAAATTTTTTATATTTAGGTTTTTAGTTTTGGTTTATGTATAGATCTGTTGGTGTTTCTGGGCGTTCTTGATTTTCTATATCCTGTATGGTTTTTTTCCTCCTTTTTTGTGTTTTTGAATTCAAAAGGTTATCTGGGGTGTTCTTAATTTTGTTTGTTGCATAGCTTTTTGGGTGTTGTTTGTAAATTTGAAAGTTTGGAGCTTTTAGTTCCTCTTTTTTGGGGGAAAAGTTTCGATCTTCGATGTTTTCGTTATAGTTATAAGGTTATTGAATGAATAGAACTATCTAATTTGTAGGTTGTCAAAACAAAGAACTATCTAATTTGTATGGTTCAAGGTATGGTTGGGTTTGGATTCTTACTGTTTAATTGTTGCTTGTAAATTTGAAAAAATGGAGCTTTTAGTTCCCCTTTTGTGTGAAAAAAGCTTTGATGTTTTGGTGAAGGTTATTAGGCTATTGAATAAATAGAACTGTCAAATTTGTATGGTTTAAGGTATGGCTGGGTCTTGATGTCTAATGTTTAATTGTTGCTTGTACATTTGAAAGCTTGGAGCTTTTATACTTTTAAGTTCATTTTTGCGCGAATAAAGCTTTGAGCTTTGATGTCTTGGTGATAGTTATAAGGCTATTGAATCAATAGAACTGGCTAATTTGTAAGGTTCCAAAGTATGGCTGAGTATTTGCGTAGTTTGGTTGGATATTAAACAGGTTATAGGTTGACCGCTAGATTAGGTGCCCCACAAAAGAAGGCAAAAAGAAGAAAAGAGATCACATGTTTTCTTGTTTCTAGGGGTTGAGTTTCATGAAGTATGGATTTTTAATCTCTCGAGTCCAGTGGTTATATCTTAATAGTTGACGAAGACATCTGACCATGCTTAAGCTGTCAGTGCTCCATGATATGTTTTGAACATATATAAGTTGTTTGTGATAGTTACTGGACCATGTCTTTCCTGTAGTTTTTCTAACCTTCCCCTCATCTGCTGAGAGCAAAAACAGTTCTTTGAAGTTGCAAAAAGTAGTTTCCTTTTGGGGAAAGGTAAGTAGAAATTAGTAGTTCTATGACGAAACTCGCGCAGGCAGAGCACGTAAATAGCTTTGTTCCACGGAGAAAGCCAGTGATGTTTGGATTTAATTTTTAAAGCAAGTTTCTAATTCGGGGTGTTTGTAAAGGGTTCAGCACTTAGTTAGAACTGGTAGTTGGGATATGACTAGTTAAATGCAGACATATAGTACAAATTAAATTTGCAAAATGGGCATGCATGCAACAAACGTGTATTTTGAGGTTCTGCTGTGGATGCCTGTGATAAAGTTTGGTCTTATAGTCTGTATCTCTCACGGTTTAACAGTATCTTGTACTGCTATTTAGTTTCACGTGAAGAATTATGGTGATTGGAATTGGAGACTTAGCTCTTGTTGTTCAAAGTTTTGTATGTTAACATCTAGACGTAAATGAAATTGTGTACAAGTTTCATCAGCTATTGTTAAATGAAGTTATCGTCTCCGCTGATTAAGTTGCTGAATCAAAGATTTTAAGTGTTCTTATACTTCTTGGCATTCATTTGCAGGCTCGGATTAAAAAGATCATGCAAGCTGATGAGGATGTGGGGAAGATTGCCATGGCTGTTCCTCTTTTAGTATGTAAGTCCTTTAGTTCAATGAATTTATTTTAGCACTTTGGTTCAACTGGTTTAAGAGCTATTTACCCTTATTCATTCCTTTGTTTCTTGGTATCTATTTTTGTGTCTTCCATTTTGTTTATCCTAACTCATGTTTGTCAATGGTGTATGTTCAGCAAAAGCTCTTGAACTCTTTCTGCAAGATCTTTGTGACCGTACGTATGATATCACCCTCAAGAAAGGAGCAAAAACTATGAATTCTTTCCATTTGTAAGTTTAGTTAACCGCCGTTTATGATATTACACATCGTATTAGTTCTCTGGTTAACAGCTAACTTGGTCCCTTTACTTCACAGGAAACAATGTATCCAGAGCTTTAATGTGTTTGATTTCCTCAAGGATGTAGTGAGTCGGGTTCCTGATCTAGGGGGGTCAGATGCTGGTGCTGAATCTGCTACCAAAAGAAGGTTAAAAATTGTACTTCCTATGTTTTTCTTGCCTGTGACGGGTTTTAACGTGTGATGGATTTGTATCATTAACAGCTGACTGTCTGCTGATTCAGGAAAGTTGCTGATGAAGACGATCATGACAGTGATGATGATATCAAAAGGAATCACGCGGTATGTAGATTGTCTTTAAATTTTAGGTTTTCCATGGATGTCCCATTTGTTACTTCAGACATTGACCAAGCTGCAAACTTTTAATACCAAATACTGTATGTAGTCTGATTTCTTCTATGTAGTTGCACTTCCGGTATACTAGTGGCTTTGTCTTGATTTTCTGTTTTAATTGCTTTGTATCTTGCTAGGATACTGTCATATTTTCTTTCTTTTGAGCCGAGGGTCTATCGAAACAGCCTCTCTACCCCACAAAGGTAGAGGTAAGGTCCACTTACATCCTACCCTGCGATTATACTGTGCATGTTTTTGTTGGTATAATAATGGCTTTTTGTTTAAATCACAGAATGAGACTGCAAACAACAGTAGTAGTGGGAGGGGACGAGGCAGGGGTAGGGGTAGAGGCCGTGGTAGAGGAGCACGAGCAGCAGAGAAAGGTGATTCCAATGTTCACAGCGAGAAACTTGAAGATCCTGCCGGTGTTTCACATCAAAAGGATGACGAGAAGCCAAAGCAAAACGATGAAAGGATGGTGGACTATGTAGCAGAACCAGCAGCAGATACAAAGAACATTTCAGCTGCTAAATCCTCAGAAGCCATCCCCGCTAGAAACTTCGATCTCAATATTGACTTAAACGAGAGTGTGGAATCGACACCAATACCATCTGAAGCCCCTTCGTCATCAACAGCTCCACCACCTCCTGAAGTGCTTCTGCCTCCTGAAGTGAAGCATGAGGAAATCCCTGGATGGTCCTTGTCCGAGATGGAAAAGATGGCCATCGATCCAATTCAACTGGCCAACTTAAACAAAGGGTTAGACGAGGAAGAGGAAGATTACGACGAAGAAGGATAGGGATTGTTATTCTAATGGTGTCGGAGCAGTTACAACTCACATACAAGTAGGGCTTGTTCTAGTCTTTTAGGAAGTTTAGTTTAAGTGTAAAAGAAAAGGGGCATCATTGTCAATGAAGCTCAGATTTCTCAGGTTTTTTTTTTTCCAGTTACTTAGGCACCTGTATTTAATAGTCTTTTCTGTATTGTTCACCAACAAACATCTTAGGAAAAAGCATGTACAATGTCTAACTTCTAATTCAGAAATATATTCTAGGTTGGAGGTTACATCCAATGTTCTGTGTTGTGTCAGAATTTGTCAGTTTAGATGCTAACATTCTTGACATTTCTTTATTTAACTTGGAGAATACTGACATGTTTTCAAGTGTGGTAGTTTTTTTAGTCTGATGTTACTTTGTATGTGTATCAACAAATTTCATTTAGACACTTAAATTGCAGTCTATTTCAATAAAAAGATCAACAACACATGATAAAGTGTTTCTATTAAACACTTTGGAAAAGCTTGTGTGTTCTCAAGCGCCTATTATGTAGGTATATTAACCACACAATATACACACCAGTGCTTCAATTGGAACTAGCCTGGCGTTTTATTACTTATTCAAGCTAATGCGTATCACTAAAATAGGTGATATATTTTAAGTGGTTAACTTATCTAAAACCTCATCCGTTAGATTTAGGCGTCTGCATCTAAATACTAAGATATTGTATTAAGATGCTGATATAGTGATTAATAGTGATTGTTGATCGTAGTAATCGATGGTGACCATTAATAATTTTCATGGATGATAATGATAGCTAATAATGGTAGTCGGCATGGGTGATATATTTTAAGTGGTTAATTTATCTAAGACCTCATTCGTTAGATTTAGGCATCTGCATAGACTAAATATTAAGATATTGTATTAAGATGCTGATATAGCGATTATAGTGATTGTCGATCGTAGTAATAGATGGTGACCATTCATAATTTTGATAGATGATAGTGATAACTAATAGTGGTAGTGCATGATGCTGGTGACTGATGATGTATAGTGATGACTTGTTATGATGATTGTCGTTAGTGATTGATGGTGATAAGCGTAATGATTTTTGTAGAAAATTTTAAATAAACATGTTAATAATATTAAAATATACTTAACTAATAAATAAAATTTAATTACTATTAAAATCTGAATAATTAATATTGTTGAAAGTTGCTTTAAGAATGCAGACTGTTTTTCCTTTTTTCTTCAGTTTTTCTTTTACGTACAAATCCTAGTTAAATTAGGAGTCCTATCTTTTGTAGGAAACTAATTAGTTATTTTAATTTTGGTAGAAATAGGTTATTTCTTTGTCCTATTTTTAGTTATAATAGCAACTATTTAAGTTAACCAACCGATGATCAATAAGACACAACTTTTACAAGAAAAATTTCAACCGCTCTGCATATTCTCTTCTTTAAACTCTCATCTCTGTTTCAGCAGCCAACTTTTGAATTGAATTCCTGCGTTATTTTCCTTTAAAGGTTTTAAACCAACAATTGGTATTAGAGCTTTAATCTTAAGGGACTTGTGAGTATGTGTATTAATCTAGTCCAGTGGATACCATGAACGGAGAAGTAAATTTTTCTTCAATGGCACCACTAACTTTCAAACGGAGAAGTAAATTTTTCTTCAATGGCACCACTAACTTTCGATGGAGAAAGTTATCAAATCTGGGCAGTTAGAATGCAGATATATCTGCAAGCTTTGGATCTCTGGGAAGCTGTTGAAGATGAATACGAGATAGCTCCCTTGTCGGACAATTCCACGTTGGTGCAGATTAAAACTCACAAGGAGAGGAATACTAGGAAATCAAAGGCAATGACATGCTTATTTACTGCAGTTTCATCTAATATCTTAGCTCGTATCATGTCTCTGCAATCAACGAAAGAGGTATGGGATTATCTCAAGACTGAGTATGAAGGAGATGAAAAGATTCAAGGGATGCAATGTTGAATCTGGTACGTGAGTTTGAGCTGCAAAGGATGAAAGAAAGTTAAACCATAAAGGAGTACTCTGACAGACTTCTTAATTTAGCAAATCACATCAGATTGTTGGGTTTCACTTTCAATGATTCAAGGATCGTTGAAAAAATCCTAGTAACGGTACCTAAAAGATTTGAGGCTCCCATAAAAACCTTAGAAAATACTAAGGACTTGTCTAAGATCACACTTGCAGAGCTCTTAAGTGCTTTTCAAGCGCAAGAGCAACGACGTGTTATGAGACAAGAAAGAGCTGTCGAAGGTTCCTTACCAGCAAAGCATTACGATGATGGGCGTTCTAAGAATAAGAAGAAGAACAACAAGTACCAACCAACTGATGGAGAAGGTGCAACACACAACAACAAAAATAAAACAGGTGGTTTCAAAGGAAACTACCCTCCTTGTAAGCATTGCGGCAAGCTCGGACACGCACCTTTCAAGTGTTGGAAGAGGCCTGATGCTATGTGCACTAAGTGCAATCATCTTGGGCATAAAGCGATCATCTGCAAGAACAAAACTCAGCAACAAGATGCAGAGGCTCGAGTTGTTAATGAATAGGAAGAAGATCAACTCTTTGTTGCATCATATTTTACAAGTAGTGTCTCAAGCGAGTCGTGGCTGATCGATAGCGGATGCACAAATCATATGATTTACGATAAAGATATTTTTAAGGATTTGAGGCTACTCAAGTTACAAAAGTTAGAATCGGCCATGGTGGTTATATTCCATCAAAAGGAATGGGAACCATTACAATTGAAACACAACCGGGCACTAAAATAATTTTCGATGTTCTTTATGTACCCGATTTGGACCAAAACTTGTTAAGTGTTGGTCAGTTATTAGAAAAAGATTTCAAATTGTATTTCGAAGATAAACACTGCTTGATCAAGGAAACATCTGGACAAGACCTATTTAAAGTCAAAATGAGAGGCAGAAGTTTCTCATTAAATCCATTGGAAGAAGAGCAGATAGTGTATTCAGCAAAAGAAAACATTGTTGAGTTATGGCATAGGAGACTCGAGCACTATCATTAACAAGGACTTATCAAAATGCAGAAATTGAATATGGTGGAGAACTTACCCTATTTGGATGTTAACGCTAATGAATGTCATGCCTGCCAATTCGGTAAGCAACACAGAAAGCCTTTTCCAAAATCAACTTGGTGATACAAGTACGATCACGTAGATGGACTTATGAGGGCGTATGTTGGACCCGAGGCTTAGTGTGTGCAAATGAAGTGCAAAGGAGGGCCTAAAAAGGCTCCAAAATAGCCCACATTCTACACACCAAGGGCACCTAAAGTGAAGCAATTGACTAAGGGGTTTTTTGGACATTTCATACTATTTTTATAACCTACTATAAATAGAATATGTTAGGTCATTTACTACTTAGTTTTTGAAGATTATTAAAAGTTGTAACATTGAAACACTCTCGCTTGTGAGAAAGGCCTCTTGGCCGAAACAATGTAACTAGGGTTTTCGACTTGAGTGTGGAATCACTCATGTTGGATTCAAGCTTGGAAACGTTGGACGCTTGGGAGATCGAGGTACCTTTTGTACCAACGTAAGAGATAAGTGAATTGCTGTGAGTAGTGTTAAGGGTCCAAGAGTGGAATATGTTCTTGGGTTCTTAAGATTATTCCTTTATGTATTCTATCTATCTATCCTTTTGTTCATTGTAATCTTATAACCGTTGTGTGTCTTGCTTGTGGAACCCGTGAGTATTATTATAATATTTTTATTATTTTTCGTGTCCTTCATTTTGTGTTGATAATATTAGTTTGTGGTGGTTGTTTAGGTGTTGAAGCACCACCCTATCTCGTGTATTGTTGTTCTTGTTTGTGAATCCGAGTGTGGTCATCAAAAGGGTCCTCGACTCTTTGAACTTATGGACTGATTTTGGTGTTTGTTTCGTGCTCCCTTGTCTTTCTTGTATTATTTGCTATCAAAGAATGTTTTGATATTGTTCCTACAAGATCAATCTTGGGCTTGCTTATTAGAAAAAAAAATGTTAGAAAACTGAAAAATAAAAAAGAAGCAAATCTGTTCGTGTTTTTGTTCTTGGCCAAAAATTGTGTTATTGTTGTGTCTTGGCCGAGATTTTTACTTGTTTTGTTGTTTCTAGTATTAGTTTTCTTCATCTGTAACACTCTTGAGTCGAAATCTAAATTTGAGCTTGAAATGTTGATATTGTTATTGTGAACATAACTTGGCTAATTGTGTTGGCATTGTTGTTGTGGCTTTACCTTTGTCCATGTATTGGTGACATTGTTGATTGTTGTGGACGTTGAAATTGTTGTTCTTAAGCTTGGAAGTGAATGTTGTTATAAATTAGTGGCCTAAGAATATTTTGTTGATCTGTTGTAGTCTTGGCCGTGTGAGACATTGTTGTTGCGGGGTTGGCCGTGTGAAAAATTATTGGTGTTCTTGGAGATTATTGTTGTAGTTCTTGGTGTTGTTGTTGTTGTTCTTGATTTTTATCACCACCTTCATATATTGTTGAAGATAAAGTGAATGCTAAATCCAAAAAGTTGAAGGAAAAGGGTGTATTATTTGTTAGTCTTGAAAGACACTACAACCAACCAAAACTTATCAATCAAGTCTCAACCACTTTCCAACACTTTTCCACGATTTAAGGAACCATGTTTTAAGGAGAAGTACAAGAAAAAATCAAGTCTTGAAAATTAAAAATGGAAAAAGGCTCCAAGACTTATTTTTTTCCCTCCTAAAATAAAATTCCACCAATCCAAATTAAATTTTTGACCAAGACATGAATATTTGAGAATAACAATTCGTTAGAAAGACTGCAACCAATATGTGACTGCCACGTCATTAAGTTATAGTGCACGCATCAAATTTTGGCTCGAATTTTAGATTTCGTAGTTTCCGTTTGTTGTTCCTTAGTTTCAATTTCGTTGGTTCCAATTCTAATTGGAAAACTAGTACTCATCTACTAGATTGCTAGTTAGTCTTTGTGTTCGTTCATTCGTGTTAAGTGTTTGTTGTGTGCTTTTCTCTTTTGTGAATTCGTTGTATCTTGTTGGTTCAAGTCCGTAAATAATTTTTTTTGAGTCAACTCAAACGAAAATCTATTCCAGGCAAGAGTAGACTCGACCCTCAATCACTCGCAAAGTACAAGATGACTTTCAATACTTGTGAAACCAAGTGTGAGACGATCAAGTGTGTGAGAGTGTGGTGAGGTTGTTTCGAACTAACTTGTGTTTTGTTTTTTAGACTTGTTCTTTTCTTTTTAGGTATAATTACAAGGGAACCCGCGTCTTCAACCTCTCAACCCATGGACAACAATGCCACCAATTTCATTTTGACCTACCTTGACACTATGTCCCGAGACCTAGCTATGGTAAATGAAAGGTTGGATCGTATGGTAGGTCAAAGGGAGAAAGTGGGCTTTTCGGACACACGTCAAGAGGAAGGCCATAGCTCATGTGAGATACGAGGTAAAAACATTATCCCTTACACTCCTATAAGCTTAGAATATTGTGATGTGGCTAGTAGTGGCCAATTAGATGTAGTTGCAGATTTACCTAGAGTAGAGGTGTTTGAGTCTTCCTATGGTGATACTCTTGGTGATGTTAGGTCATGTGAGGACCACACTCTTGTTGTAAGTACGCAAGCACTAGTTGATCCTGTAGATGATGAAATTGATTCTTCTTGTAAGAATGGTTTATGTCCATATAGTGCTAGCCCTTATAACTTGAACAAGGTTCCATTACCAATTGACAAGAGTACTCATACATTAGTGGACCCTTGTGAAAACCAAAGTGAGTCTACGTTGGTATACGGGTTACCAAAAACTAGTGAGGGCGTGCAAAATAATCAATCTGGTGACGATGACCTTGATTTGTTTGAAAGTACAGGAAACCCGAATTGTGAAAATAATTTTGGTCGTAACCCCTTGGCTGCCCGTGATGGTGTGAAGCTAAGCGCGGGTTACCCTTTTTGAAATGGAGTATGACCGAAACCCAAGCACATGGATACTTCTCCTATTTGACCTCGGTGCCATCTTAGAGTATGGTAGGAGTAGTCTCAGCCTTTGTTTTTTTATTTCTTGACTGTGATCCCTTTTCTGCCCATGATAGTTTATGTCTATGTAGGGACTAATCTCGTGAAAGAGAAAGAGTGCATGCCTAGAAATACTATCTACTCCTTCTTCGTGGGTTTCCTATGTTAAGCATACTAATGATGATGAACTTGAAATTAGTAAGTACTTACATGAGGAAACCCTAGTTGGAGTTGACTTGTGTGACACCTTTCTATACCCTCTTTGTGATCATGAAATTTTCCATAGTGATATAGAGGGTATGTCTAATTTTAAGGACGGTACCATAGGGGAAAGTAGGAGTGGCTGAGACCTAAGCCCTTAGTTACGACTACCATTTGATCCCGGTGCCAACTTAGGATGGGAGAGGATTATTCTCGATTTAGGCTCATTTTGTTTTGATGTTTATCGGAGCCACTTCCGTTGTGACATTTGTACTAGTCTTTCCATGTTTAATACAAAGGACCTATGGATATACTTCAAATTTGTTCCCCCCCAATATGGCATGTTGATGTGTTTATTTTGATAACCCTAACCTTCATTTCATGAGGATGTGTGCTTGTTTTTCTTCTCTTGATTTTGTAAGGTACGAATTCTAGGTCGAATCCTTTTCAAGAAGGGGAGGATGATACAAGTACGATCACGTAGATGGACTTATGATGGCATATGTTGGACCCGAGACTTGGTGTGTGCAAATGAAGTGCAAAGGAGGGCCTAAAAAGGCTCCAAAACAGCCCACATTCTACACACCAAAGGCACCTAAAGTGAAGCAATTGACTAAGGGATCTTTTGGACATTTCACACTATTTTTGTAACCTACTATAAATAGAATATGTTAGGTCATTTACTACTTAGTTTTTGAAGATTATTGAAAGTTGTAACATTGAAACACTCTCTCTTATGAGAAAGGCCTCTTGGCCGAAACAATGTAACTAGGGTTTTTGACTTGATTGTGGAATTACTCGTGTTGGATTCAAGCTTGGAAAAGTTGGACGCTTGGGAGATCGAGGTCCCTCTTATACTAACGTATGAGATAGGTGAATTATTATGAGTAGTGTTAAGGGTCCAAGAGTGGAATATGTTCTTGGGTTCTTAAGATTATTCCTTCATGTAGTTTATCTATCTATCCTTTTGTTCATTGTAATCTTGTAACTGTTGTGTGTCTTGCTTGTGGAACTCGTGAGTATTGTGATAATATTGTTATTGTTCTTCGTGTCCTTCAGCTTGTGTTGATAATATTAGTTTATGGTGGCTGTTTAGGTGTTGAAGCATACCCCTATCTCGTGTATTATTGTTCTTGTTTGTGAATCCGAGTGTGGTCATCAAAAGGGTCCTCGGCTCTTTGAACTTGTGGACTGATTTTGGTGTTTGTTTCGTGCTCCTTTGTCTTTTTTGTATTACTTGGAGAGCTTCACAAAAGCTGCAACTAATTCACACCGATGTCGCTGGACCTCAAAGAACTACATCACTAAAAGGTAGCATCTATTACGTTCTTTTCATTGATGATTTTACAAGAATGAGCTGGATTTTTTTCTTGAAATTCAAGTCAGAAGTCACTGGTGTATTCTGGAAATTCAAAAAACTGATGGAAAATCAAAGTGGTTGTACGATTCAAGCTTTGAGGTCTGATAATGGAAAGGAATATACCTCAACAAAATTTGATTCATTCTGTGAGGAGGCCGGCATTGTGCATCACCTTACAACTCTATACACACCAGAATAAAATAGTGTCAGTGAAAGAAAAAATAGATGGATAATGGAGATGGCCAGATTTATGTTACATGAGATGGAGCTGCCTAAAACATTCTGGGCAGAGGTAGAAAATACTGCAGTCTTTGTGCAAAATCGACTTCCAACGAAGGGTTTGAAAGATAAAACATCATTTGAAGCTTGGTATGGGTTTAAACCTTCACAAAATTTTCTTAAAGTGTTTGGTTGTGTGTGTTTTGTTCACATTCCTCAGGTTAAACGCGAAAAACTTGACAAGAAGGCGATTCCTGGCATCTTTATAGGCTACAGTAATGTTTCCAAAGCATATTAGGTCTATCAACCTCAAATGGAGAAAATTGTTGTAACTAGATATGTTCACTTTATTGAAGACCAACACTGGAATTGGGAGAAGCTCGAAAAATATCCAACAGTCACCACTCAATTAGATCCAAAAGTCTAGTAGATGATCCTCTTGTTAGGGGAACGAGGTTGATCTCTGATATCTATCAGAGATGCAATACTGCAATTTGTGAGCCCGCAAGTTATGAGAAAGCATAAGGTGGTGAAAAATGGGTGGCTGCAATGAAGGAAGAGATGAGGATGATCGAAAAAAATCAAACATGGGAGCTTGTTGAGAAACCTCCTGACAGAAAGATCATTAGTGTAAAATGGGTCTTTAGAACAAAGTTAAACGCAGATGGTTCTATCAACAAACACAAAACGAGGCTTGTGGTGAAGGGTTATACTCAAATCTTTGGAGTTAACTACTCTGAAACTTTCGCACCAGTTGCTCGCCTTGACACAATCAGATTGCTACTAGCCATTGCAGCGAAAAAAATTGGAAACTTTATCAACTAGACGTTAAGTCATCCTTTCTTAATGGTCTTCTCCAGGAGGAGATTTATGTTGAGCAGCCATATGGTTTTGTTGTCAATGGACATGAAAATAAGGTTTATTTGCTAAAGAAAGCTTTCTATAGTTTAAGTCAAGCACCATGAACTTGGTATAGCAGGATAGATGATCATTTGTTAGGCTTGGGTTTCGAAAAAGCTTATCGGAATCCACTCTTTATGTAAAACACAAAGATAATGATATTCTTATTGTGTCTCTTTATATTGATGATCTTGGAAATAATTTAAAGTTTGTTGACGAGTTTAAAGAAGAAATAATGCAGGTTTTTGAAATGACAGATCTTGGTCTTATGTCCTATTTTCTTGGGATGGAGATCAAACAAAGCAAAAGTGAAGCGTTCCTTTGCCAAAAGAAATACGCAAAGGAAATTCTGAAGAAGTTTCAAATGGAGGATTGCAAGCCGATGAGCACACCAATGAATCAAAAAGAGAAACTTTGTAAAGAAGATGGAGCCGATAAAGTTGATGAAAGGTATTACAGAAGCTTGATCGGATGCTTAACGTATCTCACTGCGACAAGGTCAGATATTCTATTTGTTGTAAGTCTCTTATCTCATTTTATGCATTATGCAAGTGAGATGCATTTAAGAGCAGTAAAAAGAATATTAAGATATATCAAAGGAACGGTTGACTATGGTGTAAAGTTTGAGAAGTCTCAAAGCTTCAAGTTGCTTGGTTTCTTGGATATTGATTGGGATGAATCCATTGATGATATGAGAAGTACTTTTGGACATTGTTTCAGCCTAGGTTCAGGAATCTTTTCATGGTCATCTAAGAAGCAGGAAGTTGTTGCACAATCTACTGCAGAGGCTGAATTCATTGCAACAACGACAACAGTAAACCAAGCCCTATGGCTCAGAAAGATCATGTGTAATTTACATATGGAACGAAATTACAGTACTGAGATTTTAGTCGACAACCACACAGCTATTGCAATCTCAAATAATCCGGTGTTTCATAGGAAGACCAAACATTTCAATATCAAGTTCTATTTCTTAAGAGAAGTGCAACAAAAGGGAGAAGTGACTCTAATCTACTGCAAGTCTGAAAACCATCTAGCAGACCTATTCACTAAGCCACTTCCAGTAAGCAAGTTCGAGCTTCTAAGACAAAGAATTGGTGTTTGTATTTCATAAAGCAAGGAGGAGTGTTGAAAGTTGCTTTAAGAATGCAGACTGTTTTTCCTTTTTTCTCCAGTTTTTCTTTTACGTACAAATCCTAGTTAACTTAAGAGTCCTATCTTTGGTAGGAAGCTAATAAGTTATTTTAATTTTGGTAGAAATAGGTTATTTCTTTGTTCTATTTTTAGTTGTAATAGAAACTATTTAAGTTAACCAGCTGATGATCAATAAGACACGACTTTTACAATAAAAAATTCAACGCTCTGCATATTCTCTTCTTTAAACTCCCATCTCTGTTTCAGCGACCAACTTGTGAATTGAATTCCTGGTTATTTTCCTTTAAAGTTTTTAAACCAACAAATATTAAGATCTTCGCTACTAAATACCTTACCTATTCAAATTCATATTTTCGCCAATCACGTGCAAGTTTAGGAATGGATTCTCCTCTACTGTGGTAACAACACTAATGCTAGTGAAAGACGCCGTTCTTTTTTAGTTGTTCACTTTGAACTTTGCGCGTCACTTAATAAATAATGATTGATATGAGTATTTTATCATAAAACCCATAATACACAGCGTGTGTATTCTCTCTCTATTTACTTTTACTTGTTCACTTTGTACTTTGCATGTTTTTTAAGAAATAGTGATTGATATGAAGTATTTTACCATAATACCTATAATACATACTCTCTGAGTGTGTATATACTTTCTTAGTTCACTCTTACTTGTCTACTTTATACTTTGCCCGTCCCTTAAAGAAATAACAATTGATAGAGTATTTTACCATAATACCCATAATACCTACTCTAGGATGTGTAAATATTTTTTAAAGACCCAAGAGTATGGACCAGGTTCAATAATACCACTTCCTCCATTTTAATTTATTTATCTGGTTTTGACTTGACGCAAAGTTTAGGAAAATAATAAATTTTTGAATCTTATGATATGTAGGATGTATCAAAAATATCTTTTAATTTTGTTTTGTGTAGAATTAGAATTAAAGAGTTGCTAAAAAAAAGGAAAGATGCATTCTTTTTGAAATAGCCTAAGACTTGTGTACACTCTACTCTCCTCAAGCCCCACTTGTGCTATTATACTGGGTATGTTATTATTTTTGTTTGCATTTTTTTTGAAACGGTTAAAAAAATGAAGTAAGACAAATAAATTGAAACAGAGTGAGTAACTGATTTCCATTTGTCTGAGCCTTTGTGAACAAAGTTACTTGGTATTTCTATTAGTAGGGATTATGGGTACCATGAAGTTAGTCTTAGGTGCATGCAAATTGGCTTGGACAGTACAATTATAAAATGAATATTTTTAAGGAATTCTTTTTGCTAGTTCGAGTAATTCAGGTATCTGTGTTGGTGGAGAGTAGCAAGTACTCGTGGTATTAGTGTATGTGCGTACAAGTTTGCCCAAAAATCTAATACTACAAAAAGGAGTATTATGCAAGCAAGGTTGAGATGGTTCGGACATGTGATGAGGAGGGCCACAGATACTCCAGTGCGGAAGTGCGAGAGGTTGACTATGGATGGATCCAGGCGAGGTAGAAGTAGACCGAAGAAATATTGGAGAGAGGTGCTTAGACATGACATGGAGCAGTTACAGCTTACCAAGGACATGACTCTAAATAGGAAGGTACGGAGGACACGTATTAGGGTAGAAGGTTAGTAGGATGGGGGATCATGGGTAGTATCTTGTTCTTAGAGTTCTTGGGTGCAATTTGTGGTTTCGGGTAGATTGTTAGTGGTATTATTTGGTGATAATCTTGTTTTTGCTGCTGTCAGTTGTTTTGTTATCGTTTGTCGTTTTGTTACTACCTTGTATTTCTTGTTCTTATATTATGTCTTTTCTTACATTGTTTGGTCTTGAACCGGGGGTCTATCGGAAACAGCCTTTCTACCTCACCTCTGAGGTAGTGGTATGGACTACGTACATTCTACCCTCCCTGACCCCACAATGTTGGAATACACCGGATATGTTGTTGTTATTGTACAGAATTTTTTACAGTTAGTTCAGCTTATACTGTTTCTTCCCGACCTACTTTTATATAAAGTTTACCTGGTAACAAAGAACTCATGGCGATCTAGTAGAAAGCTGCACGACTACTCTTGAAAGATAGATGAACACATAAATAACTGTTCAACATATGTACCAGAGCGACTAAAACGAGAGCGTCGCTTCCACCTGGACTAGCAACCCATTTATGATCAGTTCCCCTGGCTGACATAATGTTTCAACATAAAAATAATAGTCTTTTCTAAGTTTGCACTACATCCAAAAGAACCTGGAATTTTGGCAATCTAAAGCAGAGGTTAGTCATCATATGTATTTATCTTATAGAGATAATTTTTCCTGAGTGACAGACTTGAAGTTCTATTCTAACTTTATTTCATTTAGGAATTGTTTGCTCTAATTTTTAAATTGTGTTAAATGTCAGGGACAAAATGCTCAAAATGCTTACTTCATGGTATGTGAGCGAGGACCATATGCATTTATTAATGGCACGGTTCAAGTGATCCGTGATTGTGTTGAGGATGGTTCTGGGGTGCAACACACATATTGTATGGCATCTTCATACATATCTGACAGGATAATTGTCTTGAGTAGCTTAAGATACCATTTAGCTACTTTTTTGGCTCAGATGTGTTGCGTTTTACTCGGTGTCAAGGTTAACACTGATCATGTAATGATATTCTACTGTATTCCTAGCTGCTTTCCTATTTTTACTTGTCTTGAATCAAACAAGGGAAAACATTGTTTTCACTTTCCTAGTTAACGACCAAAGCGCTAGTGTTACATGACTTGGCAATTAGAGTACTATTACATGCTATGGCCCGTGCGACATGAGCTTTCAATTCATATATTCCATAACTTCTCGTATAGGTCTACACGAAAGTCGACAAAGTTGGAGATGAATTAGTCAAGAATACTGGTTGCTATAAATGAGATATTTTTGAAATTGGAGGCATCAATTGGCCACTTCCACGCAATGCGCCAGGTGAAGAAAGTCGAGTATTGTTACATTCTCAACTTAGAATGACATGTTTTGTTGGTATATTAGTATGTGCACTATATTTTTTTTTCCCCACATTTTCTAGTTACTGACTACAGAAATCTTCTGTCGACGAAATCTATGCTTTTCCCTTGATCTTGGAAAAGCTTCCAGTAATAAATCAAGACGGTTCACGCTGGACTGACTGCGATCCGAACCTAGATAAGTTGAATTCCTATCTATCTACAATAGTAAGAGCTCTCTACCAAGTTTATGCCCTTTGACTTCTATTCATAGTTTTTTTAACGTCTCGTGTTTCGGGCTAGAATGAAAACCGTCATTTCTATGCGTAGATGATCCAAAAGCCATAAATCCTATGCAAATTTTCCATGTTAATCAAGCACGTAGTGTGGTAACCTATTTGAGCATGAATTGAGATCATAAAGGTCCCCTAACTTAAGGTCAAGTTGAAAGCTTTCCTATCGTTCGAGTTTTAGTGACCGTCAAAACTTGAGTCAACTTCAATCGACCATAGCTCCTTGTATATAAAGAACTGGGTGGCCTACTATATATCAAATGAAAGATCTTCGAATTAGCTTTCCATCAATACCAAATTCGCCTAAAGTGGACACTCGGTGAAGAAATTAGAGCATTTTTAGTGTCAGCGTTCCCGATTGACTGGCCACCGCGTCGCGATGAGCCTTAAATTGACAATTGTCAATTCCAGTAGCTCACCGCGATTTCCAGCGCGTCGCGGTGAAGCTTTTTACGGCGTTCCAGTCCCAGATTTTAAATTCCAAGGTCAAACTAGACATTTCCCATGGCCCCAAACCCATCCAAACACGGGATTTAATCCCAAATACACCTAAATACATACACTTTCACCAAAATTCATCAAGAACACCCCTTAGGGTTTCAAACTAAAAACCCAAATAACTCAAGATTTAACCGTGGGGTTTCAAAAGCGATTGAAGATTTGGAATCCCCAATCCGTAAGCTTCAAGAATTACCTATTATCTTCTGGAATTAAGGTACGTGGGGTTGTCCCAAATTTCATAGGCATGATTTTTGAAAAGAATTTACACAAGACCTTACTATCTATACGTATACATATGTTTTTACAAGTGGGATTTTGTTTTAATATCAATAACATGTTTTGTGATATGGTTTTGAAAGAAATATTGAAATATCATGGGGTTGTTGGCTTGCATATATTTCAATTGTTGAATTGTGAACATGTGATCTGAATTTCGAAAAAGTGCGATGTATATAAATTGTGAATTCTTTAAATCCCCATGATAATGTTTTATACCCCACACTATACTTGTGTTAAACCATCGAGAGCATGAGTTTTTGCAATTGACATGATATTACTCATAAATGATAAAGTTTCTTGAAACTATTACAGGTTGAGAACCATGGTGCATGTGTTTGATGTGTGTGAAAGTTTTATATATGTGCATGTTGTAAATGACATGAAAAGTTGGAGAATTGATGTGGTACTGTGACTTGCAAGTCAATGGTATGACGATAACATATAAATGTATGCCATGACAGAGTTAGAGTTTGATTTAAGAGAATCTATGTTTTAAAGAGTTAAAAACTGGGTTGATGTGAGTTAGGTGGTTACCCGAAGAAAGCCCGAGTCAAATGACTCTATGCTGGAAACTGTGATTTGCTGGCACAGGAACTTGATACCTTGCTATGTGACCTTGTGTACCTAGTACTTAGTCATCCCAAAATTCGGACTTATGGTTTGGAGCCCTGCTTTGTGATCTTGAGCCCAACCGTGACATAATGACTTGATTGGGGTTGTGGCAGCCTGCTGTGTGATCTTGTGTGCTCTTGCTTCACTAATACTCCTATCTTGGCGGCAACCGAGATAAGGTAGTCGGTGAAAACTATGAAATTGTAGGGTATACCATCTAGCCCAGAGGTAATACAAAGAGTGTCTCTGATTTCAGATGTTTTCATAGTCTTTTAAAATGCCCATGTGATTTTTTACTATATGATATGTTTATGAACTGTTTTAAATTGCTCTCATATATGTTGATTATAAATGGCTATTTTGGATTAGCTCTGCGTACCAGTACATCTGTATTGACCCCCCCCTTTTCCCTCCAGGTTCTGAGGCTCAATCTAGGGGTCCAGAAAGGCAGTAGATTATATCAAACAGAGTTGTTGTGTCCAGTTGGTGAGCCTTCTCTATTCCAGAAGGCCTGTCTTTTCAGATTACGCCACTTATTATCGTTTTGGTCAATTGGGGGCTTTGTCCCAGTTTTCAAACAGTTGTCAGATTTTCATGTAGTAGAGATTTCGCAGATTGAGTCAGATGTTATTTAGATGTAGTTGCACTACAGTTTCCGTACTTATGTTGAAAATAGAATTTGACCATGTTTTCGTAGCTGAGTCAGAATGTTTCCGTTACCAATACTTGCGAGAAACGGAGCCTTCCGTCGCCGTTACCAATTCTGAGAGAGAGGCGGAGAGAAGGGATGCGAGAGAGAGAGAGAGATTTCGTGCCCTAGTTTTGAGAGAGAGAGGAAGTGAGAGAGAGTGAATTGGGAACGCTGTGTTTTGTGTATATTAAATGTAAATTTTCGACTACTTTCGTCGGATAGAAAATTAATATTTTCAATTATTTAAAAGTTTCGACTACTTCGATCGGTAGATCATTAAATTATAGAGATATATTTAAATCAATTATTTATAAGATTTCCGACTACAGTAGTCGGAAATATATATAATTATTTATTTATATTTAAATTTTCCGACTACTTCAGTCGAAAATACATATTTAGTCATTAACTTACCTAACTATTTAATATTTCTGACTGCTTCAGCCGAAAATAAATATTTAATATTTTACTTAAATAATTATTTAATTTCCGTGTAAGGATCCGATTATATATATACTAACATATTTATATAATTATTTTTATATTTGACTACAACAGTCAGTAATATATATTTAATAATTTATGTCATTTATTTTTAAAATTCCGTATAAAGGAATATTATACATTTATTACTATATTTATTTAATTATTTACATTTACAACTATAATGGTCAGATATATATTTAATTAATTATTAATTTTATTTAGTTATTAGTATTTCCGACTACAGTAGTCGGAAATGTACATTTAATAATTTTTTTAAATAATTATTTAATTATTTCTCAAGGGACCTGATTATATATTTAGTGTTATTTTTATTTAATTTTGTAAATTTCCGACTACTATAGTCGGAAAAAAGTTAAATATATTTAATTATTCAATGTTCAGATATATACTTAATTATTTATTAATTTTATTTAGTTGTTAGTATTTCCGACTGCAGTAGTCGGAAATATATTTAATAATTTTTTTAAATGATTATTTAATTTCCATATAAGGGAGTAATTATATATTTAGTATTATATTTATTTAATTATTTATATTTCTGACTAATGTAGTCGGAAATATATTAAATTAATTATTAATTTAATTATTTATTAGATTTTTTGACTACCGTAGTCGAAAATTTATATTTATTAATTTATTTAAACAATTATTTAATTTTCATATAACGGACTGATTATAAATTTAGTAATATATTTATTTAATTATTTACATTTTTGAATATAATGGTCGAATATAAATTTAATTAATTATTAATTTTATTTATTTATTAGTAGTTTCGACTATAGTAGTGGAAAAAATATATATTTTATAATTTATTTAAATAATTATTTAATTTTCATGAAGGAACTGATTATATATTTAATAATATATTTATTTAGTTATTTATGTTTCCGACTACAGTGGTC
Organism: Capsicum pubescens; assembly: GCA_030864215.1. Lineage (NCBI taxonomy): Eukaryota > Viridiplantae > Streptophyta > Magnoliopsida > Solanales > Solanaceae > Capsicum > Capsicum pubescens. The sequence continues at coordinate 128,823,448 of CM061548.1, read as the reverse complement.
GGATATATACTTATTAATTATTAATTATTTTTTCGACTACAGTAGTCGGAAATATATATTTAACAATTTTTTTAAATAATTATTTAATTTTCATATAAGGGACTGATTATATATTTATTATTATATTTAGTTAATTATTTATATTTTCGACTACAGTAGTCGAATATATAATAAATTAATTATTAATTTAATTTATTTATTAGCATTTCCGACTACTGTAGTTGGAATATATATTTCCCAAAATTTGCCGCCAAGTATTCTGACTGTTTTTGTCACAAATAAGTATTGAAAAAGTATTTTGTAAAAAATAAAATTTTCGACCAAAGTAGTCGGAAATTTCCGACTACTTATTTCAGTCGAAAATTTTCAGTCGAAAAAATGCGAATTTCTAGTAGTGTCTTGGCGGCAACCGAGATAAGGTAGTTGGTGAAAACTATGAAATTGTAGGGTATACCATCTAGCCCAGAAGTAATACAAAGAGTGTCTCTGATTTCAGATGTTTTCATAGAGTCTTTTAAAATGCCCATGTGATTTCTTACTATATGATATATTTATGAACTGTTTTAAATTGCTCTCATATATGTTGATTATAAATGACTATTTTGGATTAGCTCTGCGTACCAGTACATCTGTATTGACCCCCTTCTCCCTCCAGGTTCTGAGGCTCAGTCTAGGGGTCCAGAAAGGCAATAGATTATATCAGACAAAGTTGTTGTGTCCAGTTGGTGAGCCTTCTCTATTCCAGAAGGCCTGTATTTTCAGATTATGTCACTTATTATCGTTTTGGTCAATTGGGGGCTTTGTCCCAGTTTTCAAACAGTTGTCAGATTTTCATGTAGTAGAGATTTCGCAGACTGAGTCAGATGTTATTTAGATGTAGTTGCACTACAGTTTCCGTACTTATGTTGAAAATAGAATTTGACCATGTTTCCGTAGCTGATTATGTTTCCGTATCTTCTTTATTTATATGAATGTTGTGCATGATTACCAGATAGAGAAGGGCATTCCGACCCTTCATGTTTCGGGATGTCCGTCCCGGCCAGGCCCTAGTTCGGGTCGTGAAAAACTTGGTATCAGAGCACGGTTCATGGTCCCAGGGTGTCTGCAAAATCGCGTCGGGTAGAGTCTTATTTATGGGTGTGTAGCGCGCCACACTTATAAGCAGGAGGCTACTAGGCGTTTAGGAATGTTTCCCTTTCTTCATGTACTAGTTCGTGCTATTGAGTCAGAATGTTTCTCTTCCATACTCTAATTCGTGCTATGGTGTCACCCATACGAAAGTAAAAGTCATCCCAATTCTTTCCTTGCTCTGATGTTCTCAGACATGTCTCACTATTGGATTGATTCAAGTACAGAAGTTTAGAGTGTACATGGTATGGTTCTTTCTGATTGAATCATATAATATTTTTACAAGGACTTTAGAAGAGTCCGTTAGTGCTTCAGGGTGTATTGATTCTAGTGTGAACTTTGATTCTGATGAAATCGTGCTTTTGAGCCTGCAGTGTTAAGTGTATTCAGTCTTTTTTCAAAAATTTATGTTACAGATGTCATGCTTCAGGGGGAATGATATGTAGCAGAATGTTGGAACTGTATTTTCACCCGATTAGTAGTATAAGTTAAAGTGTCGGTGTCATGACCTATTGATAGTGAGATTAGACCAAGAGGTTGGTGATATGAAGTCACAAAGTTAGAAGGCAGAGTGAGGGTGACTTTTTTGTAAACAGAAAATTTCCAACGGCCAGTTTAGTCGGAAAGTAGTCGAAAAATAGGGCATTTTAGACTACTTTCCAACTACTTGGTGGTAGTCGGAATATAGCTTGTCGGAAAATATTTTTCGACTGATCTAGTCGGAAACGTAGTCGGATATTTAATAAATATTTATTTAATAATTATAAATATTCCGACTACTGTAGTCGAAAATTTAATAAAAATTTATTTAATAATCTTAAATATTCCGACTACTGTAGTCGAAAAATTAATAAGGAATTATTTAATAATTTTAATTATTCCGACTACTGTAGTCGAAAAATTAATAAATAAACATTTAATAATTTTAATTATTCCGACTACTGTAGTCGAAAATTTAATAAATAAATATTTAATAATTATAATTCTTTCGACTACTGTGGTCGGAAATTTAATAAATAATTATTTAATAATGTAATTATTCCGACTACTGTAGTCAGAAATTTAATAAATAAGTATATAATAATTATAATTATTCTGACCATTGTAGCAGAAAATTTTATAAATAATTATTTAATAATTTTATTATTTAATAAATAATCAAATAATTATTATATTGCATTAGATCTTAAACAACATACTAATGGTATTTTCACAATTGGATCAAACACGACAAAAATTTATAAATACAACCACTTTAACCATTCAAAACAAATATCAAATCAAATAGTTTAAACATCTAAATGTCACAACAAAAAACAACAATAACTACAAGCTAATTATCATCAGATTCATTATCTTCCTCGTCCTGAAATACTTGTGGCATGTGCTTCTTAACCAACTCCTCCAATTTATCAAATTTAGCAAACTTAGCATCGTTAGCTACACATTTCTGCGTCAATTCCACAATTTACTTTTTCATCGCTTCCATTTCTTCCATAGTTTGTAAAGTAGAAGAGGAATTGGAAAATAACGAAGGAGTACTCGAGGATTGGAAAACCTCTGTCCCGTAGGTTCTACCTTTCTTTGGACCACCTACCACAGTTGCCCACATATTATTCAGCTCTTCAGGTGATGGTTGGACGATGGTACCATCCTCTAAAGTAGGTTGGGTTTGACGCCACTCTTCTATGCTTTTTGAAATTCTTCCTGAAAGAAAAATTATTTGTCAGTATGTAAACAAGCAAAGTTGAGTAATAATAAAATAATGTAAAAGTTATTATCTTACATATGCATTCTTGGAACGCGGTTCGACCCAATCTCCTCTTGTATCGTCCTTGTTTTTCTTCCTATGCGTATCTTCGTAGACATCAATAAAAGGGCACCCTTCTCCCCCATTTTTATATTGCTGCAAAATTTTAGAAAAAGAGATAATGCAAGTACGAAGACAAGTTCGGGCAGCATAGAGCAAAACATTTAAGACTAATAATAGATCGTAAATAATAGTTATATTCATGTATTACTATCCATGTATTACTAATAATAGACAAGCTCAAGTGTAACAAGTTTACAAACATGTGTGGTGTTATTGCCACTTAAGTACTTTGAAATATGGCAAAATGTTGTTTCTTATGTATATGAAGCAACTTGGCCAACATAATTAGAAATTTTGACAATGTTGAAATGTTAAAACTATCTAATCAACGCCTACCAAGGCCCAAACTACCATGAAGTAATTAGTCAATGCTTCACATTCAAGTTTCTTCAATACTTTCTTGTTAATACATTGATTGGTTGTATCATAGAAACAAATTACAACTGGAAAGAAAACATTACTTTACAATGGAAACAATGCAGTTTTTGCACTGGATTTACATCAGTTCCTTAAATGCTAAAGCAGAATGCAACATGAGTTACAGTAGTTCACATATTTCTACTTTAAACTTTAAAGGGCCTAAAAGCAAAGAATCATATCAACAAATTACGACTGGGAAGAGAGCATACATCAAAATAGAAACTAGTATAGGTTTTGCACTAGCTTTCAATCAGTCGCTTAATTGTTACAACAGATTGCAGTTCACTAAAAGTATCACTTGTTACTTGGGAATAAATATGTCATACAAAGAAAACTGATGGTTTAAATGCTAAAAACTGCAAATTATAGGATATAGCATCTGTTGTTAAGCTGTTATGACAGTTGATAATGAATAAGGAATTAATTTGGATGAAATGGATATATGAGTTGTATATGAAAGAGCATGAGGATGTCTGGACACATAAAGTACCTCTTGACTGTAGCTGGTACTGAAGGAAAATTTTCTCTCTCAAAGCTAAAATGCAGACATGGTATATTAGTAACAAAGATCAATTGTAAAGAAAAGGGATATATTCAGTTACTCGAAGCTATTTAAACTTGTTAGGACCACAAAGAAGGCTTTCGATTGCTGAACTCATCTGGACTGGAATGGCACAACCAAAACACAGAGTGGTTATTTGGCTTGCAACAAAAAACAAGTTACTCACTAAAGCTAGAATTCAGAAAATGAACATCTCTCTATTATTGCTGATGATTATTATTGTGTGTGATAGTCAAGTGCATAAAAACAACAAACCATTTTATTTTAACAACGTGATTGGTTTAAAAAGGTCAAGCAAGAAATAGAACAACGGACGGGCTTTACCATTCAGGTTGGGGAAGTAAGAAGAGTCTTACTAGCTATTAAAAAAAGAAGAAGTAATAAAATTATGAACGAGATCTTAGTTTGGCTGCATGACCTCACTGTTCTTAGTTACATATCCAGTAAGTGGCTAACTTCCTACAGTATAAAGTTTACATTTTTTCAAGCCAATATCCATTTAAATGTTTATCCCAAAATGAGACTAGACTAAACACTTATAAAATATTTGTCTCTTTGTTATCTGCATACCGCCTTGTTCATGTTCCGAAACTCCATCCTTGTTTCACTCCATGCTTATTGTTAGAGATTTCACCTGATCCCAAGGGATATGAATATAACTATTACCAGCTAACAACTATTATTTCCTTGATTCCTCTTTATAACAAGCAAATAGCTAAATTACCAGAACGCACTCATATTAGTAATATGTTCAAACTTTCATTGTCTCCTTCTACAAAAAGTTGCACCTACGTAAGAAAATCCGACTACTAACTACAGTTTTGTGCTGCTTATTAGATATGCCATCGGAATTCGTATTTACTTCTTTTATAAAGTATTACTATCATAGATACAATCCACTTCCCATGAAGACTTATCACCACTTACCTAGAACTTAAACATATGAAATTTGCTGAATATACTTCTAAAATGATTGTTAAAAGGTGTAAGTAAAGGTTCATTTAACATCATAATTAGGAAGACCTGAGCAAGGAAAGAAGTAGCCGAACTTAACATTAATAATGCTAGTGAATCGAAACAGGCCACACACGGCTTCACTAGACTTCAATATGAACAACAACAAGAGCAACAAGATGTCAAAATTCTAGTGAGTCGAAATAGGCCACACACGGCTTCACTAGACTTCAATATGAACAACAAGAGCAACAAGATGTCAACAATGCTAGTGAATCAAAATAGGCCACACACGGCTTCACTAGACTTCAAGATGAACAATAACAAGAAGATAACAACAATAGTGAATCGAAAGAGCCCCACACGGCTTCACTATGTCACGGTATAGAACAGTGAACTAAATCGAACAAATCAAAAATTTAAGCTATTATTACCAGTTTCCGTCGATGTGTAGCGAAACTCATCGAACCTCCAGTGTGCAACGAGCCACCCATTTGAGACACTCTATTTACCTTTGCTTGTTCCCTCATTGCCCTATATTCAGGAGTATCCCATTTTTTCAAGAACTGATCCCACACATTAGCATTCAGCCATCCAGGTTTTTCCAAGTACTTTCGGGCCTCATACAAGTGTTCTTTGATACGTTGAGCTGCTTTCAACTTGAAAATGCGTTGTATTTCATTATCATGACAAGAATTCCATGCACACTTTGTCTGCAAAAAGTTTAAATATAAAGTCATGAAATGAGTTAACTGATATGAAGGTAAATTCATCATTCATAGCATACTGAAATGGTAAATTCTTTGATTTTCATTATACCACAAACTGATTCCACATAAGCACTCTAATGTCGAGTCGAATCTCGTTCCAACTACCTCACGGCTCTGTGTAAAATGGTTTAATTGCTTCTATAACCATATGTCCACCGGCATAAGTGGGAATGAACCTGCAATAAAAAAGGCTAGGTGTGGATGATGTTGAAGGTACAAATGAAGAGCTACTATGCAGACTATTATGGGGAGAAGAGGGTTGGAACTGGTGGGGCGGTGGGAGCATAAAAAATGCATTTGGTAGTGAAATAGTTGTCCTTGGAGGAGGAATAATATTTATAGTAGCTGGTTGAAGAGTTGTGGTAACAGGTGGTGGTGGTGGTGTATATTGACCTTTGAAAAAATTATCAAGTCCTTTCTTAGAAAGTACTATCTGCATTCACACAATAGGTAGGTTCAGTTTTTAGTGGAGATTTCTCCTTTCCGTTTTCCACAGTAATAGAAATGTTATGAAATTATGCTAGAGGAAGAAGAGCAGAAAGAATGCAAATCCCCCTTTTGTACAAGTAAACACCCACAGGAAAAGGTTCAGATCCAAACTAACTGACATAATCATCTGTCACAATACTTGCAACCATTCATACCACAGAAGGGCGAAGAAGAAGAAGAAGAAACATACGGGTGTTACAATATGTCTACCTAATAGCACAAATAGTGACCCTGTTAGAGTGAGACAAAAACACCAATGACCAAGTCTACAAGCAATGTTTTCGTAGAGAGCATGTTTTTGTAGACTCGAATCGAGAAAAGCATTTTTGAAGACAAGTTTGACTAGCAAAAAAGTAAAAGCTAGAGTGAAAATACTACATAAAGTTGTTGAGGTACAAAAGAGAGAAGAACCAAGTAGCAAAGGGCATTAATAAATTAATACTACATACGTACACCAATGTACGTATATGCAGCTCCAGCTGAGCAGAAATTAGGCAAATTTTAATATCCAATTTCGTATGTAATTAGGCAACATTGATACAGAAAACTTGGCCTCCAGTACCACTGACCTCAAATAAAGTGTTGAGAGAAAAACAACAGAATAGATGATCAAATACAACAAATTGCACAGCTTGGTCAAAGGCCAAGAGCTTCGAACGGTACAATGTGCAACTAAATTCGATGAAAGCAAGATACAGCCCACCATAAAACATGAACAAAATAACTGATTTAGTGGCCTAGATTTTACTACTTTTTACTAAAAGCAATTACGACAGTTGAGCAGTTATCTTTGCATTGACGCTCACGGACTGCCTCTCGCACAATCCGGCAACTCACAAGTGCATATAACTAAAGTGATGGAGTTGGGGTAGAGATAAACCAACTTACCTCAAATCAGTGAGAAACGTAGCTTTCACGGCATACACTGACCGTCGCCATTACCAATACTTGCGAGAAACGGAGCCTTCCATCGCCGTTACCAATTCTGAGAGAGAGGCGGAGAGAAGGAAGGCGAGAGAGAGAGATTTCGTGCCCTAGCTTTGAGAGAGAGAGAGGAAGTGAGAGAGAGTGAATTGGGAACGCTGTGTTTTGTGTATATTAAATGTAAATTTTCGACTACTTCCGTTGGATAGAAAATTAATATTTTCAATTATTTAAAAGTTTCGACTACTTCGGTCGGTAGATCATTAAATTATAGAGATATATTTAAATCAATTATTTATAAGATTTTCGACTAAAGTAGTCGAAAATATATATAATTATTTATTTATATTTAAATTTTCCGACTACTTCTGTCGGAAATACATATTTAGTCATTAACTTACATAACTATTTAATACTTCTGACTGCTTCAGTCGAAAATAAATATTTAATATTTTACTTAAATAATTATTTAATATCCGTGTAAGGATCCGATTATATATATACTAACATATTTATATAATTATTTTTATTTTTGACTACAGCAGTCAGTAATATATATTTAATAAAGGAATATTATACATTTATTACTATATTTATTTAAATATTTACATTTACAACTATAATGGTCAGATATATATTTAATTAATTATTAATTTTATTTAGTTATTAGTATTTCCGACTACAGTAGTCGGAAATGTACATTTAATAATTTTTTTAAATAATTATTTAATTATTTCTTAAGGGACCTGATTGTATATTTAGTGTTATTTTTATTTAATTTTGTAAATTTCCGACTACTATAGTCGGAAAAAAGTTAAATATATTTAATTATTCAGTGGTCAGATATATACTTAATTATTTATTAATTTTATTTAGTTGTTAGTATTTCCGACTGCAGTAGTCATAACTATATTTAATAATTTATTTAAATGATTATTTAATTTCCATATAAGGGACTGATTATATATTTAGTATTATATTTATTTAATTATTTATATTTCTGACTAATGTAGTCAAAAATATATTAAATTAATTATTAATATAATTATTTATTAGATTTTCCGACTACCGTAGTCGGAAACTTATATTTATTAATTTATTTAAATAATTATTTAATTTTCATATAACGGACTGATTACAAATTTAGTAATATATTTATTTAATTATTTATATTTTCGACTACAATGGTCGGATATATATTTAATTAATTATTAATTTTATTTATTTATTAGAAGTTTCGACTATAGTAGTAGAAAAAATATATATTTTATAATTTATTTAAATAATTATTTAATTTTCATGAAGGAACTGATTATATATTTAATAATATATTCCCGAAATTTGCCGCCAAGTATTCTGACTATTTTTGTCACAAATAAGTATTGAAAAAGTATTTTGTAAAATATAAAAAATAAAAAATAAAATTTCCGACCAAAGTAGTCGGAAATTTCCGACTACTTATTTCAGTCGGAAAAATGCGAATTTCTAGTAGTGTCTTAGCGGCAACCGAGATAAGGTAGTCGGTGAAAACTATGAAATTGTAGGGAATACCATCTAGCCTAGAAGTAATACAAAGAATGTCTCTGATTTCAGATATTTTCATAGAGTCTTTTAAAATGTCCATGTGATTTCTTACTATATGATATGTTTATGAACTGTTTTAAATTGCTCTCATATATGTTGATTATAAATGACTATTTTGGATTAGCTCTGCGTACCAGTACATCTGTATTGACCCCCTCTTCTCCCTCCAGGTTCTGAGGCTCAGTCTAGGGGTCCAGAAAGACAGTAGATTATATCAGACAGAGTTGTTGTGTCCAGTTAGTGAGCCTTCTCTATTCCAGAAGGCCTGTATTTTCAGATTATGTCACTTATTATCGTTTTGGTCAATTGGGGGCTTTGTCCCAGTTTTCAAACAGTTGTCAGATTTTCATGTAGTAGAGATTTCGCAGTCTGAGTCAGATGTTATTTAGATGTAGTTGCACTACAGTTTTCGTACTTATATTGAAAATAGAATTTGACCATGTTTCTGTAGCTGATTATGTTTTCGTATCTTCTTTATTTATATGAATGTTGTACATGATTACCAGATAGAGAAGGGCATTTCGGCCCTTCATGGTTCTGGATGTCCATCCCGGCCAGGCCCTTCGGGCCGTGACAAACTTTGTATCAGAGCACGGTTCATGATCCTAGGGTGTCTGTAAAATTGCGTCGGGTAGAGTCTTATTTATGGGTGTGTAGCGCGCCACACTTATAAGCAGGAGGCTACTAGGCGTTTAGGAATGTTTCTCTTTCTTCATGTACTAGTTCGTGCTATTGAGTCAGAATGTTTCTCTTCCATACTCTAATTCGTGCTATGGTGTCATCCATACGAAAGTAACAATCATCCCAATTCTTTCCTTGCTCTAATGTTCTCAGACATGTCTCACTATTGGGCTGATTTAAGTATAGAAGTTTAGAGTGTAAATGGTATGATTCTTTCTGATTGAATCATATAAGATTTTTGCAAGGACTTTAGAAGAGTCCGTTAGTGCTTCAGAGTGTATCGATTCTAGTGTGAACTTTGATTCTGATGAAATCGTGCTTTTGAGCCTGTAGTGTTAAGTGTATTCAGTCTTTTTTAAAAAATTTATGTTGCAGATATCTTGCTTCAGGGGGAATGATATGTAGCAGAATGTTGGAACTGTATTTTCACCCAATTAGTAGTATAAGTTAAAGTGTCGGTGTCATGACCTATTGGTAATGAGATTAGACTAAGAGGTTGGTGATATGAAGTCACAAAGTTAGAAGTCAAGGTGAGGGTGACTTTTATGTAAATAAATATTTTAGTTGAATAACCGATGTTTTAGGATGATTTACCACTTTATAGTGATAGACTAATGTGGTAGCTAGTAGCATGTGTGGATTGTATGGTAGTCTGTAGGGGAAGTGTTTGACTCATATTTTTATTTATACAGAGCAAGATGTGTATCCTTAGATCATTGAATATTGTGTGTCAATTTTCTATACACTTATTTATACACTTACGCAACATAAGTGTAAGTGTGATGTGAGAAAGCCATATAAGTAGATAAGAATGTATGGGGTTATACTACATACCTTCTCACAAAATTTATGTTGAATATTGTGTGTCAATTTTCTATACACTTATTTATACAATCGTATCCTTACTTACGCCTGGGTAAGTAAGTGTGATGTGAGAAAGCCATATAAGTAGATAAGAATGTATGGGGTTATAATATAAGATTAAGATTGACCATGTCTATTATGTGACTTTAACCCCCCTTGACCTTCTTTTGTTGGTAGTTGCAAACTAATACTAATTGTGAGAAGGTATGTAGTAGATTTTTGAGGTATTTGGATAGAATGTCCCAATTTGATGGACTAGTATATTATGTTGCCTTCTTCATTGGTGGTAGATGATTGATGCTAGACTATTGGCTTGAATTTAATGTAGGATGTGGATGTAAGAATAGTGGCTTAAGATTTATAATGAATGTTTTGTGAGAATTGTGTGTCAGGTTGGGTTGTAAATCATGCTTAGCACTAGACATTAAGTTTGAACAGTGGATGTCCATAAAGGTGGATGTGATGATTTCTTGGTTAATGATAATAATTTTATGGAAGTGATCTAATAGGCTTGAACAGTGTATGCAATAGATTAAGTTTATTTGATTTGTAACAAAGTATGATGTTGTATGTATGAGGTAGAAGTATGCCCAAGGTGATATGGAGTTGCGGCATTTTTCTAAGACTATTACATGTTGCATGTGGCTAGTAGACATAGTAGTACCGTTGAGTGGCTAGGTGGAGAAAGACCAGTAGTATGATTCATCAAAGACTTGGTGATATCCATGTTAAGTGTTATAATTAAGTTTGAATTTTTGAAGGTTGAACTGACAGAAGTAAGAGTTGGAGCGCTATAGGGTGTGCACTCCGACTATGGGAATACTCAGGTAGATTTGAAGTTAGTAAGTGTTCCAGTATTATGTGATGACTATTGGGGCTATAGAATGATAGAGTGTGTCTCAGAAGGTGGTATTAGCAGTGGGTTTTCCACTTCTAGGTGTAGTCATTCAGGTTAAGTTCTATTAATTGTGTGTATTGTTGCATTCCAAGCCCCAGAGTGCAGTGAGTGTAGTTCAATTTAGAGTCTAGTAAGGGATCTCTCAAACTTAAGATGATGGCTTAAAGCTAAGGGGGAGATCATAAAACAAGTGACCAAGACAGGCTCTCAAATTCTAGTAGTGATGTCAGTATGATATAGAACATCAGGAAGTGAGGGTGAGGCTCAACCTATTCTTACCTCAGTATTTTTTTTATCAGTCATCCCAATACTTACTAATGCCTTACGTTCCAGTTCCATGATCATAGTCATGTTCATGTATATGATAGGGAATCACGTGCTCTTCCAGTTCTAGAATGAGGAGTTCCAGTTCATTCAGTAGTCGGAATCACATTCCATATATGATGAACTTCAAATTGAGGTCATGAAGCTCATGACTCATGTACTCACGCTTTATAGTGTTCTCAGTTCCCAAAATTCATGCTATACTCTTTATGATTGACGAGATTTAGCTTATAGTCATGTATGCCCCAATTCAGATCACTTTGATGAATCCCTGATATTGATTTGTTATTCCTTCGGCCTCAGTTAAGTGTCAAGTCTCGTATAATATCCTCCCATGCTTCAAGGTTTTATGTTCTAACCTTTTAGTGACTCCTCCTTATGTGATGATAGTGGTGATGAGTAAATGTTTCTTGTTAATTGAAGATCATAGTATGCTCGTTTTAGATAAGGCCATAAGTGTGAAGTATGATCTGGGGCCAAGTCTTTGATATATGTGATGGTTAGTGGAAATTTATGTGTGTATGTTCTTGGGGTAGCGCATGGGAGTTATATTGATAATGGATTAGAGAATATGTGAAGTATGTCCTTATGGGTGTTTGCCTTGGAGTTCATATGTGGTTATTAAGGTAGGCTTGAATGATATGTGGGGATTTAAGTGGAGGAACACTATATGCGCGCGAGCCCATAATGAGAGTTTTGAGTTGGTCATTGAAGTGGTAAAGCACATTATGCTTAGAGTGTGATATTTAAAAAAATATAGAAGGTTGAATCATATGGTTTAGACTAGTATTGTGGTATGACATGTTGTATTTTGTGATTTAGAATTAGGCTTGATCACGATGAAAGGATTTAAGCTACTTTAGACATTAGTAGAAAGGTTTAGCAATGCCCATATGAGAACTATAAGTTGAATCAAAAGAGCATAGTACTTGAGGGGAATAGTATAGTTAAGGGATATTCGAGAAATGTGCGGAGTTTGAAAGTAAGAAGTTGCATTGCCTAAGGCCTGGTAATTCTGCCCTAGTTTCTAAGTTATATATTTATATTCCATGCTATAGGGTAGTATCATTATTGTTATTCCTTAGTTGGATGTCTTGTGTAACTAATGCCCAAGATTCTTTGCTCCTTAACGCTACTATGACTTCTTTAGAAAGAGTGTTGAATGAGATAATCCAGTTAAGTATGAGGGTCCAACATAATTCAGTCTGTATAGCTAGTAATTCATTTTAACAGTCAGATAGACAAGTTACTGTGGTTTTCCACCTTTTCACCCAGTTCTACTATCCGAAGTCTCAAGCGTATGACCATCCCAAGAAATAATCTATTTCATCCATGTAAGTTGCGAATTCAGTTCAGTCAAAGCATCATGTTTCAGATTCAGCTACTTAATCATGACTCGGTTCATAAGAATGCAGAGCATAATTTCAAATGTTTCCAAGTATTTTAGCTCAGGCAGTACAGTAACCTGGTGCGATCTTAGACATGTTTCCTTATGATTTGTACTTGCATAAGTTATCAATTCTCAATTCAATATGTATGATTTGATCATGAACACTTCAAGGGAATCTTAAACTCTCAGCATGAATCAACCCCTTGAAGTAAGTAAAGTCAAGTCATCTCAGAATTCAGTTTTATGATAGAAGTTTAAAATATTTCAGATCAGTAATATCCTTTCTTAGAAGACACATCAGATCCGCGTTATTCCATACCTTTAAGCTTCAATGTTCCTACCCATCATTCGGGGATGAATGATCCCAAAGGGGAGATATTGTAACGCCCCGTATTTCGGGCTAGAATGAAAACCGTCATTTCTATGCGTAGATGATCCAAAAGCCATAAATCCTATGCAAATTTTCCATGTTAACCAAACACGTAGTGTGGTAACCTATTTGAGCATGAATTGAGATCATAAGGGTCCCCTAACTCAAGGTCAAGTTGAAAACTTTCCTATCGTTCGAGTTTTAGTGAGCGTCAAAACTTGAGTCAACTTCAATCGACCATAGCTCCTTGTATATAAAGAACTGGGTGGATGATGATAGGCGGATTTACGCGCCTATATCAATATATTTTGCCCATATTTTAGCCTAGTTTTGAGAACAAATTATATATTTCATGCACTTTTAGTCCTTTTTCCTGTAAATGAGCTAACGAACATGATTAGTAAAGTTTCAGGTATAAATGATGCATAATTCAGCATTTTATGGCTTACTTGACGCTAAAGAAAGCTCACGAAGGAAGGGAAGGGAGTTTACACGCCTAAGGACCAAAACTGCTGCATGGAAAATCTGTCCCGGGCTAAAACAGCATTTCTGAAGACTTTGGGGGACCAAACCTGCTGCATGGAAAATCTGTCCCGGGCTAAAACAGCAATTCTGAAGACTTTGGGGACTTACATACACAAAACTGGATTTTGACAATGATACATTAACCTAGTACAATTAGGTTATGTATTTCATTATTTTAAGTGGATTATGATAATGTTACCTTAACCTAGTACATTTGGGTTAAGGATTTCATTAGTCTAAAAGGATTTGGTTATTTATTTCATTAGCTTAGTAGGAGTAGGATATGGGTATTATAAATACCCTATCATGCTAGAGATTTTAGAGAACAAGGAGGGAGGAAGGAGGGAGAACACAATACTTCCTTCCATCCCTCTCATCTTCTCTCATCTTTTTACATCTTCTCAACATCTCATCTTACAAGTCAATTCTATTTTTCTTCTTCTACTCTTCTATTCTTAAATTCCACAACAAGAGAATCGTTACTTTGCCTAGGAATTCACGCCTCACGCCTACCACCTAAGCTACACGAAATTACTCAATCTTGTGGTATAACAACAATGTCAATCGTGATCTCCTTCGCATTCATGGGTAACTAAACTTCTCTGTTGGGGTTATGGAAGCCGAATGAGTTACTATCTATTGCTGTGAGTTTGTGAGTTCGAGGCACGTATATTGCTTATATCATTATTCTCTTCATCTTAATCTACATTCTTTGCGGTTGCAAACGCAAGAATACGCCAGTCTAACATTTAACTTGTTCGAGAGAAAAGTTATTTGTCTGGAAAAGAGATAATGTCAAGGTAGTAGGACACCCTTTCCTATTAAAAAGCTAGTGCCGTAACTGGACTAACCTCTTGGAGAATTCGTACCGTTAGACACGCTTTAAGCTCGAGAGAGTTAAAGTGAAATAGTCCTTGTTTAGGTCGAGAGACGCTTGGATTTACCATCGACTACAATCCTCTATAAGCAATTACATGTCAGAATTCTACACACTCATAGCCAATAGAGACGTATACCTCAGAAGGTGGACATAACCCCAACGCCTCAATTCTCATTGTTTACAACTTACGTAACAATCTTTCTCTTTTACTTTGCTATTTTCAGCTTTTATTTAATTGTTTTGGTGACACATTACAATCCCCCCTTTTTACGAGACTTGCACTAAAAGTCTAGTAACCTTTACTTACTTGTTGACCAAGCTATTCCCTGTGGGATCGATACCCAACCCAGTTGGGTTCTATATTTGCTAACGACCGCTTTACACTCCTACGAGAGCTGTAGATTGAGCGTTATCAAAAATTGGCGCCGTTGCCGGGGAATACAAGTGTCAATCAAGTTCGTAAAAATTAGTAGACCCTTTGGTCAAAGATTCTCGTACTTTTACTTTTAGTTGTTGTTTTTGTTTTATTCAGGTTTGTTCTGTGCATCAATGGATGCACAACGTGAAATTGAAAGGATGGATGCTCAAGCGCATCAGCAGAATATTGATAACCCAGGGCGTGCAACAAATCTTGATAGGAGGACCTGGGCGATGAGGAGCTACTAAACCCACGGCATACTGCTGAGATGGCGGCACCCATGCAGAGAAGAGATCGACAAGCTCGGTTTAGGTATGATCGCCAACCCATGCAACCAGCTTTCGACGATGATGATGATGATCTTGATGGTGCCGGAGCCACTGGAGCTATAATTCCACCACCATTAGCGCCCGGAGCCAAGTTCAACATCACAAGCACCATGATTCAGTTATTGCAACTCAAGGGATTATTTGGTGGGCTAGCAGGCGATGATCCGAATATGCATCTCATCAACTTTATTTCTACATGCAAGTCATTTGACAATCCTGGAGTTGGTCAGAATGCAATTCGGTTACGCTTATTTCCATTGTCTCTGTCTGGGGAGGCAACACTATGGTTGAATGGGCTGACTCCTGATTCAATTACAAATTGGAGGCAATTGAGAGACGCTTTCCTCGAAAGATTCTTTCCGTCTTCCAAAAGGGCACAATTGAGAGATGAAATCAGCAACTTTCGTCAGCTTCCCACTGAAGCTCTTCATGAAACATGGGAGAGGTTCAAGACAAAGCTAGCGAGGTGTCCAAACCATCATATGACTAATGTTCACCTAATGGAGATACTATACAGAGCCTTGAATTCAATAACTAAACCAGTGGTGGATAATGCGGCTGGAGGATCATTTATGGACCTCACCTTTGGTCAAGCAAGCAATATGCTAGATCGCATGACGAAACAAAGTAGAGCTTGGCATACCAGGGATTCTGAGGTAGCAAGCCCCACTTTATCTATAGGCATTACTGCAGACCAAAGAAGAAGACAAGAAGAACGTGATCAAGATATGACGCACATGAAAACACAGATGGATCTTCTTACAAAGCATTTATTATCAGGGAAGACCGACAAAGTAAAAGCTGTGGCGCTAAAAGGAAGAGACGAATCTGATTCGGAAGAAGAAGCCAACTACTTGAATAATCAGGGGGGTTTCCGAGGGAATGCCCAAGGAAACCAAGGTCGGAACTATTATGATAATTCTGGAAACAAGGACCAAGGTAGTTGGAGAAAAAACAATGAAAAGAGTCGTGTTTATGTTCCCCCTGGTAGACGTGATACCACCACATCTAATTCTGGAAGTATGGAAGACATGATGGCTAAATTATTGAAAGGAGTGGAAACAACGAGCGCGGGAGTTACTGAGGTAATCAATGATTTGTCTTCCATGAAACAACTAGTTGATTCTCATTCCACTTCAATCAAGCAAATAGAGCAGCAACTGAGCCAACTTTCAGCAGCACTCAATCAAAGAAAGGCTGGCACTTTACCTAACGATACTGTGCAAAACCCAAGGAATGATGGGTCATGCATGGCCATCACTACCAGAAGTGGTAAGGTGCTGGAACCTTCAGCAAAAGGCAAGCAAGTGGTTGAAGAAGTTGCGGATATGGATGATAACGCAAAAGGAGAAGATGCCGCAACAACCAGTTCTGACGTCAAGGACGTCACGCCTAGTGACGTGCAGCCTGAAAAAATGGAAAAAAGGAAGCAAGAGGGGAAGAAAGCCATGGAGAGAACACTTCCATACCCACCACCACCTTTTCCCCAAAGATTGAAGAAGGTGGCTGAGGACACGAAGTTCAGCAAATTCATGACTATGTTAAAGCAGCTGACCATTAATGTTCCATTGGTGGAGGCACTTGAAAAAATGCCTGGGTATGCGAAGTTTATGAAAGATCTTTTGACTAAGAAGAGGGCAGCAAGTTATGAGCTGAAGGATGATGTGCATCATTGTAGTGCAATTGCTACCCGATCGATAGTTCAGAAGAAGGCCGACCCCGGAGCTTTCACTATTCCTTGCACTGTCGGATCTTTGAACTTTGCCAAAGCATTATGTGACCTAGGAGCCAGCATCAACTTGATGCCATTATCGATCTACAAGAAGTTGGGGTTAGGCGATCCGACACCAACCAATATGAGGCTCGTGATGGCTGATAGGACGGTAAAACGACCTGTGGGTATCTTGAATGATGTGTTGGTGAAGGTATCTTCATTTATCTTTCCTGCAGACTTCGTTATTCTGGATTGTGAGGTGGATACTGACGTTCCCATAATCTTGGGATGCCCCTTCCTCGCAACTGGAAGTGTGCTTATTGACATGAAAGATAATGAGCTTTTGTTTCGAATTAATGACGAAGTGGTCCGCTTTGATATATGCAAAGCCATGAAGCATCCCAGCGATATGAATGAGTTATCTGTAGCTGATGTTCATCATGAGGATATGAAAGCATTATCTATAGAGAAACAGCCTACTGTTGAGCCATTGTCTGCTGCGCCACTGAAAGTTGAGCATGAGGATAATGAAGATTATGAAGAACTTATGGGTGCTCTAACAGAAATAGAGTCCTATTCCCATACTCCTAAGCAACCGGATCGTGATCTTAAGAATCAACCATCACCAACAGCGAAGACTTCCCTTGAAGAGCCACCAATGCTAGAATCGAAAGAGCTCCCCAATTATCTAAGGTATGTGTTCTTGGAAAGTATAAATATACTTCCGGAGAGTGCAAATGATTTAAGTGAACAGCACGTAGAAGCTCTCATCTCTGCTCTGAAGAGATACAAGAGAGCTATGGGTTGGACTATTGATGATATAATTGGTGAAGAAGATCGCATGCCCACAGGTAAGCCTCATTGTCGTCTAAATCCTTTCAGAAAACGATCCACCATTTACCTCGACGAAGTCTGAGTACTCGAGGTAACTATGTCGTGCCGCGACAATAAATAAGGCGCTAGATGGGAGGCAACCCATCGTTTATCATTTTTCATTTATAGTTTATCGTTTTCTTTCATTCTAGTACTTGATTTGTTTTTAATTAATGAAAATCCAAAAATAAGAGTCGTGCCACGACCAAAACTAAGGCGCTTGGTGGGAGGCAACCCATCGTACTAATCGTTTTCATTTGTTTAAGTGAATATAGGTGCAAGAAGTAGTCAACGAGGAGATTGATTTCAATTGACGATTTGGACGCATTGTATGGTAAAGTTGGTAAGTTAGGAAGGGTGATGCATAAGGCTATGGATTGAGCCTTTCTCACGCCAAAATAGGCTTCGAGGAAGGCTAGGCCTTGGTAAAACTAGGCCAAGAACGATGCACAACCTATCCTATATCCTAAGGTCTCGGAATCTAGTGTGCTATACACTATGCACCGCCTATTCCTAGGTATGCTTTTGACTATGCGCCGCCTATGCTATGGCATTTGGTCTCAGTATCTCATATGCCATAGACTATGCGGCGCATATGTCTCATTATGCCATAGACAATGCGCCGCATATGTCTACAAATGCCATAGACTATGCGGCGCATATGTCCCATTATGCCATAGACAATGCGCCGCATATGTCATATCTATGCCAAGCATTATGCGCCGCATATGTAGCATTTTTGTCTCCAAAACCGATTGTAAATGGGTCAAAACCTGACCCATTCTCTTCCTATATAAAGGAGACTTAGTCTTGAAACACAAACACATTGAAAACTTGACCTAGGCGCCGCATATACTCTCCAAATTATCTCAAAACTTTTATTTTTGCTCTCCCACTTCACAAGAACATCTCCAAAGGCTTCAATCACGTAAGTACTCTTTTGTTCTTCATCTATTTTTCGTAAGTGCTACGTTGCTATGTCTATTACGAATTGCTACATCTTGAAGAAATATTGGTGATGTTAATGTGTTTGAATTGTTGATACAAAACCAAGTGAGTGAACATGAACGTTAGGATACTCTTAACTTGTTTCCAACTAGAAATTGATTTTGATGCATTGTTATACTACTTGCGGAATTGCTATAGTCATGAACATTGCATGCTCTTGTCACTTGAATACTTACATGTTGGGATGTCTCGCTCATCGGAATAAGACTTATAGTTGCCTACCGACATAGGAGATTGTGATTATTGATAGAAACTATACCATGATGTAATCCCTATGAAGAAGTCTTGATATACCTAACATGAAAGTATTGCAAAGATTGCAAGAAGTGATATATCTCTGATTTTCTCGTTGGAATATAGCTCCTAAAACGCATGTCGATGAAGTCTAAGTAATCGACCACTTTCACTTCACTAATTTGTAGCAACAAACTAAGTGTGGGGTGGTACCCCTACTGCTTGTGCATAGATTTTATCCATTGATATTGTGCTACCACTAACACTATTTCAAGTCTCAGGTACAATGGCACCCAAAGCAAGACAAGGCAAAGAAAAGGCTACCACTTCCCAAAAGAGCAAGAAAAGAGGTCGCAAGGACCAAGGAGAACCCTCCTCGCTGAAAATACCTCGACTCACGCTTGGAATTAAGTGGGATACTTATGAGGAACTTCTGAGGATGATGACTCTGATGATGATTCCAATGCAAGGGGTATGACCCCAGACATAGAGGATAAGTCCGACCAACCAGGTTCCTCGTATTTATTTTCCACTGAGGATAGTGTCCCGACTAAGTGTGGGGTGGCGGTATCGTATGCTATACTTCTCTATCGCATCTATGTTTGCTTGCGTTGTTTTTGTTTCGTTTTTTTTAGTAGAAAATTTTTTCTAGCTTCGCATGAAATTATTTTGATAGGCAGCATGAGATTATAACAAGAGTATGTGCTACAATTGTGACTATTGAGACGTTTAGGCTCTAGTTGTGACTCATTATGTGATATTGTGTGGTTCAATTCCTTCACTTGTTGGGTCAAGAGTCTATATTACCTCCAATAAAGTCGACCATGTGCCTTGTGTGTGTGAGATAATAGTATATTCTATGTGTGTGGCTGATGCTAGAACTTGCCTGGTATGTATGCAAAGTGAAAATAAGGAGTGTAAGTTTAGGATATGATTTAGGCATTTCTTTGGCAACCTATACATGTTTACCTTCAGTTTTACCTACCCATGGACATCATCCTAGTTAACCCTTTTGAGCCTTTAGCCTATTTCTTTGACAAACCTTGTATGTAAGCCTAATCCATTTCTTTCAAGACCGTAATTTGATCCCAAAATCTCTAAGTGCTTTAAAGTGAAAAAGTCATGTGACAACATAAAAGGAAATTGGGTGAGTATAATGCTATAAATTGGAATGGTTCTTGAATGTGTTATGAAAAAGAAAAAAAATGCTATCATAAGAGGTATGTTGTGAAAAGAAAAAGGAAAAGAAAGCTGAAAAGTGAGTTGTGCTTAAAATTGAAAAAAAAAAGAGGAGAACAAGGGGGGTAGAAAAAAGAAAGAAGAAAGGTTGAAAGAAAAAAGTGTCAATGATACAAAGTGATGTATTAAAGCGCTTAGGAACCTAGTCACTATTCTTGGCCAAAATAGTCTTACCCGTCCCTTAGCCTACATTACAACCATCAAAAGACCTACTTGATCCTAATCTTAACATTCCGACATTTAGTGGAGTACTACATTAAGGGCAAGCCTATGGTCATCAGTTGCTACATATGAACTCTTTGTGAGAGTGAGAGCAAGGACATTTTGATACCCATGTTTGAAAAATATGCTATATTTGTGAGTGATTATGGGTACTATATGGTGAGACACACATGGTTGATGAGTTTTGGATAGTTGTATATGATTCTATGCACCTTAACGTTTGCATGCGAGTCGATCACCATCACGAGTCTACGCTAGAGGTTAAACTGTTTCTACTTATAATCGGAAAGCTACTCTTTGTTGATAATTGTTGTGCTTGTCTTGGAGAATGTTTTGTGTTGTTTCTGTAAAAACCTTAAGTTGATGCTTAGAAGGACATGATATGTTGTTCGAGGATGAACAAAGCTCTAAGTGTGGGGTGTTGATGATAGGCGGATTTACGCGCCTATATCAATATATTTTGCCCATATTTTAGCCTAGTTTTGAGAACAAATTATATATTTCATGCACTTTTAGTCCTTTTTCCTGTAAATGAGCTAACGAACATGATTAGTAAAGTTTCAGGTATAAATGATGCATAATTCAGCATTTTATGGCTTACTTGACGCTAAAGAAAGCTCACGAAGGAAGGGAAGGGAGTTTACACGCCTAAGGACCAAAACTGCTGCATGGAAAATCTGTCCCGGGCTAAAACAGCATTTCTGAAGACTTTGAGGGACCAAACCTGCTGCATGGAAAATCTGTCCCAGGCTAAAACAGCAATTCTGAAGACTTTGGGGACTTACAGACACAAAACTGGATTTTGACAATGATACATTAACCTAGTACAATTAGGTTATGTATTTCATTATTTTAAGTGGATTATGATAATGTTACCTTAACCTAGTACATTTGGGTTAAGAATTTCATTAGTCTAAAAGGATTTGGTTATTTATTTCATTAGCTTAGTAGGAGTAGGATATGGGTATTATAAATACCCTATCATGCTAGAGATTTTAGAGAACAAGGAGGGAGGAAGGAGGGAGAACACAATACTTCCTTCCATCCCTCTCATCTTCTCTCATCTTTTTACATCTTCTCAACATCTCATCTTACAAGTCAATTCTATTTTTCTTCTTCTACTCTTCTATTCTTAAATTCCACAACAAGAGAATCGTTACTTTGCCTAGGAATTCACGCCTCACGCCTACCACCTAAGCTACACGAAATTACTCAATCTTGTGGTATAACAACAATGTCAATCGTGATCTCCTTCGCATTCATGGGTAACTAAACTTCTCTGTTGGGGTTATGGAAGCCGAATGAGTTACTATCTATTGCTGTGAGTTTGTGAGTTCGAGGCACGTATATTGCTTATATCATTATTCTCTTCATCTTAATCTACATTCTTTGCAGTTGCAAACGCAAGAATACGCCAGTCTAACATTTAACTTGTTCGAGAGAAAAGTTATTTGTCTGGAAAAGAGATAATGTCAAGGTAGTAGGACACCCTTTCCTATTAAAAAGCTAGTGCCGTAACTGGACTAACCTCTTGGAGAATTCGTACCGTTAGACACGCTTTAAGCTCGAGAGAGTTAAAGTGAAATAGTCCTTGTTTAGGTCGAGAGACGCTTGGATTTACCATCGACTACAATCCTCTATAAGCAATTACATGTCAGAATTCTACACACTCATAGCCAATAGAGACGTATACCTCAGAAGGTGGACATAACCCCAACGCCTCAATTCTCATTGTTTACAACTTATGTAACAATCTTTCTCTTTTACTTTGCTATTTTCAGCTTTTATTTAATTGTTTTGGTGACACATTACAATCCCCCCTTTTTACGAGACTTGCACTAAAAGTCTAGTAACCTTTACTTACTTGTTGACCAAGCTATTCCCTGTGGGATCGATACCCAACCCAGTTGGGTTCTATATTTGCTAACGACCGCTTTACACTCCTACGAGAGCTGTAGATTGAGCGTTATCAGTGGCCTACTATATATAAAATACCCATATGATTTCTTACTATATGATATGTTTATGAACTGTTTTAAATTGCTCTCATATATATTGATTATAAATGACTATTTTGGATTAGCTCTGCATACCAGTACATCTGTATTGACCTCCCCTCCTCCCTCCAGGTTCTGAGGCTCAGTCTAGGAGTCCAGAAAGGCAGTAGATTATATCAGACAGAGTTGTTGTGTCTAGTTGGTGAGTCTTCTCTATTCCAGAAGGCTTGTCTTTTCAGATTATGTCACTTATTATCGTTTTGGTCAACTGGTGGCCTTGTCCCAGTTTTCAAACAGTTGTCAGATTTTCATGTAGTAGAGATTTCGCAGGCTGAGTCAGATGTTATTTAGATGTAGTTGCACTACAGTTTCCGTACTTATGTTGAAAATAGAATTTGACCATGTTTCCGTAGCTGATTATGTTTTAGCATCTTCTTTATTTATATGAATGTTATGCATGATTACCAGATAGAGAAGGGCGTTCTGGGCCTTCATGGTTCAGGATGTCCGTCACGGCCAGGCCCTAGTTCGGATCGTGACATTTTTACAATTTTTTCTTTATCAGATGGATGTATTCTTATGTTTGAAAAACTTACATTTACTTTCATCACTATCAGATCATCAATTTTGACTACTAGTTCTATCAAATGAACTATACTTAGTCGTATATTTAGCATGCCATGACAGTTATGGTGGATGAATGCTATCACGTGCGAGCTGGTGTAGCTATTATATTGCACTTATGTCATAAAAAAAACTTGACAATGTTTTGAACTTTGGCATCGAAATTAACCTAAACTTTGAGCTTTCCGAAGTAAAATCACTTTTATTTGCGGACCTTTATCTTAGCAGTGATTCGTTAATTTGTTGTTGGAATGAATTATCTTAGGTGTGCATCTACTGAAACACGATGATTTTGCTTCTGTTTGTTTTCAACTCGTTGCTGAATTAAGTACTGGAACGTGATTTTTATTATCTTCCAATTCCAATTGGGTGCGTTGGTGCAGAAGGAACTTAGAGGCAAAATAGATACTTTGAAAAGATTTTATGGTTGCTTTTTTTTTTTTCGATCAAGAGTATCTTTTGGCTTTACCGAGGAATTCCAACGGGATAGCCTAGAAATTGATAAGTATGAGCGCAAAGGGTGAACAGAAAAGGTTGAAAGAAAAGGTGATGCAGGAAAATAAAAATGATTATTAAGATGAAAAACTTGATCAGTTATTGTAAGTTAGCAAATAACACGTGTATTTGCAAAGGATTGTGGTTGTTTGTTGAATTCGTTACAGTTCATGGCGGCTGTATCAGCAGGCGACCCTTCTATATTATCTTATATTCCGTTTTTTGGTTGTAAATCGTGTGCAATTGTACACGTGTGGCACACACACGTATATGTGGGTGGGGGGTGGGGGGTTTGGAGGGAGGGAGGCAGGCTTGCTTATATGCAGCCATCCATCCTTGCTTCTTGCGTTATTTGAGACTACTAAGGCAGGCGGTAGACTCTTTCATTAGGGAAAGGAGAAGGGGGTAAGGTATTTTCGTATATAAATATATGAGTTTCTCGGTTTAGATTGAAATAGAATCCCCTGAAGTTTAGTAGGTTGGCTAGATTTCATGGAGTAATTAAGCCATGACAGATGATGAGTAAAAGATTGATAAGTATGTGTGGATTTTTATTTTTTTCGGATTTTCTTATAGTCATCTGATTCCATGAAATACAAATATTAGGAAAGGCATTGTCCTATTGTAGTCTTTCTGTTATTTGTCTATTCACTGAAGGGCTTAGATTTTTGTGAGCCATCCACTTTTGTAGGTCACCATTCACATGTGGGATTGTTGGCATCTCTGTGTGTTCATTGTGGCTTCTTAAACAAAGCAGTTTAGTAGGAAGCTCCGAATTAACAACTGGATTCGTGAAGCAAAGGAGTCAACGGTTAGCTTTTGGAATGACCATGTAGAGCAACCAGTAAGCTATTTGTTGTTTCTATTTTTGTCTTGGTGTCCTTCCTACGATAGTTGATCGAGATAGCTTTTTCTGAGCTCCTACTTGACATTGCTTAACATGCTTTATTTCATCAGCTTTCAGATTCTAATGGGATTTGTTTATAATTATCATGCTCCAAGTTGCTAGCCTTTGTTGACGTTATGGAACAAACTAACTTGTATTGAAAGATAGAGAACAACTTACAATTACTGAAAGCTGTAGACAAGCTAAAAATAAAAAAAAAACAAGAATGGAGGGAGATTCCAGACTGTTACAAAGCTAAGAAATTAAAAGACAACTTCATCCATGATCCTCCTTGGTAGCATCCCTTTTGATTATATAAATAAGTTATGTTGCAGAGCTCCTGGCAGCACTGCCTGGTGCTACTGGTGCTACTGGTGCTACTGGTACTGGCACAGCTGGCCCTTGCTTGGCATTTGGGACCACATATTGGTCCAAGTATTTAGGGGGCTGTTTGTCCCTGTTGCTGCGGCGTAGTGTTGCCCCGTGGTCTTGCAGATTTGTTACATTGCTGCCTTCAGGAAGACGAACCTTGTCCTCAAGGTTCAAGTCAGGAAACCTTTGACGGAGAGAGTGAGAATCCTCCCAAGTAGCATCCTCAAGAGGTAGCCCCTGCCACTTGATAAAAAATTGCAGCACCTGCTGTGAGCCTCTAGTAATGGTGCGGCTGTCTAGAATTGATTCCGGGGAGAGCATGAGTGAAGAAGAATGATCAAGGAGATCAATAGGAGTGACTTGTTGGTCCGGAGTACCCAAACATCTGCGAAGAATGGAGACATGAAATACAGGGTGAATTTTTTATGAAGGTGGGAGGTTCAACCTATAAGCGACCTCACCAACTCATTGAAGCACCTGAAATGGCCCAAAGAATTGCCGACTGAGTATGGTATGACGTTGGAGGCGGAGAGAAAATTGTCTGTAGGGACGCAAGCGAACAAAGACCCAATCGCCAACCTGAAACGCCACATCCTTGCGGCCTTTGTCAGCGTATCTCTTCATACGAGCCTGAACAAACTGCAAATTAGACTTCAGCAGTGCCAAAGTATCATCACGTTGCCTAAGTGAATCAGCCACAGCTGGTGGAGTGTTGCCATCCATAATATATCGAGCAATTATCGGGGGAGGACGACCATACACCACCTCAAAAGGAGTTAGCTTAGAGCTGTGTTGGTAAGAGGTGTTATACCAAAACTCCGCCCACGGAAGAATATGAAACCACCTGGAAGGAGTATCAGCTGCAAAGCAGTGGAGATACATCTCCAAGCATTTGTTAAGAGCCTCCGTTTGACCTCCGATTGAGGGTGATAGGCTGAACTTTTAGCCAATTGAGTCCCCTGTAACCGATTAATTTCAGCCCAGAATTCAGACAAAAAGATGGGAGCACGATCAGAGACAATCGTGGAAGGAAAGCCATAGAGTCGGATATACTCCTGCACAAACACCTCTGCAATCTTTTGACTTGTGAACTTTGTTGGCAGAGTCTATCTACAATAAAATGGCCATACTTTGAGAGTCTATCTACAATGACTAGTATAACAGTGCGACCATAAGGTGGAAGGCCAGTTACGAAGTCCATAGAAATGTCCTCAAAAATAGCAGATGGAATGGGAAGGGGAAGAAGAAGACCATCAGGCTTAGAACAGGTATCCTTCATTTGTTGACATATTTGACAGGTTAGAACAAATTCTTTGACATTGTTGTTGCACATCCCTGGCCAATAAAAATTAGAGGAAAGATGGTGAAAAGTTCTTGAAATACCCGCATATCCACCAATTTTTGAAGAATGAAATTCCTCCAAGAGTATCTTCTTGATGTCAAGATCGGGGGGAATGACCAAGCGGTTTCGAAAGAGCAGAAGACCGTCTTGAAAGGAGAAGTGGGGCAATGAGGCACGGTTAGTAGACAACTGTTGCTGAAGGTCAAGTAAATTTGTATTTGTTTGTTAAGTTGTCGCAATTTGTGGATCAAGGCTATCTCAGTGACTGTCGGAGTTAAAGCAAGCATAATGGGAACTCGAGATAACGCATCAGCAGCGGAGTTCAGCTTGCCAGGACGATATAAGTTTTCAAAATCAAAACCAATCAACTTGCTAAGCCAACGTTGCTGCTCAGGTGTCTGAATAACCTGATTAGTGAGGGCTTTCAGTGGTTGTTGATCTGTAATTATGAGGAATTTTTGACCCAACAAATATTGTCTCCACTTTTGAACAGCCTGTGTAATAGTAAACATCTCTCTTGTGTAAGTAGAGGCTGCCTGCATTCATGTAGATAGCTTTTGGCTGAAGAAGGCAATGAGGTGTCCTTCTTGACATAAAACAGCACCAATACCAGTGCCAGAAGCATCCGTCTCCACAGAAAACATTTTAGCAAAATTTGGCAAAAGCGAGTACGGGAACAGAACTCAAAGCCTGCTTTGGAGTGACAAAGGCAGCAGAGGAAGCATCTGACCATACAAAGGAGTCCTTTTTCAAAAGGTCAGTTAATGGTGAAGCTAGTTGGGCATACCCTTAGACAAATCGGCAATAATACCCCATTAAGCCCAAGAACCCACGAACCTCTTTAAGCGATGTTGCCATGATTCAATAGCACGAATCTTTTCAGGATCAACCTGTAAACCGATGGAGGAGATTATATGCCCCAAATATGCAACAGAAGGTTGTCCAAAGTGACATTTGGAACGCTTGACCACTAGAGAATGTTGTCGCAACAACTCAAAAACACAGCGCAAATGAGTAATATGATCCTGCCAAGTCGTACTATATATGAGTATGTCATTGAAGAAGACGAGGACAAACTGGCGAAGGAAAGGTTTGAATATGGCATTCATGGTGGCTTGAAATATGTACGGGGCGTTAGACAGCCCAAATGGCATTACAACACACTCAAAGTGGCCATCATGGGTGCGAAATGCCGTCTTCTCAATGTCATCAGGATGTACTCGAATTTGATGGTACCCGGCCAACAAATCAAGTTTAGAAAAGAAACAAGCACCATTAAGTTCACAAATAGTTCCTCCACTGTGGGGATGGGAAGTCGATCCTTAATTGTGATAGAATTTAATGCCCGGTAGTCAACACAAAAGCGCCAAGTGCCATC
The DNA here is from genome assembly GCA_030864215.1 of Capsicum pubescens. Classification (NCBI taxonomy): domain Eukaryota; kingdom Viridiplantae; phylum Streptophyta; class Magnoliopsida; order Solanales; family Solanaceae; genus Capsicum; species Capsicum pubescens. Next base: position 128,795,681 of record CM061548.1, on the reverse strand, counting down.
TTTCTTACGCACCAGCAAAATAAGGGATGAATAAGGGTTGAAACTAGGTCGAATGACACCAGATTTGAGCATATCAGAGACCAAGCGTTCAATCTCACCCTTCTGAAAATGAGGATAGCGATATGGGCGGACATTCACGGGGGTAGAGCCAGGAATTAGCGGAATGCGGTGATCTTGAGGATGTGAAGGTGGTAGAGCTGTTGGAGACGAAAACACATCCAGATATGAGTCGAGCAGCTGGGTAAGAGCAGGCAGGTGGTCCGATTCCGGGACTGTCATTGGAGACAAAAGCTCCAAACGAAGCAAACAAGAAATGTAATCTGTTTGGTTAGAACGACGTAACACAGAAGGTTGGACTTGTTGCGGCGTGGGAGGAGGATCTCCAGACCATGAGACACATTTCCCTTGGAAATCGAATTGAAAGAGACGTTGGGCATAATCTGTCATGATTGGACCCAAAATCGCCAACCATATCACCCCTAAAACCAAGTCAGAACCATGTAAATCAATGACAAAGAAGTCTGTGGAGAAAGTGTGGCCCTGTATAGTGATGGAAAGATCACGGACGACACCCAAACATGGAAGATTGTGACCATTACCCACTAAAACAGAGAATTTGACAGAAGATTCATTGTGACCATTACCCACTAAAACAAAGAATTTGACAGAAGATTCAATGGGTAGTTTAAGAGATTTTGCAACACGAGAAGTGATAAAATTGTGAGTGCTCCCGTCATCAATGAGAACTTGAGCCGTTTGGCCTTTGACCTGACATGTGAATCGAAGAGAAGTGACGGTGGAAGGTCCACCAGACAAAGCTTGATAGCTGATGGTAAGGAGGGAGGATTCAATTGGCGGGGAAGACATATCGCTATCTGGTGTAGGCGATGGACATGGAGGTGGGGATTCTTCTGGTGGTTCATCCTCAGAGATAAGGAGAAAAAGTTGCGAAGGAGAAGAGCAATGATGACCCTTGTGATATTTTTCATCACAATTGAAACAAAGATTAAGCTCACGTTTGCGGTGAATTTCTGCCTGTCTGAGTTATCGAAAAGGAACATGACCAATACCAGGAAGAGAGGTCGCAGGCAACGAAGAAGAACCAGTTGAAAGAGGTTTAGTGAACTTGGGGTGAAAGTGGACTGCGCAGGTAAGGACACATACAAGGGCTTTGAAAATTGTTTGGGCGGGGTCGGTGGCTTCACTTAGCCCAAATGTTTTTGTTCAAGTAAAAAGGCCAGGCTAATAGCATCATTTAGAGTATTGGGCTGAAAGGATAATACCTCACTTTTTATATTTGCATGCAACCCGAAAATAAAACAGTGCTTCATCATATCAGGATTAAGATGGGAGGTACGATTGGAAAGTTGCTCGAACTGAGAGAGATAGTCCCGAACAGAGGACGTCATCTGGAGCTTAGCCAAAATTCCCTCTGGTGCCTCCATAGATTTGGAACCAAAACGAATTACAAGTGCGTTGGTGAAGTGCTCCCAACTGATGAGTTGATGATTTTTATGCATCCATTGGTACCAATCTCTAGCAGTACCCTCCAGGTAAAAAGAAGCTAAGTTCAAACGATTTTCATCTGGGATTGCATAAACATCAAAGTACTGATTGGCCTGAAACACCCAACTTTCAGCATGTTGGCCATCAAATTTTGGTAAGTCGATTGGTGCAGGTTTGTCTCGATGAAAGGGTGTAAGGGGGTTGTCTCTACGAAAAGGTGTAAGGGAGTGGAGGAGGAAATTGGGTAACATTAGGGTGTCACGTTGGGGAAGAGAGGTTCTGGTAAATGAAATTTTGAGGCGGGGGAATGGAAGAAGGACCAGAGGAGGTTGGATTAGGGCTTTGTTCAAAGGCTGGGGGGTTTGATGCTGGATCTGAAGGGTGGAAAGTTGAGACAAAATATCTTGAAGAGTGGTGTTAATGGAATCAAAAGACTTACTGTGAGAAACAACTTCTTCTTGCAGATGTTTGACGGCATCGTCCAATGTCTGCAAACGAGTATTGTGAGCACCATCACCCATTGGTAGAGGAGGTTCAATAAAAGCATCAAATGGAACAAACTAACTTGTATTGAAAGATAGAGAACAACTTACAATTACTGAAAGCTGTAGACAAGCTAAAAAGGAAAAAAAACCAAGAATGGAGGGAGATTCCAGACTGTTACAAATCTAAGAAATTAAAAGACAACTTCATCCATGATCCTTCTTGGTAGCATCCCTTTTGATTATATAAATAAGTTATGTTGCAGAGCTCCTGGCAGCACTGCCTGGTGCTACTGGTACTGGCACAGCTGGCCCTTGCTTGGCATTTGGGACCACATATTGGTCCAAGTATTTAGGGGGCTGTTTGTCCCTGTTGCTGCGGCGTAGTGTTGCCCCGTGGTCTTGCAGATTTGTTACACGTTACTAAATTGTTTTTCTGTATATTGATTGCAAAATTGATGTTTTAAATAGCATAGATGTCCTCATTGACTTCATTTGTTCAATACATAGCTAAAGCAGATCTTCGCAAATATGCCGCCTTTTGTTAAGAAAGCACTATCTCAGTGCCATAGTATGGATCAAATGCATTAGCATTTTAACTCTTAACCTTAAATTGGTCTGAACCTTATAAGTTCAAATTGTTCTTTCTTGTGTTTTTTGTGGGATTTTACTGGGTATGTTGTTTTGCTGTGTTTTCTGTTTTGGTTACATCCCGCAAAAGTTCCTCTTTTATTAAGGCACTTATGCGTGTGTTACTATTTGTATTTGTACAATATGAAGGTTTTGGCACCTTATAAGTTCAAAATGTTTTGTGTTGATGATTTTCGGTGTTTAACTACCCTAATCTATATGCAGTTGTTTGATTGTATATCTTCTCATTTTTATCAGCTTCTATCTATCAGAGACGGTCTTTTCCATACATTCAGGAAGAGGCAAAAGGGTGCAATGGAGCCTGAGGAGGTGCAGTAAACTGCTGACTCTCTACACAGGTTAGTTAAGTTATCGCAGTTCCCATGAGTTATCTCCAGATCACTCTAAGATTGGTTAGCTGACCTATATGCATGTTCTTTTAATTACTCCCTTGCTTTATAGTTTCAGATTTGTCTAATTCCGGAAAAAGTATTGATAAAGGACAAGATTCTAACACAGATTCATTATGCATTGATCTCTTGCAGTTTATCTGACTTCTAAATCATTTGGCTTCATCGCATTTTCTAGGTTCGACAGTATGACACCGAAAGTAGGGTAACAAGGATAAACAGAAATATTTTGATGAGTTCTTCAAAGTTGGACTGGCCCAAATTTTGTTTCAATGTCATCTCAGCTGTTCCTTGTGTGTGGAGAAGGATACACACCAAAATATCGGCTACACTCACTTCACTGCTAGTTGTTACTAGTTGACAAGTTTAATTGCTATTTGCAATTAAGAGAACTAAATAGTTTGATAGCCTTCGGTATTGAGATTCAATATGCTTTATGAAATCAGGAAGATCGCTTGGAATAATCTCCGATGCAACTTTCACTTCTTCCAAGATCCTTAAATGAATCTGAACCCAAATGTTTTGTTTAGTATGGTAAGATAAGGGCCTTGGAAGTAGTATGCGTTAATCTGAATTTAGTTCTCTTTCTCCCTAAATAGCAAATGTTTTTGAGCATTCCAGTGTCAAATTTGGACTCTGACACAAATGGTAATTTTTGACTTAGATTTATAGAGGTATTCAGGGGTGTGACGATCTCATCTAAAAGTTTAAGCTATTAGCGAGAGCATATCTTTATTTACTTACTTCCTCAACATGCTTCCTGATGGACGGGGCCTATCACGTGGAAGTCATTTTGAAAGTGAGTGGTGGATTTTGATTGATTTCATCACTGTCTTTCCCTTTCTAATTCAGGCATTTAGACAAGAGGTGATTTTTTGGTTGATAATTATTGAAAAGGAATAGTTATCTAATTTTCAAGTAAAAGTTTATCTGTTTGAGTTGTTTCAATGATTCACTTATTTCCATCTTATGAATCTTGTCATATCATGCAAATCTAACTATGCCATTTTGAATGGAACCAGGATACGAGAGTAGAACGCAGAGGAAGGGCTGCTCGAATTCAACGACGACTGCTACTCGTGGAAGTAGGAAGAAAAATCATGCAATTGGAAAGTTTCAAGTGTCGAGGACTAGTAAGGATCTCTATACCTTTTGAGTGTCTTATATGATTAAACTACTAGCTTTACAATTGTCAGTATTTCTTTTCCATCTGATATGAACAAGTCACCTCTCCTTACTGAGTAGAATTCTAAGCTAGCCAGTTGCCTCTGGAAGTTTCATATTTTTTCCTCTTCCACATCATTTCTAGCATGACGTTATCAATTAAGAAGCAATTGCACCCAAGGGCATATCCTTGTTATCAATGAAGTGAGTTGAGAATCTTGAGGCGATATTCAAGTCTGTTGGGTTCGAAATCGAGAGGGCGTCATGTGGAAACTACTAGTTGCAAACTATGAACTACTAGTTGCAAATTATGAGATGATAAATCAGACGACAAAGAAAACAATACTAAAAACCATAAAATTATTATATGTTTTGGCCAATTGGCCTACGTATTATAAAACCTAATATTAAAAACATAAAAACTAATGAGAGAAAAAATCCCCTAAACAAAACTCTTTTAAACGACTATAATGTGGATGCTATTGTGTTATTGTATGAGAAGGGGTCAAAACCTTTCCTCCAAGAAAGAGGCTTGCCAAATATAGAAAAAATTTATATTTTCCTTTCAGGAAAAGTAAAAGTAATTATGGTATTACTTTTATATTTCTTCTAAGAAAAATATAATTTAAATTTGGTAAGAAAATCAAGGCAAAACCCTAACAAATCTCCCCTTTTTGGCTTGATTTTTTGGCAAAATAATTTTGATCGTCCTTCTTCACACGATCTTTATATATCACTGCTGCTTACCATGACTAAAAATTGATATGGGTTAAAAATTGAAGCCGTATGCGTTAAAAATAAAAGCATGGGTTGATATTATTGGAGCCTCGTTTTATAAGTAAATAAGGTTGAAATTGAAGCTTTATGCATTAAAAGTGAGAGCACAGGTTAAAAGTGGAGCTCATGCGTTAAAAGTATATATGCATGAGTTGAAAGAAGCCCAAGCATAAAAGTTAGCAAGAGCAGGGGCGGCTCAAGTACATCGATGGCCTAAGGCGAAAATCAAACGGAACCTTAAATTTTTAAGAAAAACTATTTTTTTTTATGAAGTCTATATTTTAAATCTTGAGATGTAAAGTTGTAAATATTATAGTCCATTTCTTCTAATAATTTTTTTTCCGTTAATATAACTAATGTATTTAATCTTTCTTGAGACATACTTTAAAAATGCATCAAAATTTGTCTAATATTTTTTTATTTTTATATAATTTTTTTCTTACAAATAATATTTAATAATTTTTTAATAAAAATCTATAATGTATTATTTCTAAAGAAAAAATGCAGCCCCTCAAATTTGGGGGCCTTAGGCGGTTGCCTTTTTTTTTTTAATGGGTAGAGCTGGCAATGAGCAAGAGTTGAAAGTTGGAGCCCATAAGCATGAGTTGAAAATTGATTTTGTTTTAAAGATGGATTATCAACAGGATTGTTGAAAACTTGTTTGAAACTTTTCTCCACATGTAGCTAGACAAAGATCTCCATTATCATCAAATTGGTTGCAACTTTGATATCAACATGTCCTCAATCTTAACCATCGAACCATTGAACCATAGTCTCTGATACTACTTGTTAGGTTCGAAATCGAGAGGGCGTCATGCGGAAACTACTAGTTACAAACTATGAACTACTAGTTGCAAACTATGAGACGATAAATCAGACACAAAGAAAACAATACTAAAAACCATAAAATTATTATATGTTTTGACCAATTGGCCTACATATTATAAAACCTAATATTAAAAATACTAAAATAATGAGAGAAAAAATCTCCCTCTAAACAAAACTCTCTTAAACAACTACATTGTGGATGTTATTGTATTATTGTACGAGAAGAGAGTCTTTTATTTATAGAGTTCCAAACCTTTCCTAAAAAAAAAAAAGGTTTGCCAAATATGAAAAAGTTTTATATTTTACTTTCAGGAAAAGTAAAAGTAATTATGGTATTGCTTTTATTTTCCTTTTAAGAAAAATGAAACTTAAATTTGATAAGAAAATCAGAGCAAAAACTCAAAGCCTTGGTGGACATTACCCGATACCTGTGCTGGCGGGAGGTAGCAGGTACCTCATTGAATTAGTCAGGGCCACACAAGTTGGCTCAGACACCACAGTTGTCAAAAGAAAAAAGAAGCTATTATTGACGTTCTGTTTTCTCTAATAGCCATGTAGATTTGCAAATAGACATCTCTAGAAGAGCGATAATGTTGGCTGGACTGATTATAGCCAGATTAAATTTCCCTGTAGCAGATAGTTGGGCCACCCCCTTGATGCATACCCCACCCAAAAGAAGAACGAAAGGATAACATAAAAACCAGGAGATTTATGAGTTTGTGAGGCGTTCTTCGTGATTTCAAGTGTAGTTCTTCGACGAGTTGTTTAATGCTTGTTTCTTGTTTTCTTTCTCCTTTTCTCTTCCATTCCCTGCACGTTTCAGGAAAAGATGCACAATGCATGTTTGGATTGGCGTTTTACAATCTTGATCGCTTATACTCTGCTGTGGAAGGCAATGCCAGGGCAACCGGTGAATGGATAAGGTTTATTCGTCTTCATCCCTTTTTTTATTGGCCATGACACTTTCCGCCAATCTGATATAAGTCGTCTGAAATATTTCTCTATGTTTAAACAGTTTGAGGCAGGATATCATTGACTTGACAAAGAAACTGCTCATAAACTCAAGATCACCTCGCGCATGGAGCGGGTGTATGACTGCTTGCTTCCTCTACCAAGACCTCAGCAGTTAAGATAATCATCAAATTTCTGTTTATTAGGACACACTTGAGAACAACTATTCTTGGTACAACTGTAAATGGAGAACCATCCCCTTCCGCCCCACCTTTTTGTTTTCGTTGTTGTTCAAATGGTGGTGGTTTTGCTGCTTTCGTTGCAATGCTCACCAATTTTGAAATTGTACAACTGAATATAGAACATTTTCCTTGTGACTTCTCATATGGCATGACTTGTAAAGAGTGGAGAGAACTTGACTTGTAAAGAGTTGGAGAGAACTTTTGAATGGCGGATGCCAAAATGGATTTGAAGACCAGTTGCTTAGAAAAGAAGTGTTTTGCATGGTGCCTGAATTACTGTCTTCATTGATGCAAAGACGGGTCTAGGATGTCAACTTTATGAGTTCAAGTTAAGATGAAATTAATTATTTGTATTTATAAGTAAAACTTTTCACATATGTACAATGCCAACCACAATTATTGGGTTCGAATGAGTTCATATCTAACCTTTACATCCGCACCAGGTTGATGTACCTGTTTTATTGTATTCTCTTATGCTAGTTCGTTGGCTCAAAGATCATCAGCTACTATTACAACTATGTTTGAGATAATGGTAGAATTAAGACATTTTTTGCCATTAGATGCTGATTTTATGATGCACAATTGAAGATCAAAGATCAATTGCGGAACAGATCAGGAACTACTTCGAGAACTAGTAAGTTAATTCAGGGTATTAACAAAGAAACTGAATTAAGAGAGAATTTTAACAAGTAAGAAGAAGAATATTGATTATTGTAGGAATAGGAAGTGATTACAATCGATGTTATATAGCTAGGACTCATCTTGAACTTGCAACTGTTGTAACTAACTTTGTGAACAGCTACAGGACTGGCTATAGTACTTGCTACAGTAATAGCTACTTTTTCAAAATTCATTACTTATTACTCCTATTACAGATTTAACTAGACTTTGTCAGCTCATCTTACAATTTCGACTTCTCTTGTGATACTTGTACCGGTACCCCCTCAAGCAAATCCTTGACCTCAAGAATTAAAGAATGGAAATCGCCGATGAAACTCAAAGGAGTATTCCCAGGTAGCTTGATCTTCATCTAAATTGTGCCACTTAATCAACAGTTGTTCAACAGCTTTGTTACCCTTTTTCACTAGCCTTTTATCCAAAACTCTCTCAGGAGTAGGACAATAGGGATGTTAAGTCCTCAGTTTTGATAATTGACAAATTGTATGTGAGTTTTTGTGATGACAAATCTTCTACCACTTAGGGAATAGGTTGGGCTCACCTGTCACTATCACGGTCAACAGTCTTGACATAAAATATAAAAGTTGGTGGAAAAAACTGGTGCCACCTTTTTACCTCAACCATTGGGATCTCTCCTAAGTTTTTTTTTGTGTCTCACTATATATTACTCATCTTCCTCAACAAGAAAACCAACATTTCCATATTCTTACAACTAAAAATCTGTTGAAGCTGAAATCAATGACTCCACTTCGCAACAGGGAACTGATTATTGATAAAGTTATATTTTTACTTCCTTGTTGTAGTTGAGTCTTTGTAAGTGTTGTTAAACGTGTGCTTACTGTGCTTATGATTGTTGTAGGTGTTGTGGTGTAACTCAGATCTCTTTGTAATCATCTAGAGTTAGGTGATTTATCACGCTAGAATTAGCTTGTTGTGTTCAGTTAGAGCTAGCTGGAGGATATAGCAGTAGAGTTACTATTTGTGTTTCCCTGTAATAGAGCTATTACTAGGAGAGCGAGGATTAAGATCTTAATCCTTAAGTGTGGAGTCTGTATTCAAGAGTTTGCTTGGATATAGTGGAACTTAGAAATCCTGGAGGCAGGTCGTAGTTTTTTCTCCCTTGAGCAAGGAATTTCCATGTAAAACTCTTGTATCTTCTATTTGTCTTTCCTCGTACTTTTATTATTCATACTGCTACTATTTTTTTGCTAAGTTCATTTGGGAACTGGTCCCTGAGCTCCTCCAAATGTAGAAGAAGGCCAGTCAACCACCAGACCTCCAAGATTTAATGATGAATACGATGGGTGGTAGAAAATAAGAATGCATAACTTCATCATGGCTGAAGACTCAGAGCTATGGGATGTCACTGAGAATGGCCTTTTTGTTCCTACAAGGGCAGTAAAAATTGGAGATGTGACCTCACAAGTCCCTAAGACTAAGAAGGAATTTGATGAAGCTGATAGAAAGAAGATACAAAAGAATTACAAGGCCAAGAAGATCCTTGTTTGTGGCATTGGTCCTGATGAGTATAATAGGATCGCTGTCTGTCAAACTGCCAAAGAGATCTAGGACTATCTCCAAACAGTCCATGAGGGAACCACTCAGGTGAAGCAGTCCAAGGTGGATATGTTGATAAATCAATATGGAACCTTTAACATGCAGGAAGGTGAATCTACTCAGGAGATGCACACAAGGTTCACTGCAATAACCAATGAGCTGTACTGTCTGGGTGAAATTATCCCAGCCCATAAGTAGGTTAGGAAATTCTTGAGCATTCTACCAAAGATATGGGAGATCAAAGTTGATGCCATCACTAAAACCAAGAATCTAAACAAGATGGCTAAGGATAAACTTATAGGCAATCTGAAAACCTATGAGATGTTGAAGAAACTTAGGAAGGTAAAGGATGAGCCTAAAAAGAAAAAGAATTTAGTCCTAAAGGCCAAAAAGGATACTCATGAAGCAGAACAAGATGAAATGACTTACATTTCAAAAAGGGTGTTCAAAGCCTTGAACATGTCAGGGGCTTTATCCAGAAGGGGTGAATCTAGCAAATATTTCAATGAGGAAAAGGGCAATGATACCTGTCACAAGTGTGGTAAGCTGAGCTATCACATAAACGATTGCCTAATGCACAAGGTTGAGTACAAGAAATTTATCAACCAAACTGTTGGTAATAAGAGAGGTAAGAAGATTCCTGTTAAGTACAATAGGAAAGCTGAAGCTGACAAGGTTGCAAGTCAGGTGCTTGCAGTTTGCTGGGGTAATTCATCAAGTGACTCAGATGAATCTAAGTGAGGATAAGACATTTCCATGGTGGTAATGAAAGAAGAAGTACAGGTGTTTGAATCACTCTTTGCTTTGATAGAAAACACTGATGATAATGAGGATAAACCTGTGACTCTTATGGATATCAAGGAGAATCTAAAAGACTACTCCCTCAACAAGATGAGATCTCTTACCTCTGTAATGATTATCTCTTTGAATGAGCTTTCTAAAGAAAACAGAGTCTAAAGAAAGCCCTTAAAAATGTGAGGAAGAAGTATTGAGTTAGGTGTCCAGGTGACTGAAATCACCAGTGAAAAGGCAATGTTATAGGAAGATCTAGAAAAGTGTGAAGAAGAATTGAATGAATTAAGTGTGTAAGTGTTTGAGCATCAGACAACTTGCAAGAATCTTTCATGATCTCCTGAGCAAACCATTAAGTGGAATTACCATGTCAGTTTTCAAGGGAAAAAGCTGAGGGAAGCAGTATACAGTTTCAGTTGGAAGAAGAAGTAGCTGAAGCTAAAGTTAATATAGTTGCTTCTCTTGAAAGAAATTCTATTCTTGAAGGGGAATTGGTTAGAGTAAGAACTGGGCTTGAAAAGGCCCTTAAGTGGACTTCTTCATCACAAACTCTGACTACTCTCACCTTTTAAGATCCAAAGAGAAGGAAAGGCTCAGAGTACTACTACCAAAGTGAAGGCTCTAATTATGCTGCCAGGCATACAAAAGACTAGGATGATCACTTATGCTTGCAATGAGTAGAGGATGGTCACTCAAGAGAAATGTGTCCTTTTAAAGCAACAAACCAAAGAAGGATGGGAAAACTCATCATTTCAGAAAGAAATAAAAGAAGATTACCCAGCTGATAAAGAAGAAGTTGATTTATCCTTTATTTTTATATTGAGAACTCAGACTGAAATGGGTTCCAAGACTAACAACTGATTTGTAATGCAGGGCAAAGCATAAGGTAGCAGTCAATGCAAGTGTGATTAAGGATGGTTGCTCAGAGCATATGACTGTTGACTTGATGAGATTACCTCTTGCAGCAGGCCCTTGAAATAGGCAAATTTTCCTTAGTATATACTAGTGATTCCTTGAAGAAAAGATAATAGGGAATTGGTTGAGTGAAGCATGATGAGACACGGCCTATGAGATCCAGATGAATATGTTGACTTCTTTCATGATTCTACTTTAATGGTTATGAAAGGGTAAGAATGTATCCTAGCTAGATAGTGATCTACATGTCTAATTCAGCTTCATATCTTTTGCAGATATACCCCCAGAGCAAGAAGGAGAAGATGAAAAAAGGAAAAGTTGAGATAGCACAGAATGTTGTCTTCAAAATCACTTAAGGACTAGGTCCCAAATTGGGTCAGTATCATTTCCTATTCTTATATGAGTTTAAATTGTATGCACCGTCACTGTATAAGCTTTTTACACCACCAAGTAACTTTAGTGATATTTAACCACAATAATTTATCTTTAACAATTATATATTAAAAAAGAATATCAAAAATGTTAAAAAAAGAAGAAGATATTCATGGCAAGTGGAATCCTACTTGGATTTCAACCAAAATTATTTTCATAGACAAAGTATTTTCTTTTCCAAATTTAATACAATGTGAACGTTTCTGTATGTTTCATCATAAAAGTAGGCATCAGAGGTTGAAACCTTGTAAAAAATATTTTTCAAATAAGTTTCAAAGGTTACATCAAGTTTCTTCCTCTTAGCGGTATGTAATCATACATTTCAAATACATTTTAGATTCTTTTCTTGTTTACTAGCATAAAAAATCTAATTGTTGATAGTGAAATATTATTAGAAGCTTCATTAAGCTGTAATTAGTTTAAAAATCAATTGTTTGAATGTCACAAAAATGTGCAGAGCAAAAAATTTCAGGAAAAAATTGTACCATCAAATTCTATACCTAAAGGTGAACGATGAAGTAGTTAATATAGTTCTTTGTTTAAGAGATAGTCAGAAAACTCTTCTAGATACATTTTTATTAAAATGTAAAATTTAGAACTTTAATTTATAATCAACATTTAAAGGAGATAGACTTTGTAAGTTCTCTAACATTCATAATTGTATTTTGCTGGATTAATGAAAAACTCAAACTCAGATGATCAAAATATAGGAGTTGATTTTTCATTAGAAGAAGCTGACATGTATGAAACTGGAGAGATTATTTCCGATACCTATATCGGTAAGGAGTTCCAGTCACTTGATGATTCATTTAAGTTTTATGTTGATTATGCTCATCGTACTGATTTTAGTGTGCGCCGAGGTTGTATGAATAGATCAAGAAAAGATAAATCGATAATTGGTCAAGAGTTTCTCTATTCAAAGAAAGGATTTCGTTCAAAAAAAGATTTAGAAAGAAATAAATCACATGATGAAACCAAAGAAGGATGCAAAGCTGATAAAGTAAGGGAAAAGGATTACAAGAAAAAATATTCAAGACCTATCTTGAAAACTCTGTATCCTATGGAGGATGAAGCAACAAAGAAATACATTAGAAAAATGTTTCAGATTTTTCAAGAAGAACTAATTCAGTTTCAAAAATTCATCTGTGAAAAGATTGAGGTCAAGGATAAAATAAACCTCTATAAAGTTCATCAGTGTGAAAGACAAAAGCCTACATATGTCGTCAGTTTGAATCTTGCATTGAGAAAAGCTGTTTGTTCGTGCCACAATTTTAAGTTCATGGGAATTCTATGTAGTCATGTACTAATGGTATTCATCAAGAAACAGATTCACTCTCTTTTGACATATTATTTATTAGATCGATGGACTAGAGATGCAATCAAATAAAAAGTTAATGATCTTCCAGATGATAAAAAAATTTGAAACCTTCTACTTTACGGTTTAATTATATTATGATGCAGTCTATGGGACTATCCGAATGAGCTACAAGGTCAGAAAAATATTATCAATTTGCATATCAAAGGTTATTGTAATTATGTGGAGAACTTGATGAACTTCCTTGTGAATCTGAGAAAGATTGTGTACCGGATAGTCAAGTTCATGAGAAAGATTATGAAATGAATTCATGTGAAATAATACAAGATACTAGACTGTTTGAACCTCCCGTAGTGATAACCAAAGAACGTCCGAATTCTTTGAGAAATAAAGTTGGTTTAGAAGTTACAAAGAAGGCTAAAAAGTTTCTTCTCAAAAGACAAAAGAAGATTGTTCTCAAAAGGTCAAAAAGGTTTCCACTCAAAAACAAAAAATGCAAACGAAAAGTACTAAGCGTAACAGAAAGGGGACAAGGTAAATTTCCTTTGCACGATGCATATTATTTTTATTTGGATTTACTTCGTTAATAGTTTTTAAAATTATATATGTAGTTCAAACTCTAATGGTGAAGCCGAAACAGAAATTATAACAACATCTGACGAGGCTCATGCAATGGTAAAAAACATTATATGCACTTTTTGTCAATTGCTTTATTTTCCTTTACCTTACTCTTCAAATAACAAAATACCTTAAAAAAATTTCATTTAATTTAGAACCAATTTTAGCAATATTCAGAGTTTTATCAAGGACATATTGAGAACACTGATTGTGTTTATGCCACCTCATTTACGGTAAAGAAGTTCTCTTACCTTGATCTTGTCATTTATATGTTGTTAACATGTTGAGATGTACGTTGATGAATTATAACTCTTTATTTCAGGATCTGATAATAGCAACTTCAACACCATTCCAAAAACATCATCCTAGTTAGTGAGTAAGAAGACAGAAGATTTAGAGCTTTAGGATCCAAAGAAAGTAGGAAGAAACAATTTCTTACACTTTAGTTTATTAGTTTTGCTCTATTTTACTTTTGAATTCTCAATAATTCTCCAGTCATCTATTTTAACGTGTGTATGTTATAAAAATAGTTTTGTTAACTGAACATTATAGAAGTCTGTCATCTATTTTTGGGTCAAAGAAATTCTATTTCATAATGGGTGTGAAAGTTCTCTCTACCTCCACGAAATAGTTGTAAGGTATGCATACATTAGTTAAAGTATTAATTATGTCTTCATAAATATTGTATTTTTACTTTAGTGAATTTGAGGGTCTACCGAAAATAACCTCTTTACCGGGTACCTTCTCTAAATATTGTTAATCAGTGTTTGTTAGAATCTGCCATAGAAGCTTGATATTGATTGAGACTTTAGGTAAGAGAACTAATGTGCAAAAGAAAAATATCTGTGCATTGAACTGATTATTCCATATCTGTGCACTTGTGTGTATGATGCTTATGAGTTCTCTGCGATTTTGCAAAATTTATTTGAAATGTGGATTATGTTACTAATTATTGGTTATTTCTTGTGAGGAATAGAAGTATGTTGCTCTAAAAGTTCAAAAGATTGCTTAACATTATACAAAAGAGGCTATAGATGAAATGGAAAAACAAGAGATATATGCAAAAGATCATAAAATGTATGTGAAATCACTTATCAAATAACTTTCTATTAATAGACAATACCAAGATGGTACCACGAGAAACACAAAAATCTGGACTTGTATTACGTTACATATTTAGGTTCTAACAAGTCCATCAAGTCTGAATACATTTAAATAAAATTTTATTTCATACAATTGTACAATTTCTTAATACATTTATACTTGAAAGAGTAAAACGTTTCCTTTTTCTCTTTGAGATATCTTCCATTACTTTTATCCCATAAAGTATACACGTTGCTTGGGTGAACAAGGAAGTTGTATGTTCGTTGTAGAAGCCCCTGCTTCAAATCTGATGTATGATCGCTTGGATGTTGCACATCAACCATCTTTTAGTGTTTCTAAGAAAAAATTCAGGACACAGACCTACAAATGTAAAGTTGTTAAAAGACAGATAATTAAAGCTAAAAGGGATCTTCCAGTCCTTGAAAAGATCCTTTTCATTTAACTTGTGTTATTGTTCCATGCGAGAATATAATGTTTTATAGAGAACTGACAAACTTCATAGGTACCTATGGATGAATTTAAGTCATATAAACAACTTGTACATATCTTTTACGCCTATTTTGTCCCTACTATTTAAGTCTTTAGCTAATTCCCATCCAAGAAAATCTGCAACTTATTGATCAGATATAACTAATAATTCAATTCATTAAATGACTGAATTCAAAAAACATTAAAAAAATAACAAAAGAAGCATCACTTTGCAGTTAATAAAAGAATAACAGAGGTGCTTGGAAACTAAGATTTTGATGTGAGTGTCTTTAAAACCAGTCTGTTTGAAGAGATTGACAGATAAATCAAGATTCTAGATGAGTTTATACGATAACTAACCTTAGAAGAAACAGAGATAGCTTCTCGTTTGGAGAATCTGAGATAGTTGATTAGGTAATTAACAAATGGGTCGAGGCAGCATTTGAATATCGAATTTGATAAAGACAAAACTCGAGCTTTGATAAGCATTCTTGATTTGAAAACCAAAAGTCATGTAGAGGTTGCGAGGGTTTATGCTTCAACTTCATATATCCTTGGGTCAAGCAATTCCAAAGGCATAATTCATAAACATTGCACTTCAAGTGTACCAAAAATAAATATGTCTCTTGTATAAAACATTCATTCATGCATCATTCCTGTAGCAACCTAATCACACACTAGGAAAGGAAAATCTTTGGTATTATTAGTGGGATGCAACCAGTGTAATATGTGGTGCTACTTAATGTGTGCATATTGAATTCGAGGGTGGACACGAGTCACATCTTCAGAAACAGTTGTAGCACCCCTTGCTCTCGGGATCATATGATAGAAGAACCCTACTATGATTCTCTACCAAAAATTCCTCATTTCTCATGAACCCAATAGCATGTGATATCCTCCCTCCAAACCCACTACAAATTTCTGAGTCCATGACTCCATTTCACCGTACTGGTTCATCGCCCAAACAGCAAAAATATCACATGATTTACTATGATCGTGACCATTTTCATACCAAATCATAGAAATTCAACCCCAACACAATCATTTTGATTGATCGATAAATCAAGCAAAACAAGTACAAAAACGTCAACTTGGAAAAACTCGTAAGAATTAGGAAAATGAAATTGGGTAATTGAAATGGCATAGGATCAAATTATCAAATAACATATGGAAAGAAGTCATGAGTAGAAATAAAAAAAGAACCATTATGACCAATTGAGACATGCACTATAAGTTATTGGAGAACTTGCACCAGACTTTCTACTCTGACAGAAAATTGTAGTAATGGACAATGACATCAATAACCAAGGAAGAAATTAATCATGTACTGCATAAATATAAGCAGGGCAGCAAAACATTATTAAGAAAATTCCATCTTCCCTCAATACAGTTAATAAAAGATGATATAGATACTTCTATCCATACAAGGAACAATTATTTGAGCACCCAATACACATTTTGTAATATTAGCAATAAAAGTAACCGAAAAAAACCCACCCCTGTTCACTTTTACTTATCATGTTTTGCTCCACAAGAATCAATTTGACTAATCTTTGAAGCTAGATTAAACTAGATTAATTCAAAGTCATGACGAATATGATAACACCAGTAGTTTTCACGACGATTGGACCCTGCCCTCTCTTAACACGGTCCAGCCCCATTATTACAAGTTTTCTCAATGGCGTCTTGAATATGAAGAGCACGATTAATGCCATTTCGAAGAAACAGTTGAGGAGAAGCCATTTTAATGAAACATTATTCTATGCATAATATGAGAAGCAATTGAAAGTAGAAATAAAGAATTCAATTTTACCTAGAAGCTTGAAAATTGAGATCGAAGAAACAATGATTTTTTGGAGAAGACATTCGTCTTGTAATTGAAAATTCTATATGAATCAGAAAGAATATAATTATTTTAGATGGAAACTGAGGATTTTAAGGGAATAGAGAGGGAAAAGGTAAAATTAATTCTTTAATTTTATTTTAAATTTTAAAAAGGAGAAAAGAGTTAGGGAAAATAGGTGACCTGCTATAGCAGGTTAAAGTTACCTGATAGTGTAAAAAACTTATACACTGACGGTGCATACAATTTAAACTCTTCTTATATAGTGATCGTTTAAACAATAAATGATATGTGTCATGTCACTCTCCTGCTCTTTCAAAAAGGTTGTCGATGTCCTTCAAGTCCAAGAGATTCACTCATCTAATCGGACACATCTCTTCAGACACATCTTTTCATCAAATCTGAACCGTTCTCTCTTGTCCTATTTAAAATCATAAATCAAATTCTCTCTCCATTATTTTGAAAAACTCTCTCTCACATAAGCCTCATCAGTTCCCAAACCCTCTCAAAACTCATACCAGTTACTTTTGTACAAGAGTATTCAATCTTTACAATGTTGAATCCCTCCTCATCCACCCAAAAGAATGAACCCACTTACTTGAAAGTAATAAACTGTAACGCTTCAAATTTGGTACCCAAAATGCTACACGGTGCTTATGACCCCGAAGGACCACAAGCTAACTCATGACTGATATTTGTGCCTGTATACTGCATGATATACTGTATAAATGCGGAAAACATGAACTGAAGGGCCATAAGGTTCAAACCTGTAACATAATATCTGATAAAATATAACATCTAGGTGGGGTATGAAATACCCAAAACAATTGAAATAACTAACTGAACATGATAGTCTGAAAAGCCTCTAACTGACTGAGTTTTCTGAATAAGGAGTTGATGGGACATATCCCCAACTAACTCCAACTAATAAATTAATTAATGAGATAATAAAGAAATGATCATGTCCTCGAAATATGAAAACTCACTGCTAACTCTGACGGCTGAGACTGGAATGCTACTGATGCTCTGGAGCTCGTGCTTCTGAACCTATGGTATAAGACACATAGCGCAAATGTGTCAGTACTTTGAATGTACTGGTATGCATGTGAGATAGGCTGAATTCAATTCAAAGGGTTCACATACATGCATTATACTAACTGACTGAATAACATGAACGTGAGAATGCATGCATGAATACATAATAAATATATCTGAGATCGTGATAACATGAATTTACTAATAGCTAACATGACTGATAACTGAGTTATGATGACTGATATAACTAATAACATGAGTGACTGTATCTGACAGTCCTGCATCTGATGGAACTAGCTGAGTTCCATACTGTTTTGAGTTGACTGTATATGAAAGTCCTAAATTCTGTAGAACTATCTAAGTTCTATTACTGAGACTGAATTATTGTATCTAATAGTCCTGATTCTATAATTGAAACTATGTAAAGTAGTCATCTAACCAGCATGCCCCTAATACGCCATTATGGCTGAGTTGGGGTCCAATCTGTAACCCTAGTTGGAAGGGTGTCAATATCGCACCACTGGTAAGGACAATCTATGAGTAACCCTCATATAACAGGTAACTCTAGTGAGAATGGTGGGAACCTTCATATAAAAGGTTAAGCCACCTCATCTACCCTCATATAGAAGGCTATGATGTCTCACCTATGTTGGCTACATAGTTCTGGAACGCAAGGATTGCTTCTAAGAATCACACCCTCATATAATAGGTGAGTTCCCATCCTTGGGTTCACTCGGTGCTAATTCCTACTCCCATCTGAATAGACACTAAACATGAATTACTGAACTGAACTGGACTGAATTAACTAAATTTCGTTGACTGGTGGAATATTACTGAGATCTAATAACTGACTGAGATTTCCTAAGTCACATGACTTATATAAATTCTATGGATCATGGATTGACTGAGGATATCGTGAAAACATGACACTGGCTCTAGGCATACAACTAACTTATCGAGTACAAGTACCCCCAGGACTCGATAGAGGGAAACTGACAAGGCATGACATTCTTGAATACATGACCAACATCAACAATCCATAATACAATAATTGGAAATATTTCATGGGCATTTGATTATCATAGCTTGGATAGTGAATAAGATATCATGTATACACAACATAATTTCATAAGGCTAACTCATGAGCAATCCAACAACAATTTCAATACATAAGAATAACATGAAAGTCATTTTGAACATAAAGTTAAAGCATACATTGTCATTTGGATCACAATTTAGCTATAGTGCATAATTCCTATCCTTCTAGGCATTTTATCAAACACCTTGTATGCACCCTTAGGGCATAGGTATAGTCATCAAATTAACACATTATAAATAACTCAATTTATGGATTTCACTCACTTCCTGGTGTAGTTTCATGAAAAGCACATAAATATTCCAACTTGGAAATCATATAACAAGATAAACATGATTACAACCAACCCACAACATAAATATCATGATTTACAATTTGAAATAGGGTTCTTGAGATTTATGGATGAAAAGGATCCATAAATCAATACTATACATACCTTAGTTCTTGATTCTACGTAGATTGACGGAGAGACTCTTGAATTTGGGTATGGAATTTAAATCCCCAATTGAAAATCCTAGCTTATTCTTGAGAGAAACACTATGTTTTGGGTGAAAAATGGCTGAATCACGTGTTATTGGGTTTAAATAGGGGTGAGAAATTAACCCTTTTAACCCTTGGACGCGTGTTTTAAATTTGTAAAAATTTCCCAACCTGGACCCCTGGCGCAACGCGGCACTATCGCGCCGTGTCATTGGAATTTGACAACTGAGAAATTGAGGGATGGCGCGATGCAGAGCCATCGCGTTGCCACTTTGTTTGCGACCTGGAAGTTTGGCGCGATGCGCCACTATCGCAGACCCCTACTGGAATTTAACAAATGCCATTTTCTCTTGTGGCGCGGTGCGCCACTGACTAATATGGCGCTATTTTACAACGAGAACTTAAAATAGTCATAACTTCTCACCTGGTTATCAGATTTGGACTAATCTTATATCGATGGAAAGCTTATTGAATTCCCCACATGACAAAAAGTAAAAATCTTAAAATTTCCCCATGGAATAAAAATCATTCAATTTAGAAGATAATACTTGACATTCTAGGGACGAAATTAGTTAGAAAACTTTGGGGTATTACATAAACACTCTTTCCATTCCATATGAGTTTGAAGAAACATTTATTATCACTAAGTTATCCCCTCTATCCCTGCCTAATATTGCTAGGGAATTCAACTCTAAGAAGGTAGAAAAATCTGATGACCTTCACATAAAAGAGGAAAATGTCACTAATGCCACCTCCAAATCCCAAATTGAATTCCTTAAAATTTTTTTGCTACACTCTCTTCATAGGCCTACAAATCTAAAGAACAAATCTCCGATCAACCAGTTTCTTCCAGTTTGAATTTGGATTCCTCATTCAAAACCTAAACCCTCTCCCTTGATAAATCTAAATCCTCTAGCAAGTCAGGAAGTGACTCCTTAGATGAAACCCTATTTGTAGACTTACCAACCTCTAGAGATCCTCTTTCCAATATTCAAGCTATGAGTGGGGAAATAGGGATGCAGGGCCTTACTGATTTAAGTGCAGAATCCCCAAGATGGGAAACTCCTCTTGCAACTTTATTCATAAGAAGGGAAAATAACTCTACCTCTAGTGGTGATGAGAAAAATGTGGTACTTCCTCCAGTGCTTGATCTCCCGAGAGGAAATAAGGATGCACAGGGTGCTTACGATAGTGATGATAACAAGACCTTGTCTTGGAAGTTGTCCAAGAAAATATTGTCTTCCTCAAAAGCAGGAAGGACACCAAGAATCAGGGTGAGTTCTAAAAATGCAATGAAGAACTCCTTGGAGAAAAATAAGAATGACACCAAGAAGAGAAGGTTGGAGAAGAGGAAAGGAATAAATATTATTGAGTCAGTTGTTGTTGACGAGTCTGATGAAGAAATTGAGGGTGATGGCAGTAAGGATAACACTATGTTAGTCTTGATGATCTTTTTTCCAATTTATCTGATGATGATGATGACAGTGCATTCAACAGTGATGTTATTGATTCAGATGTGGAGAGAAGTGGGAAATCCTCAAGGGCTAAGGGAAAAAAAATAAAACCTTATCTTCTAAAAAAAAGAAAACTATATCTCCGAGAAAAAAAAGAGTTTAATTGAAAGGTTTTGTGTCTAAGATAACTGGAAAGAGAAAAAGGGTACAATCTGAAGCCAACAAAGGACCAAGTTTTAGTCCCAAAGTTGCAAAGACCTCAAGGGATTATAGGTTATATCCTAAGGGAACTATTCCCCCAGGAAAGGTTTGTTCCTCCACTGGGAAGGGCAAAGGTCTTTGAAGGAAGGCAAGACAAGCAATTCTGAATACTCAGGAAGTTTTGAGAGGCAGGATGTTTGACCCTACAGTGGCTGAGTTTCCTGGAATGAAGTAAATGCTCAAATGGGTTAGATTTCAAGTTTGGGAGCATCTATTTGAGGGTCTTGTTCATTTTTTGTATGAATAGAAAGTACACTTGTTTTATCACAACTTTACATTCTCTGGTGATGGTTTGTAAATGACCTCTTAGGTGCATGGAATAAACATTGTCGTTGATGAGAAGATAATATCTACGATCTTGGGAGTCCCTACTGAAGGGATAAAATCTGTGAGAAAGGAAGAAAGATCTGCTAAGTTTTCGATGATTTGTAGTAATTTGACTAATATGAATATGAAGAATGTAACCAAGAAGGCCCTGAAGGGTGAGTACCAGCTACTCTTTGAGTTGGTGAATAAGTGTCTTCTACCTAGATTAGAAAAAAGAACCAGTGTCATAGGTCCTGATCTATATCTCATAGAGATGTTGGCCAAGTTTAAGAAAATTAATCTTCCTACTCTCATCATTGAACACATGTATACAATGATGACTGCTAAAGATAGGAAACATGGCCTGGCATATGGATTTTGGCTTAGCGGGATTTTTAATTACTTCAATGTGGTGTGTGAAAAAGGGAAGGTTGGATCAGATAAGCAAATATTTAACATAACCACCCTGGAGGACAATGAGTGTGTTCCCAAGAGAAGTGGTGGAAACTCCAAGTCCTTTGTGTCTGAGTTGGTGGAAGCACGAAATAATTTGAAGGGAGAACTAAAGTTAATGACTACCATAATTGCTTTAAGGGATACAAAGATTGTTGCATTAAGGGTTGCATCTGCAAAGGGAGGTGGAGTGGGACCAGATTCAGAAGATAAGCTGCACCTTGAAAATGTTGCCCTACAGGAAAGGTTGAAGAAGCTAGAAGCCATGATTGAAGCCTTAATTGCCAAAAATGAAGACCTGACTCAACAAATTCTTAAGGCACATGTTGATGAAAGTGAGAGGATGACAATCCTTCTTAGATAATTGTCTAAAGCTTCTTACTAGAATCCCTCTTCTCTTAGTCCCTACCCCTTCCCTTTAGCTCCTTACTTATATTGATCCTGAGATATATTTGGCACATTTATAATTTTGTTTTGCTATCACTATGTTTGAATGGTTTTTAGTACTAGATTATGTTGATATTTGACTGATTTCTTTTGTATTGTTCTTCCTTTATTTTTAATCTGATGTTCCTTGCACTTGGTAGTGTTACCTCAATGGCCATGAATTGACATGTATGCTTATCTATACCTGGTTTACTGCTTAACCTCTTTGATGATGCCAAAAGGGGAAAGTTTTGATGTGTATCCTGTATTTGTATTATATTTTCTAGTAAGACAAGTAGAGATGTGGTTGTAACACATAATATGTGCTTTGTGTTGATCAAGACAGGGGTTCTAACACTCAGAGAGAACATGATGCTTACAGACAAGGGGAATAAGGTGTAGGATGCTTATATACTTATAATAGCTATTACTAGGAGAGTGAAGAGGAGTCTGTATTCAAGAGTTTTCTTAGATATAGTAGAACTTAGAAATTCTGGAGGCAGGTCTTGGTTTTTTCTATCTTGAGTAAGGAGTTTCCACGTAAAACTCTTGTATCTTCTATTTGTCTTTCCTCATACTTTTATTGTTCATACTACTATTATTTGTTTGTTCTGGGAACTGGTCCCTAAGCTAAGGAGCAACCCACTCCACCCCTTCAAGGGACTTGACAAATGGATAATAGGAGGCTCGCAATGTTGGAAGGGACTTTATGACATTTTTTAAGCTGAGAAACATGTAATTTAGGATGAATGAGTACATCGCTAGTCAACAATAGTTTGTAAGCAACAACACTACTCTAGCTTAAATCAAATGAGGGCCATAAAACTTAGCAGTTATTTTGTTATAAGGCCTGATAGCTACTGAAATCTGTCAGTAAGGCTGGAGTTTCAGGTACATCCAATCTCCCACCTCAAAACTCCTATCAGACCAGTGTTTGTCAGACAGATCCTTTATCCTCTGTTGAGCTCTAAGGATATGAAACTTTAAGAGTTGAATAACTGCTCTCCTTACAACTAATGACCTATCAACCATATCAAAACTAGATTCTCCCGCTAACTTTGCAAACAACTACAGAACTCGCTATAGTACTTGCTGCAGTAATAACTATTTTTCAAAATTCGCTTCTTATTACTCCTATTACAGTTTTAACTAAACTTTGTCAGTTCATCTTGCAACTTTGACTAGACTTTGCAAGTTCAGCTTACAACTTCGACTTCTCTTCTAATACTTGTAACATTCTATTTGCTACTTGAACTGCATTCGACTTTGATGTAGTTTTGATTAATTCTAAAGAT